>VCAZ01000005.1:8063389-8408389 GCA_005784505.1 Bagarius yarrelli
CCTGCTCAGGGGCCCAGCGGTGGTAGCTTGCTGTTGCTGGGAATCAAACCCATATCTTCCAATTAGCAGTCCTGCTAATAATATGAGGTTGGGCTCCCTCCAACATCTATTTACACTGTTACTATTAATAAAACAGATCTCTCGGGGCCCCAAAAGTGCGTGGGCCCTTAAAATTGTCCTAACTCCACCCGTTCCCCCCAACTTAGCGGCGTATGTATGTGTGTGTGTGTGTGTGTGTGTGTGCGTATGTTTGCAGGTGGGCGGGTGTAGAGAGAGGTTACTCTATGTTTAATTTGCTGCTACCCAAAGCCTAATGCATATTCATATGTGTGTGTGTGTGTGTGAGAGAGAGTAGACTATGTGGGTGGTGTGTGTACACTTGTTTGTTTGCAAAGCTTGAACAAGTCAAGTATGAGTGGGATAAGAGTGTGTGTGTGTGTGTACGTGTGAGAGAGAGAGAGAGTTTATACTGTATCTAGAGTACGTGTACATCTGTGCACATTTGTGTGTGTATGTGTGTGTAAGGGAAAAAAAACGAAAGGAAAAAGAGAGCGAAAGAATGCGAGAAAAGAGTGTGTGTGAGTGTGTGTGTGTGTATGTGTGTGAAAGAGAGAAAGACAGAGAGAGATTGCTGTATATACAGTATGTGTAAATGTGTGTGTGAGAAAGAGAGAGAGAGATTGCTGTATAAACAGTATGTGTAAACGTGTGTGTGAGAGAGATAGAAAGAGAGAGAGAGACAGAGAGAGAGAGATTACTGTACATACAGTATGTGCATGCTTGTATGTGTGTGTGTGTGTGTGTGTCTGTGTGTGTGAAAGAGAGAAATAGAGAGAGGGAGAAAGAGAGATTACTATATATACAGTATGTGTACGTGTGTGTGTGTGTGTGTGTGTGTGTGTGTGTGTGTGTGTGAGAGCTAGAGTTAAATTTTGTATTTACAGTATGTGTATGTGTGTGTGTAAGAAAGGGTTTAAGAGATTTTACTGTATCTATGTGTGCATTTGTGTGTGTGTGTGTGTGTGTGTGTGTGTTAAGTAAGTGTGTGAAAGAGGTGAAAAAGACGAAAAACGGACAGAAATATTTCTTAAAAAGTATGTTTGATGAATGACCTCGTTTAGTTTCTTTCGTTGAATAGTTTTCTTTTCAGCGTCTTCAGAGAAAACATATTTTGTTGTTGTTGTTTACTTTTCAGTTCTTTTTGTCTGCCGTTTGTTTGTTTGTTTTGTCTGGCGGAGACCAGAAAATTCCTAGAAATTCCTTTAACGTCTACGTGGCCTGACCAGCTCGTCAGTATCTACCATTTAAATTGGCTTCCTTGTTAAGTATCTTTGGGTGAGAAAAAGATGCCAAAGAGCCCCCCAAAAAGACACACACACACACACACACATTTTTCCCACCATGTCTTTCTGATGCTGGTTAACGTGTCGGCGTTAGCGAGCAGCAGTGCAGTGTGAGGACCACACACTCTACTCCTGCCTACGTTTCCATGGGTGAGCAGGACCACTGCTCGATGCAGGCCACCGTAACCATAGCAACAGTGAGGACTCACATGGAGGCGAGTGGGTCAGAACATGTGCTCTAAGAGTGATGAGTGTGTGTTCAGTGCTGATAGCAGGTGTGTATGTGGAGTCCTGATTAATTAAGCGTGATGGTGAGACAGTACTCCTTCACACACACACACACACACACACACACACTTACCAACAGACTATTGCCTTATCACATTTTTATCAGCATGCTAGTAAATCCTATACGTTATTCTCACACACACGCACACACACACACACCACACACTTACTATTGCTGTATCACATTTTTATCAGCATGCCATTAAATCCTATACGTTATTCTCTCTCTCTCCCTTACACACACACACACACACACACCCAGAGCTGTGTTTCAATCCAACGCTCCAGTACTTCCTGCTTTGTACAGTATTTTATTGATTCCTCTTCCATTAGGACGCCCATTCGTATAATCACACACCCTTTATCCGGAGTCTCCCCGCTTGCAGCATCAGCGACTTCCTGTCACTTCCTGTCTCATTGAAATCAAACATTTCTACTGTTTTCTGTTTTTGGGAAATTTTTTCTAGAAGATTTTGCTTTCATAATGCTTTAAAACCGAGTTCGTAAAGTTTCCGGACTTTTCCGCTATTAAGAATGGAGTGTATGTTGAGTGCAGAACATTTGTCAAGATTTTCTTTTTTTTTTTTTTATTTTAATTCCAACATTGTTAACTTTGTTAAGCAAACCACGTTAGGGAACATGTTTTCTAAACGTTGCAGGAACGTTATTTTTGGCTCGATTCTGAGCTTCAAACGTCTGCCTTAAGTTCATGTTGGTTTCTTTTGGGGTCTCAGCGTAAACAAGAGTGTGTGTGTGTGTGTGTGTGTGTGTGGGGTGACTGTTGCTAGTTAAAAAGCAAGACATCTCTCTTACATTTCTACCTCTCTCTCTCTCTCTCTCTCTCTATGTGTGTGTGAGTGTGTGGGTGGCTGTGGGAATAAACACACTGTTGCTGCTAGTTTGGTTTTCTGGCTGGGTGTCATTATCACTGCTAGTACCGCTTTAGCCTTAGGCTCCAGCTTATACACACACACACACACACACACACACACACACACACACACATATGCATACTGTAGTTCTTTTCGTTTTGCTGGCTCTTCTTTGGCTGCTGTGGTTCTGGCACTGTGCTCCTCCTTCTTCCTTTGTCTTCTTAACGGTTCTACACTGTTTTATAATTCATAGCGGATTTTTTCCCTTCTCATCTTTTTCTAATTTCTCCAGCGTACTCGTTCCTTTCAACACGTTTGTTTCGCGCCAGTTGTTCCTGCCGTTTTAGCCGTTGAGGGGTTCCAGATAAAGGCAGGATATGAACACACAGGTCAACAGTAATATATTAGATGATATAGGGAAAAAAAAACTTTTGTAGAAGCTAAAAAAAGTAGAAAGAAAATTAGAAAATTAGAAATTAATACTAAAATACCTCTTAGTTGCTATAAAACCTATGGTGCCTATTAAAAAAACTTTAAGACTGAAATAAAATGATAAAATGCTAGACAATAAAATAGAAATAAAAATTAAAGCCAATGCTGATAGATTAGATAATTAAGATAGATAGATAATTAAAAAAGGAGAAATAAGTCATAAAAATAAAAATAGAAATAAAAAATTGGGAACCAAAAAATTGGCAAACCCAAAGCCAGGTTATGACCAATAGGAATCAAGCACTAAACTGATATAAATGTGCCCCTAAAAAGCTTTGTTTTTTTTTTTTTTTTCAATCTTAAAATAAATGTTATCCCAGCATGCATCTGTGAGCTTAGATCTTCAATATCTGACATTAATGAGGCAATCATTAATGAGGCAATCAGTCACTTTTATAAAATTTCCATTGGGCCCATGGGACGGCTGCACGCTTTTCGCATTTGTCCTTGACTCCCATGCGCATGGACAGATAAATTATGCAGGACTGCTGATCCGTCTTAGATCGGATCATTGGCTCGTGATACCTTCCGAACGTAATTCAGCCCCCAAAAGCGTGGAGTAAAATTTTGATGTGAATCGAACGGCATGCCAGTTGGGAGGCGTGTGCTTGGGGGTTAATTACGACGTAGGGCACGGGGTGTCACAAGCTTCGTTCTTTTTATTGTGCTCTACTTTAATACTTTAATAAATCCTCTGTCAGGGCCTGATAAAGACGAGTACAGTGATGACAATGGTGAGAATGGAGTTGGTCCTGCTCTGTGCTTTATTATGTTAAATCCCATGCAGGATTCAGCAGAAATGCTCTATTTTCGCACCTCTTATTATGCATCCGTTTTCTGTCACATGTATCCGTCACTACGTCTCAGGAAACCCGGAGTCTGTTCCAGAGGGCATAAGAAGGGATGACACCCTGGACTAGAGACGAGAAGTACGAATCCATTTACCGATTCAAATACTTTTGAATCATTCATTGAACAAATCACGAGTCATTTGAATCATTAGGGTTACTGACTACTTTTGCCATGGTATTCCACTAGAGGGCCCTCAATAAATACTTACAGAATCCTAAGTCCATTTATTAATCCAGAAGACTAATAAATCGTACACAATTAGAATTCGCTACGCACTACAGTCCAACGAATCTGTTAAATCGCATCATTCAGATAAATCAGATGAATCAGTTCTGGCGATTTTGACTCAGTCAGCTATTTCTTCTTGCAATTAGTGGCTAGCAACTAAATGGTTTAATTTTTAGTTTGTATTTATCCGTATTAATCCGGACTCGCTAATTTCTACCCTGTACACAGTGCTAGTCCATTTAACAGCTATAGCTCAAACACTTTAGTTTCTTTACTGCTCAAATTCGGAATGCTGACTCAAGCTACACTCCCAGCAGACATCAGCCTGTTTTTATATACAAATACATAATTTCCATCCCATGACCTTGGTTGTCTGGGACTTTTTGTTTCTTTTTACCTCAGTTTTTTCTCACTTTAAAATAGTTTGTCAGAATTCTGTAGGGAGGCTGTTTAGATCTTCCCAAGCGTTTTTTTTCTTAGAGGAGCTCAAAAGTTTGATCTTTCGGCTCTGAGTCTTTCCTGAAGGCCACATGGCTAAACACAAGAAGTCAAACTTACAGTCAACAAGGAGATCCTACAAAAGGTCCCCCTCTACTCAAATTTACATTCACTGAATTTGGTAGATGCCCTTACTCGGAGTGACTTACATTTATCTCAAGCAATTGGTTCGAGGTTCAAGGAGCTTTATTGTCATTTCAACCATATATAGCAGATGCAGTACACAGTGAGATGAAATAACGTTTCTCCAGGACTCTCTGGTGCTACACAAAACATAGAATTTACAAAACAACAAAGAGCCACTAAACAGGATAGACATAAAGTGCATGTGTGTAACCTGGTGCAATAAACATTACAAACATTACAAGGACAGTGCAAAAAGACAATAAAGGACGGGACATAAAGCAATAGCGCCAACCAGATTGTACATGAGGTAGACACGAAATGTGCAAATTACAACAGTACTGTGCAAATAGCATTGTAAAGTGAGTAAAGTGACTATAGTATAGTTTAAGGGGGGTTTATGGGGGTTAAGGACCATGATAACTTGGTGGTTCTGGGAATTAAACTTACAATCTTTTGGTTAGCAGTCCAACACCTTCACCACTAAGCCATCATCTCAAGTGAGCGGACGTTATAAAGACCAAAGTATTTTTACTGAGTTCACCGGCCGTGTTAGCTGACCTAGCTAGATGGTTCAAGACTATGATCAGCGCTGTTCCTCGGTGTACATCAAGTAGTGGACCAGCATGACTTTCTATGGTTGGATTTGTCGTATTTAAAATATCCATTGAGAGCCAAGGTGAAAATATTTCCGACGAAGCTAGTAAAAAATGTCCGAGTGCAGAAGCAGAGCAGGTTATGGTGGACTGTGCAAACATAGATGGTACCTCAGAAACTCAGAGCAGTTCTGTCAATAAATGATGGACAAAAAAGAGGACAGCCCACATAGTTGTTGATGGATGTTAGAAAAAGGAGCAGCGTCAGCAACGAAGTGGCAACATAGATGCACAAGCATTCAATCAACCCAGTAGAGATCATCCGCGGTAGCTCAGTGTTTAAGGTGTTGGACTGCTAAGCGGAAGATCAAATTTCCCAGGTCTGCATATTGTACTTATTTGACTTATTTGATATTCTTAGAAAGATTTGACATTTTATTTGCTAATGTTTGCTAATAAGGCTTTCTGTAAAATGTTTTCTAATCACTGTTCATAATATTCTATGTTAATATTTGCTAACACCTGCCCAGGGTGTACCCCTCCTGCCCTTTGCCCTTGCAGAGGCGGCTGGGATGGGCAGATCCCCGTGAGCCCGAATTAGGGAATAAGCGGGTATAGAAAATAAATGAACGAATATTTGCTAACATAGCTAGGAAACACTAGCCTGATAGGATGTACTGCCACTATAACCTTTCAGACCGTTTTTCAGCGTAACTGTCCAAACTTTTAATAATAGCTCGGTTTTGTATTCGGAGAAGTCCTGCGAATACAATTGTCGCTGACTGAGGAACCGCGTTAGCCGTTACTTCCTGTGGCGCATAGCTCAAAGCTGGCAAGTTGATTGTTCGGGGACTTGGATTTAATAAAACTGGTCATGTTTCTCTGAGGTGTCCAAAAAGTGTCTGAGTAAAAAATTAGACAGTTAAAATGACGGGACAAAGTGAACGCGACCCTCAGTTGCTATTATCCTACCCCGAGGGCACCTTTTTCCCTGACAATCTCATTTTCCACTGTATGTGCCACATCTGCTTGTCTGTGTATGTGTGTGAGTGTGAAGTATTAAAAATGTTGTGTAGAAACGTGTCTTTTTTTAATTTTTATTATCTTAGGATATGAGAGATTATATTTGAATTGTCTATTATTTGTATTATTAAGGTCAATTCTTTAGATCTTTACCGCTAATTTTGCTATCATGATGTGCTAAGATGACAGGATTTTTGTGGCAATTAATCTAATCATGATATCGAAACCTTTTTTTTTGCCAATGTTTGCCGACAAGGATACATAATTCATTCAGGATTTTAGTTTTAACTATTGGAATTACTGTAAAACTTGCTAATAATGCTAATATTTGTCTACAAGGTCGTAAATGTTTTTGATAATCTCTTCAATATTCCAAATCTTTAGTTTAATTTGCTAACGAGGCTATGACATCCCACCCCGAGAGGATTTTTGTGACAATTAGTCTAAAATTATTCAACATCTACTGTATTAATTTGCAAAATAATAATAATTTTTTTTGCTAATGTTTGCTAACAAAGCTATATTACATTATTTTACACCGTTTTAGTTAAAACTTTACTAATCCTCGAATATTGTAAATGTTCTCTGCTAATATTTGCTATCAAAGCTGTTTGCTGTACGAATCTGACAGGACTTCTTAGAGAATTTTTCTAATCCCCATGATATATTTTTTTTTGCCAATGTTTGCTAACAAGGATCCATAATAGATTTTACAGGATTGCTAATAATATTGCTGGTAATATTGCTAATATTTGCTAACAAGGTTATACATTGGATTGATCTGACAGGATTTCTAAGGAAATAAAAAAACAATATTGTTTATTCCAAATTTTTAGTTTAATTTGCTAACAAGGCTAAACACGCCGTGCTAATATTTGCTATTAAGGCTGTTTGCTGTACTAATCTGACAGGATTTTTTTTGATAATTTTTCTTACATTTTTCTCCATAATAATACAAATCTTTTACTTAAAATAATTTTTTTTTTTTTTTTTTTTTTTTTTTACAAGGCTATATAATGCACTATTTTTACAGCCTTACCATAATCTTTTCTGTTCATATTTGCTAACACAGCTAGAAAGTGCTAGCCTGAATATTTTTATTGACAATGGTAAATATAAGATTAACAAGCTAATCTGACAAGTTTTATTTTAAATTTTAGTCATGTATTATACATCACATTACAGTATATTACATTTGGCAGACATTGTCATCCAAAGAAACTTACATCCAATTTATTAAATACACTGAGTAGTTTCGGGTTAATGGCCTTGCTTCGGGGCCCAGAGATGGCAGCCTGGTGGTCCTGGAAATTGAACCCAAGATCTTCCAATCAGCAGTCCAACACCTCTTTATAGGTCAGCATGCTTGGTGTCTGATGATGGAATAGTATCCCGCTGATTTTAATGTTGTTGATGAATCTTCTTCTTAGAGCAGCTTCAGCACTCGATCCTGCTGCGAGGCAAATGACAGGTTTATATAAAAGTGCTTCTTCGGATACATTATTGTTTCTATGGTAACGACTAATTCATGGAGTTGTGTGGAGAAAAAATGTATACGGTTTAATTCTTAGAATCAGATGTGTCGTACAAGGAATTTGTTCAAAAGAAAATGTGATTAAGGTGGAGACTGCAGATTGGAAGATTTTGGGTTCAATTCCCAGCACCACAAAGCTGCCATTAATGGCCTTCTGAGCAGGAACCTTAACCCTGACCTGCTTAGTGTGATTAAAAAAAATGTAAGTCAACGGATAAGGGTGTAAAATATCAGATGTAATACAAGCAAGACGTAGCTTACTGGTTAATAGTTGGGTTTCCAATTGGAAGGGCTTTGGTTCAATTCCCAGTTCCACCAAGTTGTCATTGTTTCAACTATTGGGGTGTTAGCCAAATGCAATGGATTATTGTGAAACGATCTGGAAAATGTCAAGACTGATTCAGATTCCTAAGCGTCTATACCGATGCAATGTCAAGTATTTTTCAACTGTTTTAAAGACGTAACTCTTTGTCCTCCCCAAAATAGCAAAACCTATTCTTTTGCATTAATTGTAATTAAGTGATGACAGTTAAAGTTTACGGTTAATTACAGTAACTGTAAACATCTACATTATTATGCAAAAATGTACTGAATTTAACTGACAGGTTTTTTAGTTGTTCATAGAAAACCAGAAGTTCTAGAGTTCTCACCCTCAGGGCATTGAGTAAAGCATCATTTCATAAGCTTAAAGTTAAACATGTCTGCCAGGCAGACAGTGATGTACACAGGTACTCAAACCATTATGGAGTGTTAAAAGCAAATAAAAGTCGAGTTTAATCAATTTAAAGTGTAATGACACATGTATGCGTAGTAGGTTTCTTGTTTCCGGCTATAGTGTTTAGAGTAAGCTATAGTCTGTCAGTCTGTGTATTACGTTTAGATACTACATTAGGTGAAAAAAAAAAGTACTGTAAGGCACCGCCAAACAGTAAAAATCCCAGAGACACATTTGGCCTTTTTAATTTTAAAGATGTTTTAACTAAAAGCAGTGGGTATTGCAACAAAAGATCAAAACAAATAGAGATACAGTTATTTGAAACACTTATATGTCATGCAGAAATCAATATAGTCATTGATCTCTAGATGCTGATTGTACCGACATGGTCTGAGAAGAACAGAATTGATCTCAGTGCTTACCAAATCAAGTTTCTGTTTCACTTCCTCACAGCTGCACTACATGGAATTCCTCAGGGTTCAGTTCTGGGTCTGATTTAGTTTTCATTTTAGAAGTAAATTACTGAGATTAGTAGTTAGGACCCATAGCGATAAGCTGATGACACACAACCTCACACATCAAGATCTGTTAATAATTATTATCTTTGTCACAAAAACTTAGGTTTGACTGTATTTCTCTGATCCCATAGGCTACCAAAATGAAGCCTTTAAAGTACCTTTTTGGTTGCCTTTGAACATCTACAGTTTGAGGATTGATTTCTTAAAAAAGGCAATATTATTTATAACTGATTAAAGTGTAAAATAGTTTGTTAGATAATGTTTTTTTATTTTAACACATTCAAATTTTAGCATGTTTGCTGATACAGAGTGAACTTTATGTAGAAAAAAAGCTAGTGCGCTGTAAATGTCTGATTTACAGTCTTTCAGTCTATCGAATATGGTTCTGATGAAGGTGAGCATGTGCACTGGTGAGAGTTTAAACGTTAGCGTGATTCATCGGTGAGAGCTTGCTGCAAGATGGAGGGAGAAACAGAGGTGAGAAGACATAGAAAGGCACCGGGGATGGGGAAAGATGGGTGCTCTGGAGAGGTTGAGCTTTATTGCTTGTGAGATTCAATTCCATATATGAGACTTTGATTTTATTACACTTTAAAAAATTGTCCTGCCTTGCTGCCATGGTTGGTTGGGGAAGGGTGGAGGGGGAAAAAAACAAAATGACTGATGTTATTTAAAGCCAGACTGGAAAAATAATTGATTGTTATATAGTTTATTAGGATGTGTGTATCATTATGTAGGTTATGGTTTTCCTGGACATGCCTGGTAATGAGGTACGAATGCTCACACTTGGGCGACTTTTTGTAGATTTTTTCTGAGTTAATTTGCTTATTAAATTAAATTAAACCGAGTCGTCTGTCCAATGGCCTCATGGGATAGTAGCGTGTATATTGTAAATTTAAGCCGGAGTAGTAGGTGATCCGGGAACTTTTCACATACTTACGTTTTGGACATACTATTAGCCTGATATACTCGGTTTTGCCTACTCTATACTCTCTAATATGGAAGTAATGTTGTACAAAGTAATGTAATGTACACAGTTAGTGTGTGTCTATACTGCTGATGTCTATTCTTATGTTTTTTCCTTTAAAATATAGTATAAAACAAGTCACAGGTTGAAATTAGCAAGTCTATTGCAAAGCCATGGTGTATAAAAGGCAAATCCTAGACAAAGTTTTAGAGTCTTTTAGAGTTTTTCTGACTTTCATAAATTTTTGTCTTTGCTTTTCATGTTGGTGAAACAGAGGCGGGTTGCTGAAAAGGTCAAGCAAGGCATTTATTCAAAATCAACAATCTAGGCACAAACATCCAAAGTCTTTCAAACCACATTCAAAACCTGGAAATAATGGTGACGGCATCACACCTTGTCCTCGTCCTGACAGTAATTAGTGTCAGCAAAAAAAAATTGCCTCGATAATATGTGCCCTATGAAGCTTTTAATCTGTGTCATGAAATCTCTCAACATTTTCATTCAGAAGGGAGACACGTCATTCCTTCACTGTGCTCCAGAACAACTTGTTTCGGATAATGAATTCGAAATATGGGACTTTTCCTTTAGTCAGGCAAAATTAAATGGCTCATTTCCTCAGCGAGTCCCTGGAAGAAATAGGAAGAGCCAGGCTAAAATAGTGATCTTCACCTTCTATGTTAAATTAAAACCTCTCTCTGCCTTACAAACAAAAAAAGCTAGGTGTCTTTTTTTAAGGTTCTGCTCTGACGGGCTAATGGTGTTCATGCTTATCATTACAGAAAGAAAAAAATGCAGAAAATAACACAGGAACGCTATCCCGAGGTAGCAGCCTCAAATTGCCAATTTCTTTCTCACAAATTACTTCCACCTCCTTCGTGCTTGCTCATTCACTTGCTTGTTCCTGGGCACCGATCACTGCTCTCATCTTCCATATCTCTTTATCTGACAGACTCTCAAAACGATGCTGGATTAAGGTCTCGCTGTGCTTCATGACAAGTCGTTGTTTCCCAGGACCGAGCTTCAGATTTTCTCAAGCCGAAAACAGATGGTTTTTTTTGGTATGGATTGGTATGGATTGAATAATATTGCATTAAACCTTAAACTTTTAATCTAGATACATGTTTTATCTATGAGGTAAGGGGTGAAAAAATCCCTATCTAAGATTTCATGGTATTTAAGGTATTTTAATTTATGGGACGTTACTTGGTATGCAAAACTTATTTCCCTGGAAATCATTATTTTTAATCTAAGCTAAGAGGCTGTAACTAAGCTGATTTAATCTACCTGTCTCTCAAAAAGTCAAAGGAAGTATCTCAAAAGTTTCCAAAACCTCCAAAAGTTCAACGGGAGGATTTTAAATCTTCCTTTGACGATAGCATTTAATGAGACCAGTAAAGTCTGGTCACATGGTGGCCACCCTGGCAACACTCTCACTGAGGTATTTTTTTTTATACTACATGAATAGGGGAATGACCTGTAAACCCGAACCAGCATGAACAAATGCCCTTTCAAACACTAATGAAAAATTGACCAAACATTCACTAAAATGTTGTTGTTTTTTTATTTTATAAAATAGATTCGTCTACGAAGCATTTACAACTCCACCCAAGTACAGATACTCATTCATCCGAGTTAGCTAAGCTAATTCTTTATATGGTCTTATAAAGTTTCACAAATCTTTCTTTTCTTTTACTCGAATGTCAAGCTAAATGTCTTTATTTGTCACATTGACACAGTGAAATTAGTTTCTTTGCATATCCCACCCTAGAAGGTTCGGGTCAGAGGGCAGGATCAGCTATGATACAGCGCCCCCTGGAGAAGGAAGGGTTAAAAGTCTTGCTTGAAGACCCAACAGTGGCAGACTGGTGGTGGTTTGGGCTTAAACCCTAGGTTTTCCTTGTTTTCCAATTAACAACTTAGTACCTTAACCATTTGAGCCACCAAAAATAAAACTGAAAATTATACTATCTAGTTTTTGGCTACAGTAGTAAGTGTAAGAACAAGTAACTGGCTAAATCGTCCAGGACACTTTCTGCATGGTCAGAAACATAAGAGTCCGACTTATCCGAACCGTGTGATTCAACAGATTCGTCAGACTCGTAGTGCGTAGCGAAACGGACCGATCTGGGGGAGTCTTTGTGTGACATTCATGAGTTCAGTGATTCAGTGAATGCCCTCTAGTGGATGGAGCATAGCAAAAGCAGGCAGAATCACTTTTCTAAGATTGCGTGATTGGATGTAGTGCTTTAAAATCTTCTTGTATCAACATAACATCAAAAACATTTGTTAAATGTTGGAGTATTGGGTTGTAAACAATATTAATGCAGTTTAATTTTGGCATAGTGAGTGCCCTCTAGTGGAATACTATGGCAAAACAGTTAGAATACCTATTGAATCAAACGGACTCAAGGACTTGTAAGACTCGGATCCATTTAATGAGTGATTCAGATCTGTCTGAGAATCTCCGGAAACCCACAAGGACCAGATTTATCTTTTATTTAAAAAAAAAATGATGGGACCTGTATGATAGTGCTGCTAATAGTGCTGCGGGGGAAGTAGTATCTCAGTCTTAAAGGTGTTGGACTACTAATTGAAAGAGTTCAAACCCTTGAACCCTCAACCTGCCTGTGAAGGCCTTCGTAAATTAAAAAAAAGGTTGACATTCTTTCAAGTTTCTGTTACGAGCACAGACTGATGTCCTTCCTTAGTAGCCCAATGTGATCCCATATTAGCATTTGGACAGAAAAAAAACTACCCCACGATGTCACTTGTACTGCATATCTAGTCATTTTAAAAGCCTCTGGGTGGTTATTTTATCTCAGCCGTATACATTTTTTATGCACTTTTTAAAGCAGAGCTGTGTGGCCGACACTCATGGGGACTCTCAGTGTGAGGGATGTAGAGCTACTAATGATCAGCGAGAGACTCCCAGACTAAGATCTGTCTGCTGGAGTAGAAGACATGTATTTTTTGGTCTCTTTTTGTCTCTTCCATACTTCTTCTTTTTTTACAACTCAATCTGTCTTCTGCTTTCTCACAAAGTATGTAGTTCTTTTTCTGGATCTCGACCAAACACCTATCTCTCTTTCTCTTTTTTACATATTTCATGGTCTAAGCGTGCATTATTATGTAAATCGAGATGGAGAAAATCATACGTTTTTTCAGTTTGATCGTAGCCCTGAAGATAAAACGAGTGTAATCAAGGGTTTTATTTGCTTTTTTAGAAACTTCCCTTGAGTGATAGTTTTTTTTTTAAGATCTTATCTGCAATTAGAGTTTTATAAGCAATCCCAACTTAGGGTAACTTTTAGCTGCTGGGGCAAAAAAAACAGATCAGCAGTTAATTTAGCAGTGTGGCATGTCGCCATTGGCTTTTTTTTTTAAAAGTTACTAAAACTAGCCTAGGTTTACCTATGAAACACCCCGGAATTCAAAACTGTGTGGTCGTTTTATTGAAAGGAGGAAAGAAGGAAAAGAGATCTGATGCCACTAGCATCACATTTGGCACAGGGCCAAGTACCTGTAAATGTGGGCCAATTGCGTCGATCCCATCGTATTTTGCATAAAAAAAGCAGTCAATAAAAAGTTGCGCTGACATATATGGATGCACAGGTGGTACGGAAACCATGGCTAATATGGATATTACGGATAAACTGATAGCTAGATAGACTGATCTTTCACTCTCTCTCTCTCTCTCTATTTTCTTACTTGCTAGTTTATAGGTTACTAGTTTATTTCAGCTATATACTGTCCAAAAATCTACATATAGTCTGCAGTTTTAACTCATCCTGTGCAATATTTGATGTCAGAAATGTCCAACCATCCGATTGCCAGTTGTGCGAGCTTTAATTGCCTATCATTACCCCGTGTACACTGTTATTACACTGTTATTACACTGTTATTATTGTAATCTTTTTCTATTATTATTTCATGGACTTTCTTGCTTATTTGCATGCAAACAGGGTGCAAACAGGGTGACACAATTTTGAGCCCTATGAAAGAATATGAGGTTGTGCCCCCTACTACAGCCATTCCGCACCAAACATACTATTAAATTACTGCTAGTAGTATTTAATACAAGTGTTCATTGTTTAAACCGTTTTAATATTTTTTCCTACGACATATGAAAAAAATAATGCAGACGAAGAAGTGTGTACAATTCAAAGCACAGCAATAAAACTGCTGTGGCGTTTGAGCAAGAAATCACTCCAGTCCTCTGAGGAGGTGGAGGATTGTGGGTAATAAATCACGTCTCCCCCGCACTATCCAAAGACACGTTAATGAGCTGCTGTATCATCACTTGCACACGTAGGAACCTCCGGTACACACACACACTCATACTATATATGTATACACATACTTTTGTGAAATCATGACACTTCCTGTTGTACAGGAAGTCTCAGGTTCTGTATCACATGACAGTTTTCTGAGTCTTGTTCACCCAGGAAGTTCTATCGTAGGTCTAGTTTCTACATAACATTAGTGAACGTTCCCTAAAGGTCACTCTGAGCGTGTGGGGGAGTGTAAAACATCGGCTTGGTCACTCTGTACACTGTTTCAGTGTCACACTTAAAAGCACTGAAGGAGTGTTTGTTGTCTGTGTGCGACTCACAGCCTGTGGTTTCTTAACTTGTTTACACAGCTTTCTGAAATAAATGGTTGCATCTAGAGCTGAAAATAATCCAGCGGCAGCCCCGAAACACAATCTCTTTCCTTTTCTTTTCTTTGCTTTTCTCTTCTCGTTTTATCTTGTCTCTTCCCCATCGCCTCCCCCTTCTCTTTTTCTCCACTCTTTTTTTTCTCTTTGTCTTCTCTTCCTCTTCTATACTCTTCCTCTTCTTCTCTCTTCATGTCCTCTTCCTCTTCTCTTCTCTAATCTTCCTCTTCTCCTCTCTTTATCTCCTTTTTCTCTTCTCTACTCTTCCTCTCCTCTTCTCGTTGTTTCCTCTTCCTCTTTTTTCCTCTTCCTCTTCACTTCATCTTCTCTTTCTCCTCCATACTCTTCCTCTTCATCTCCTCTCCTATTCCTTTCCTTTTCTCTTCTTTTCTCTACTCTTTCTTTACTCTTTCTCTTCTTTTGTAAAAATCAATATCGATATGTATTTATTAAATATCCTATTCCAGGGGCCCCCAAATAAAATTCTACTTAGGAATTTTCGATTCATAAACAGGGAATGTGGAAAGTCAGGAATTTTATTTGGGGGCTTGTGCCAAATTTGCAGTGATGTCTTTTTGGTTCATAATAAGAACTTCTTTCTGATTCATCTTTCCACACTTACTGTCGAAATTACGCAATAAGTCTACTCGATTAAAAGGCCCTTCTTTGCGTTCCTTACCCACTTTCTTTCTTAAATGGTTTTCAGGTTGTTTTTTTCCTTCTTCCTTGATGCTCCGAGGCTGAAGCATTCAGCCACTCGTGAGAGAAAGATAAGAAAAAAACAGGCAGCAAAGCTTTTTGATATCAGAAAATAACAGGAAACTGGTGGTGGGGTGGAAAATGGGATGCGGTTATCTTGCTTTTAAGAAGCCAATTTGCCAGAAAAAAATTGAATTTGTACAAACATGGCTAAATGATGATGATGATGATGACGACGATGATGATGATGATGAAAACAGCATAATAAACATGCCAACATAGTATAAGCTCAGTGGTTAAGGTTTTAGACTGGGGGAAGTGGGAAGTGGTGGCTTAGTGGTTAAGGTGTTGAACTGATACCACAAAGACTAGGGTTTGATTCCCAGCACCACCAATGTGGGCCCTTGACCCCCAATTGCTTAGTTGTATAACAGAGATAAATGTAAGACGCTTCAGGCATAAGGGCGTCTGCCAAATTCTGTAAATGTAGACTACTGATTAGAAGTTCATTAGTGTAATTCCCAGGACCCCCAGCTACTGCTGGGCCCCTAGGAAAGGCCCTTATCTTTAACAATGCATAGTTGTAATTGATTTTTAATCAGTTTATTACATCTGCCAAAGTACTTTAAATGTACAATTTATTGTAGGATAAAATAACCACAGCCAATAAACCGTCCTGCGTAAATTTTGCACTATTCAATTAGTAGGATTAGAAGAAAGATATAAATATTTCGTCAAGGTTACAGCCTATTTTTTTATTTAATTTACTGTAACGTATGATAAGATTTTTTTTTTAAAGATTAAAAAATGGGGAAAGCGAAACTTACTTATTACTTATTACATTAAATGTAGCTTATATTTAATTATAATCTTGTTATTATTTAGTTTTGAATTTAATATAAAATGCTATGGCTAACTGCAGGATTTCTTTTTTTAGCACGTTACATAGCCTTTTCCTCTCCTGTAGGCGCAGCATGCACGTCGCTAATTTGTTTCCGAACACGATATGGGGAGCGTGAACTGTTCCTCCAGGCTGCTGGGTTGTTTCCAGATGAGGAAACTGAAACTAAGGATCGATTCTTGTGAATGTCTCCAGCTGGACTGGCATCTTGTGTCGAAATTTAGACTTCTGGTTTGGAGGAATTGGCTTTTACCGAGTAATAAATCTCGACCAGATCAAATATTAATGAAAGAAAAAAGGACAGCTTTTAAGGATGGGCCGGTTTCCTGAGAGTGATGATGACAGTGACACAGCTGCAGGAGTTTTCTTCTCCATCTCTTTTTCTTTTCCTTTCATGCACCCTTTGGCACAATATCCTCTTATTAGCAGCCCCATCGTTGTGCTTCTTTTTTTTTTTTTTCAACCGCTCTCCTTCCTGATCTTCTTCTATCTCCACAGCTGCTTGCAATCAGAGCTGGCTCGGACCACCTTCCCCACTCTCATCGATTCAGTGTGTGCTTGACTAATAACACCCCTTAGCTCTTCTGCCAACCATGTGTCCATTACGGCCTAGAAAATGTTGCGTGTTGTAACCGCAGAGCAGAGGGTCGATGGCCGAACTTCTAATCATGATGACATGAAGAATAAAAACCATAATCATATGAACATGCTTATTAGTCAAATACTGCAATTACTTTTAAGGGTCAGATATAATTCAGCACATTAAAGAACCAACACTGGTAGCTTAGCTCAGGTTCCAGGTGCTTAATGGTCAACAACCCAGAACCTTAACCTTGTGAGCTATGAATCAATGCTGGGATGAAGCGGTTTGCCAGGTTGATTGGTGATTGGTGCCATCTGCACACCCAAGATATATTTTTTTAAGAAAATGGCGTAAATATCCCATCTTATAAAAATGTGTTTTACTCTTAATTTAGTAGAAATTGTAAGGCGTCCAAACACTTTGTTGTTCTGCCCAATTTGGAGTTTTCTCATGCTAAATTTGGTAGAAGCTACTTTGGCAGAGTTTTACCTTTAAATTTGTTGCCTGTGTCCTGCTTCACCTCAATTCACTTCATAAAATAAACAGAACGCAATAATAAAACAAGACTTAACGAGTACAATAATGTAGTCGCATGCAGAGCAAATGGAAATTAAATGTCCCCATTGTGACGTCCAAGCATGCGACCGACCTTGGAGTCATAGTCCACAAAACATGATTACATCTAACGGTTAAAAGTGCTTTTTAAGGTCAGCGCTGCGGTGTAGTGGCTGTAGTGTAGTGGGTTAAGGCACCAGCACCCACATGCGAAAGTTGTTGCGCTTCGGCGACCCGTGTTCGATTCTGTCCTTTCCAGTCCCACCTCTCTTTCTCTCTATCTCCCCATTACATTTCTCTGTCCTACCAAAAAAATGCCCAAAAAATATCTTTAAAAAAAAAAAAGTGCTATTTAAAATAAAATGTCCCCAAACCATTCCGTCAACATGAATATCAAACAGAAACCATCTATTCCGGATGTTTTTTTCCCCTCTTTATAATCCTTTTATTGTTTCTCCGGACCCCCGAAGGGGAAGAACGTTGGCTGACTTTCTAGAAAGGTAACAAAACTAAACCTGAAACCTTTGTAATGCAACATTCTGTCTGTTCTTTTTTTTATATACTGAAAGAGAAGACTATCATTTCTTTACCATGACAAAGAAGTAAGTCAACACCAAGGTCTCGTTCCCTCCTACGTCTTTCTGTCTTTCTCTCAGTGGGAGGATTGAATTGTAGAAAGATAAATCATGACGAAAAAGGACCAGACCTAGACTGTGTCCGTAATCGCATACTACTTGAGTGAATACTTTTAAGTTAGTACAAACTTTAAAAAGTGTGTTTGATTATGGGTGATATGACTGAAAACAAACTTCATCGACCATTTTGATATTGTCACATGACCTACGTAGTCACAACGGCGCAAAATTTTACGTTGGATGACGTCAAACAACTGCGATTTAACCACGGACAAAAATATATATATTTTTTTTCATTACTTGTACATTTTTAAAGCTACTTTAAGCACTTTGTTTCTCTTCGCCATTTTTTTTTTCGCCAAGTCCTCTCTCCCGCTAGCTCATGTTAAAGTTAAATTATATCCATACTTTAGAATCAGGGTGGAAATAGTATTTTATTCAGGCACCATTCACATACTCGTATACTATATTATGTATCCGAACATACCATTCGCTGCTTGTAGTGTTTTCCTGCTATACTATATATTAGGGAAGTATGCGATTTTGGACGCAGCCCTAGTTTATTTGAAACGGAACTGATTTCCAGGAATCCTCATACTCCAGGCCACAGAAAGAGAACAAGAATTTCTTCAACCCGTGCTGACGAAAATCAGGCCTTTGGTGCGACGCCACCAAATAAACATTTCAACACTCTTGCTTTTCTTGCATCTTAATGCCACAGATGCTGTAAATCGCTCCCTCGACGCCTGCAGCCGTCTGAGGGCTCTTTAAATGCTCCCAAAAAATGGATTTTCTATTATTTTTCCAAAAATATTGCAGATCGTAGACCTTTCAGCACAATGGTTAATATCTAAGTGCAGTCTGGTTGTAAAAAACTTTGATTTAATATAGACTAATGGAAAAACTCGTACAAAAACATTAGCCTTTATACCGCCATGCCGAAAAAGTCCAGGGAAATATGTCTAGTTTTGCGGTCTTTTTTTTTCCTGAAGTAATTACATCATCTTGTGCTCAACATTGTCTTAAAAAATACCAGCCAGGTTGTCAAATATTCAGGTTCTCTCTATTTTTGCACTAACACTAACTTTTCTATTTTCCTTCGTGTGAAAGATATATCTTTATTTTATTTATTTTTTAAAAAGCAAGAAGAGCTAAGAAGGAAGAGTGCAACGTTTATGAGAACGTGGGCTTCAATCCTGGTGATGCCATGAAACGATTCAAAACAGGGAATGTGGAAAGTCAAAAGTTGAGCTGTAGAAAGACTTAAAAGTTTTTGGATTAATAATTTAATCTGAGAGAGAGAGAGAGAGAGAAAGAGCGAGAGAGGGAGTTCTTTTTTCTTTAGAGAGTTTCATGTGAATACTTCCAAGAGTTTGGCAGACACCCCTTATCCAGTCCACTTACATTCATTTCATTTCATTTATATAATAAGCAGTTAAGAGTAAAGGGCATTGCTCAGTGTCTGCTTGGTGGCACTGGTAATTGAACCCATGATCTTTACCAGCAGTCCAACACCTTAATCACTGAACCACCACATCCCCTAATCTCCATTGTTCCTTTGTCCTGCTTGTTTTCCGACTATCCCCGCTGTTCAGGTGTGTTCAGTTAATTAGAACCTGGAAGATACCAAACAACTTGGTCTTTCCCTCTTTCCCCCTTATCTGAATCTGTAAATTCCAGCTTCTGATTGACTAAACAGATCTGATCCAGAAGGTGGAAATCAAGCAGGACAAAGGAACCTAAGGAAATGAGTTACCTGTTCCTGATTTGTGGAAAGTTCCATAAAGATACCTTAGTGTAGAAGTGGTCCTGGAGGTGTTTGCTTTAACAAACCTGCCGGTAAGTTTCAAATATGCCTAGCAAGACCATGATTAGCTAGTTTAGGTGTGGTTGATTAGGGTTGGAGCTAAACTCTGCTGGACACTGGCCCTCCAAGGCCGAGTCAGATGATAGATATGGTATAGATAATTTCATGTAGATAATTAAGGCCCTGTTTACGCAAACACAGGTATCTATGTGGTTTGACTGTTCGTCCACAAGCAAAACGAAACCATTTTAGACGTCAAAATCTAAGAGTCCGTGCCACCATTATCTTTGTTCCTGGGCAACGATCTCCTGCGACATGATCGTTACATTACGTCTGGTCAGTGGCAGAGATAGCCAAAATAACTGTGCAACAGGGGTTATAACATGTATACAAATAGATTCACAGTTATCCCATTTTATCACGGAGGCGTCACAATGCAGTACTACTCAGGTTTCTTCCTTTGATGATTCCACAAATTTATTTTTGAGTCTTCTAAATAGCCAACATGACTTTACAGTTAAGATTATATCGCCACCTGTTGGCTGTTTATGTGGACGAGATTTTTTTTATCAAGCGGGAAAATCATATGGCCTAAGTGTGTCTCCAGATAGTTCCATGTAAATATGTCCGTTTTACAGTAGAAAGTTCCATATAGATAATTAAGTGTATCTATAGATATAGAGTAGATATAGAGTATATATAAATATAAAATATCAAAATAGATATAAAGGACATACATTCAGTGAATTATGAACTAATTTTAGGATTATCGCATTAAGGAATAAAAAAATCGAAATTGGTTTTGAACTGGAGGAACTGATGTGTGTGTGTGTGTGTGTGTGTGTGTGTGTGTGTGTATCTGTCTGTCATCATTATATTCGTGATGGGGTATATTTGCTTGATTAATCATAAGCCCTGTAGCTGCTGTTGCAGAGTTGTGTATAATGATGTGGCTGCTTCTGGGAAAAATGATTAAATGCTTTAATTTTTTCTGTCGAAGTCGAGTATGATCTTTTGTTCTGGTTCTGAGATCACTGTCGAGCCCTTTTTTTGAATTTCATATCACTATGAATCCAGATGTTGATGTGTCATCATGTCCTTTAATTGTGGTGGAATTTTTAAGGATATTCAAGTCAATACAAGTTTGTTTTTTTTTGGAGCTTAGCAGGTTATATCTAAGCCACAGTAATAGTGTAGTGGTTAAGTTGTTGGACTGCTAATTGGAAGATTGGGGTTCAATTCCCAGCACCAAGTTGCCACTGTTGGACCCCTTAGCAAGGCCCCTATTTGCTTAGTTATATAAAAGATAAAAAAAGACGTCTCTCTGGATGAGGACGTCTGCTGAAATGTATTTTAATCACTGTTGCTTTGTTTGTCTTCCAGATGATGAAATTCGCCTGGGACAACTACAGACGTTATGCATGGGGTCAGAACGAGCTCAGACCGCTCACCAAAAACGGCCACATCGGCAACATGTTCGGTGAGTAGAACTTCCTACTTCCAGTTCTACCTGTTAAGGTTGAACATCAGTATGGTTTTTTATCAGTATGTTTGAAGCGTGCCAAGCAATCCGTTACATCTTTTCCGTACTGTGTTTATAACCTTTTATGCTCTAGGCAAAGATCTTAACATATCTCTTGGTGGATTTGAGCTTTTCCCACGCAGAAATTTAGATTGCATTTGCTGAATCATACATACAAGAGCTGTGAGTCACAATTCCAAGCTTCCGAAGCAGCTATCGCACTTTTCTACGGATTAGCGTCAGTCTTCCGAGAAAAATGGATTGTTCCATCTGACAGTTTCAGTAGCTGCTATTTACTGAAGTGGGTTAACCGAGTGACACGGAGTGACATTTTATCGATACTGGAACACACTAATATACCCCTCCACCGTTTCCGACAATCCCAGTGACTTGGGAATACTTGATAGCTTAGCATCCAATGTAGGTTTTGTATGAATTGGTTCATGAAGGCTTGCTGTAACTATTTAAGAAGTTTTGAACGACTAAACCGAAAAGCTGAACATTTTTTAAACAATGTGTGACCCAATGAACCCTGGGAAATGATCCACATCTCCAGCTCAAGCGTTTCTCAAAACTTGTTGGCTCATCCTTTTACTCCCTAGATCCCCCGGTGAATCTGCTGACTAAATACATTTCTGGCTGCTTATATCTATATACCTTCCCTTTCACCTCGGAGCACTGAAACCATCTGGCCAGAGGAGTTTAGATGTATATGTGTGTGTGTGTGTGTGTTTTACCAGAATCATGACTGCCCCCGAAGGAAGTCAGGTATGAAATTGAACACAGAGTTTTTCAATTTAATTCCGTGAGTAAACATAGATGCCAAGAGATCAGAGGCGGCTAAGCCTGCTCGTTAGAAGTGCTTGATTATAAGCAAAGTCAGATGCCGGGTCAAGGAGAGCGAGAGAGCGCGCGAAAGAGAGAGAGAGCGAGAAAAACACACACACTCACTTAAGGTAACTAATGCTGACCATGTAGAGGAAGACGAGTGACGGAGGTTACCTGTGATGAGCCGATTGATTGTAAGAGAGTAAACCGAATAATTCACTTGTTGTCAAGGAGAGTGAAGAGCTATAATACACCATTCCAAAATGTGTGTGTGTGTCTGTGTGTGTGTGTGTGTGTGTGTGTGTTAGAGAAAGAGAGAGAGAAAGAAAGAGAGAAATCCAAAGATGCATGAAGACGTTTGAGCTAATTGGAAGCAGAGTCAGCTCATGGTTCGATCCGTTTCTGATTCCTCTTAATGATCTCTGAGATTTGATTCGAGTTGTTTTACTTCCAGCCAACTTATTTTTATTTTTATTACCTTTAATTTTTAATAATTAAGCAGTTACATACAAATAATAGGTGATAAAAGAGAATTTCTAAGCTAATTGTACTTAGGAACAACAATTACGGATCAGGACCATAGATCAAAGGACAAAAGACACGATATATAATCTCATTTGCATAAATAAAATTTGCATAACTCTAATTTGCATCAAATTGATTAAACCTTACTTTAAACTTTTAGACTTTTTTCCTTGCGAACTTTATGCTAACAATTGATTTGACGATTCATCGGATCAGCCAATAGAAAAATAGGGGCCGGGACCATGATCTCTTTCTCCTTCTTCTTCTTCTTCTTCTTCTTCTTCTTCTTATTATTATTATTATCACAGTGAGCAGCATTGCATCATCCTTTCTTTTTGTAAATCAATTGAAATCATTTGTGATGCGTTTTTGCAGTCCGCCTGCTGCAGATTTTCTGGTTTGCTTGGTGTTAAATAGCAAGATAAGATCACAATATAGAAAAAAGGTCCCGGTATGCAACATTAGTTGGCGTAAGTCTGCCTACAGCTGTCATATGACACAATCCTGATCCTCTTTTGTCTTCCTCTCCATCCTTCCTTCATCCTCTTTACAACCACACAGATGCTACCTCGACTCAAGGGTTGATTACAGCTCACTGTAACTAGAGTAGACTGGCAGTGTGAAAGACACACACACACACACACACACACACACACAGCTGTAGAGCTATAAAGAGAGTTCAGGACATATCCAGCTCTTTTTACCCTTTAATAAGTCAGCACAAGTTGCGCAAAATGCGTTTAGTACAAAAACACTTAAAAAACCTATTGTGCGTCTTGGCACACGTTCAATAGATTAGAGCGGGCAGTGTTGGATTAAATTTTTATGGTGCTGAGTTGCTGATCTGGAGACCAGGAAGACCTGGGTTCAAGCCCCAGCACCTTCCTGTTTTGATCTTTAAACCAGGAAGACCTGGGTTCAAGCCCCAGCACCTTCCTGTTTTGATCTTTAAACCAGGAAGACCTGGGTTCAAGCCCCACCACCTTCCTGGTTTGACCCTCTGACCCCCAATTTACTAAGATGGGATATGCGAAAAAAACCTTTTTTTTAAAACTTACAAACTTACAAAAAAGTATAAGTAACAAAATAAAGGCATTTACAGCTTCTTATTTCCTGTGACTCATTAACATAATCACGTTATGTGCAGTACTTTCACAAGGTCAGTCACATATGGAAATAGAGTCCCTATTGTGATGTCCCCATATGTGACTAAACTCGAGGACATCACAATGGCGACTCTTTAGATTATTGCTTTTTGTTTATTAGATAAAGCAACATAAAGTGCAAAAGAACGACAGCACAGCATGTACAAAAAGCTAACCTATCCTCTGGTGGAATGGTCTACCGTAACACCTAGCATAACACAGTAGAATATCATCCCTGGGTTAAGACTCCGGCCACCCAGGTTCAATTCTGGCTTTGGTCGTCTCTGGTCATCCCTGTCCTATCAATAAATGCTGAAATGTATCCTAAAAATTAGTGCAGTGGATGTTCCATTCCAGAAAATCTAAAACGTTTCATCTCTTTTTTACACTTTTTCAACTTTCCTTCTTTTATTCTGCTTTTGGGGCTGCTGTGATTTTTAATCTTTCATTCCACCAGTGCGGATACCAGTCAGCAGCCGGGTGGGGATTATGTTAATGTAATTCACAGAGCGCGGTGCGTGTTGACATCAATAAATGAGTAAATAATAGAGGTTTTGCTGAATAAAAAATATCTTGCTTATTCAGCAGACAGGCCATCTTTCTTTCACCTTGGAAAGGTAAAATTACAGGTTCTAGAGAGAAGAACTCTGAACGAAATCCCTTATCGCCCAACCCCCCCCAACCCCCCATCCTATCCCCATTTTGCCTTATTCACATTTAGATGCATTCTTTTTTTAGTGGATGGTTTAATTCAAAGAGATATAAAGGTGAAACCGAATAAGGTTTTAGTGCCGATCTCAGCAGTTTAAGAGTCAAACCGAAGTCGAGTCTGGGATTTGAACTCATGCCATCTTCTGATATGCAGACTCTGTTAATTAGTCACTGTGAAGATGCCACATTTAAGCTAATGGTGTGCTGAAGCTGAATATAAGGAATGCCTTGGAATGCTTGGCAAAATAGGCAAAGGTTTGCGCACTAGCATATGAAAGACTAAGAGACTCAAACACAATAATCTTGTGCACAAAACATGTGTTCGAGTGTCCTGTACAGAGTCCTGATTCTGACCCCTTTAAACTGAGCAAATTTGAGATGAACTGGAACACCGACTGAACCCCAGACCTCCTCACCTCAACATTAGTGTCTGATCTCACTAATACTATTGGAACTAAATGAGCAGATTCCACATCCACTCTTTAAAATTAAGTAGAAAGTCTGTCCAGAAAAGTTAAGGAAGACAAACACTACATCTGGATTACTATGATGACGAGGATGGTCAGGTGTCCCGATACTTATATTAGATAGATAGAAAGACAGACAGATACAACAGGGCCAGCGCTAACAGTTAAGGGACTGACACCCACATGCAACTTGGGTTCAATTCCGGCTCTGGTTCCAGTCTGAATAAATACTATAGATACTATAGATAGATAGATAGACATCCTAAATTACTTACTTTTTTTTATGTCACTGACAAACTGACAGGCCATATTTGGCCCACAGACCAGACTTTGGACACCAAGACATGGTGATTTTTTTCCAGTATTGGTATGACAGACCACTTTGATCAAAGAGAATCCAAGTCCATTTAGCTAGCTCAGTACATCTATTTATCTGTTTTTTTCTTTTTTTTTTTTCTTTTGGGCTTCTAAGGATTCTGTTGCTTCACCGGAGTACTGAGTAGAAATCCGGGAAAATAAAAGCTGACCTCTTTACCTCAGCTGAGCGCTACATCTTGCTTCTGCACACAGCTCATATATTGGTAATAAGTCGTACGTCTGAGACACGCTTATTACTCCCTGCTGCAGGTCTGACGAGTTCGCTTTTATGTCTGGGAGTACAAAAGCAAAGGTTTTTTTTTTTACGCGGCTATAGTTTATTTTTTACCACTGTTTTTTTTTAAACTAATGGACACTTTTTTCATTTGGAGGCTTGAAACACATACGCCAGGGCCGTTCACACATACACACGGTGTCGGATGGGTACAGGTTACAGTGTGGAAGGGATGGAGAGGCAGGTGGAGTGTACAAGAGTGTATACACACACACACACACACAAACACACACGTACTATAAGGGTTAAAGAAAAAGTATTAGCAAAAAAAAAAGAAAAGAAAAGAAAAGAAAAGAAAAGGAAGTGAGTACGATGACGATTTATTGCTACCTTAAAAAAAAAAGAAAATACGATTACAAGAATAAAGTCGAAATTACAAGGTTGAAGTTGTAATATTTTGATAATAAAAAACAGCTATTTTTTTTAGATAGTGAGTAAGTGAGATAGTGAGTAAGTGATGTAGTGGGTAAGTGAGATAGTGGCTAAGTGAGATAGTGAGTAAGTGAGATAGTGGGTAAGATAGATGTTAAATGAGACAGTGAGTAGGTAAGATAGTGAGTAAGTGAGATAGAGGTTAAGTGAGATAGTGAGTAAGTGAGATAGAGGTTAAGTGAGATAGTGAGTAAGTGAGATAGTAAGTAAGTAAGATAGAGGTAAAGTGAGATAGAGGTTAAGTGAGATAGTGGGTAATTGCGACAGTGGGTAAGTAAGATAGTGAGTAAGCAAGATAGTGAGTGAGATAGCGAGTAGGCGAGATAGTGAGTGAGAGTGGGAAAGTGAGATAGTGAGTAAGTGAGATAGTGGGTAAGTGAGCTAGTAAGTGAGCTAGTAGGTAATTGCAACAGTGTGTAAATAAGATAGTGAGTAAGCAAGATAGTGAGTGAGATAGTGAGTAAGAGTGGGAAGGTGAGATAGTGGGTAATTGAGATAAATCCACTTGCCCATTCTGTCGTTTTTCTGCAGTCTGCATCTTATCGCCCGTTGCCCTTTTTCACCTGTCTTCTCTCAGGATTCTCCCGTCTTCCTCTCGTCCTCTTTCCTTTATCACCCTGGAGACTCAATTAAAGAGCAGAAGTGGAACTGTATTCAGAGTGAAAGTTCTGCCTGAATGCAAGCTGCGCTTCAATAAAAGTTGCTGCTATGACCTTTAGCCCTGTTTTTGTTCACTCTGGAGCTACATGCATGGACAAGGATAAAAAAAAAAGACAAATAAGAGATTCTTAAAGCAAAAAAAAAAAAAAAAATCCTGCTTTTTGATTTAAAGAGACTTTGGCATTACAATACATCAGCTCCGTCGTATTAAATGTGAAATATTAAACCAGAATATAAAAACAGGTGAACCCAGATAGAACACTATTGGGATCAAATAAGAATAAAAAAATTAGGAAAAGTAACCACAGACACGTAATAGGAGGTGCTAAGCATTTTGATAAGTCATGTGACAGCATTATAATACTCGTCAGGCAGTTCTGCCCATCGCTGAGCATTTTGAGACACATGTTGGGGGTAGTTGTGGTTGCTGTCATGTCACAATTTTGTAACTCCGCCTAGTTTGGTATAGGCATAAACAAGACATTTTTACCAGCAGGAACCTTTTTTTATGCCAGTCTTCCTTAAATTAGCATTAAAAAAAGGAGTGCATTTAAATTTATTATTGTGCCCACTAATAACAAAAAAAGAATCATTCATATAGCATAGCAGAAGAACGTTTAGCCCACTATGACCTCCGTATCAGTCTGTTACCTCATCTGTCATTCTGATGGAGACAGGCATCATCGCCCATTCCTATATCCGTCTTTTTTACTGCCCTACTGGGAGGATTTCACAGAATGAACAGTGACAGTGAGTTCAAACTTTAATAACAGCAGAGACTAAAAGATGTGAGGTAAAAAGAGGAAAAAAATTGCTTCATCTGCAGTATAACCCTGTCGGAGATCCAACTTCTACAGGACGCCGCAAAATATTATGCTTCGTTATCAGATTCTGCAAGAAGAAATGTTTTTCCTTTACCGTTGTCGCTATGTGGTGAAAGATCAGGCTCATTATATGAAGAAGTGTCAAAAAGTTTCCAGACAAGCCAACAGATGGAACAGTAACAAGGGGCACAACCTTGCAAGCATCCTTGTGCTGCCATCTGTTGGCTAGTCTGGAAACCTTTTGATAGCCTCTCGTACAAATTGTTATTTGATAAATTGATGTGGAAGAGTTTCGGAATCATTTAACCGGAATTATCGTTGGCACTACATTATTGTCGGAAAGAGAATATGTTCTAAGGGCATTACTAGGGCATGGTGCTTTTATGGTGGGGCATTTCTTCATATAAAACTGGGGCTGAAGTGAAGCTAAACAAAAACATGAATTGCTCCGAATCAATTTAAAAAAAGAAGTAGAACTTTTCGGCATTAACATGATCCGAAGCACACATACAGTTGGACCATCCCATTCATATGTCTATTTCGAACCTCCAGTTTTAGATGTTAGTCTCACTCTTGCTCCGATAATCCCCTCTACACTTCTGTCTAAATTTTCCACTAGATTGTATTCAGCTACAACAGCATTAGTGAGATCAGATGCTAATGTTAAAGTGAGGAGGTCTGGGGTGCAGTTCAGAATCAGGACTCCGTAAAGCACACTCCAGTTCTTCCATTCCAACAAAAACACACCATGTCTTCAGAAGCTTTGTGCACAGGGACATTGTCATGCTGGAACAGGGTTCAATTCTCTTAGTTCCAGTGAAGACATAATAGAATGTTACAACAGACAAAGACATTCTGGACAACTATGTGACTCAGACCTTGTGTAACAGACACATTTATTTGTATGTGCTGGTGAGCTGTCCACAAAATTTCGACCCATTTACTGAAGAATTGTGACCTTTTTTGCGTGCATCAACTCCATTAGCCTGTTTTTCTTTGCTAAAACAGACTTGCTAAAGGTGTGTAATATTTCCTTGTTCACCGTGCAAACGGCAGATGCGGCAGCAGAGCTTGGTTTCACACTGCCGGCTGCTTGGCGACGGAATCCGTTATGGTGTGCGAGTCGCACAGGCAGCAGGCTCTGAATTTAAAGCGTGGGTTTAGGCAGTGAAAGAGTGTAGTGCCTGTCAGCATCACTTTCTGTAAGGCTTTAACGACACACTACATTTGTTGCTGTTCGCGAGCTGCCTCGAGCAGCCTCGAGCACCGGCACCTCGTTACCTACTCACAGCTCACAAATACACACCACAGTGTTCCCTTTTTTAAAAAAAACGACCTTAAAGATTAAACACAGCAGATGGAAATGAGTCTTGACTGGGAGCCAGACGTTAGGACATCAGTCAGTCACAGGGGATAATAAAATAGGGGTCTTATGAGTCACAAGGCCGAAGGGATTATAAGGGATTTGGCAGCTTTTTATAGCAACAGCAAGAGAATAGGCAGATGTGTGTCTGTTTGGGTGTTTGTTCTGTGTGTTTGGAGAAACCGAAAGTTACACACACATATATATATATGCACATATATATATGCATATATATATATATACCCATGTATATCAATATATATTCATGTTCATTTATAATTATTTCCCATTCTATTATATATATATATATATATAGATAGATACACAGGTATCACAATAGTATTAGTGAGATCAGATACTAATGTTAAAGTGAGGAGGTCTGGGGTGCAGTTCAGAATCAGGACTCCGTAAAGCACACTCCAGTTCTTCCACTCCAACCACCATGGGTTCAAGCCCCACCTCCGGCAAGTCAACCACTGTTGGGTCCTTGAGCAAGACCCTTAACCCTTCCTGCTCCAGGGGCGCTGTATCATAGCTGACCCTGCGCTCCGACCCCAACTTACTAAGATGGGATATGCGAAAAATGCATTTCATTGGCTCTGTACATATACCTTGCACAATGAAGTTGAATATTTATATATATATATTATATATATATAAAATACACTGGTGAATTGTAAATTATATTACATTTACATAAAAGGGCAACCCATGTTCCTTACGTTTCTTTGCCCTGCCCTACCCGTTGCTGATTACATGGACCAGGTATGGATCAGTCTTTTCAGAAGCTGGAAGATGCCAATTTTCTGGTGCTGCATCCAAAATCACATTCCTTTTGAGAAGGCACTACATTTGAGTTAGTACATACTTTCTGAACTTAAAAAAAATGTATGTTCCATTAGTACTATGATCGGTAGCATAAATAAAAATATATTAGATCCACCATGTTCACCCTGTCACTTGACATGCGACGGAAGTGGTAGCGCAGATAATGTGTTGCACTGCTAACTGGAAGATTGTGGGTTCAGTTCCCAGCACCACCAAGTTACCCTAAGCAAAGCCCATAACCACTATTTGCTCAATTGTATTGAGATAACTGTCACTCTGGATAAGGGCGTCCACCAAATGCTAGAAAGGTAGGTTGATGTTAAACAAGCACAAATTAACTAAAAAAAAATCAACATGGCTTTCAGCCATTTTCGAATATGACGGGTCATCATTTCCGCAGCCTTATGGAATAGTAAAGTCTCAATCGCATGCAGACTTCGGGATGTAGTAGCTCATCCGGAAACTTTTCACCTACTAGAGTTTAGACATATTAATCGCCTCACCTACTTTTAAAAATTTGCATACTATATAATAGGAAAGTATGCAATTTTGGACACTCCAGTCTTATCTGAGATGGTATCTTCTACCTTCTGATTTTCCTGCTCCATCAGCATTGGATGGAGCAGGAAAGGAGACCTCAAAAAATAAGGGTTGCCCATTCCATCTAAAATGTAAAGCTTTATCTTTAACCACCGAAGTTCTATGTACGTTCTATTCAAGTTCTATTCTGTCTGACTAAATTCCTATCAGACTGGTAGCCATAAATAAAAGCATTTCCACAGCATTTAATAATGAATTTGCTCCAACAAACGCTTAAGCCCCTTTAGGCAGAGCTTTTAGCTGAATCAGTCGCTCCACTATTTATATCTCTTTATAATCCCGTGTCGTTGTAGACTGATCATCGGGTTGACGCACAAGAGCCGCGGTTTTAAGGTCAGATCGTGAAGATAAGCGTCAAAGCAATCAGTTGTCGCCATGGACTATCGGGTAAATCCATCAGACGACATTTACGTTTCCATGTGGAACATCCTGGCCTTTGGCTTGGAGTCGGTGTTGAGAGCATGTAAGCCAATCAGGACAAGTGGTAGAGTAGGCAGAAAGCATGGTAATAATGCGAAATTAAATCGAAACCTTGTAACACACGTTGATGCCGGAGGAACGAACAAGCGAGTTGCGAAGTAATGAAAAATCATTTCCGTTTGCGCCGTTCGGTGTAAAACTCTAAATCAACTCTGGCCTGTTTTATTAGACCAATATAATTTGGTGTGAAATTAGAGGTGACTCTTCACGCTACCCTTACATCAAAGGCTAATTAAGCAGAGGGGCTGCTAATCATGGTGGTGATAAGCACGCCCTTTGTGTGGATTTTTATTTTAATACGCTTCCGTGGAAACGCCAGACTTCCGTCATGTCTCCTTGCTGATATAATCGGCTAATATCAATTACCAGGCTGGACCCGGTATTCGCTCGGCGCTCTGGGATTTTTTTAGTAATGTTATTCACGTCTCTGCATTAGTAACCATGGAAAGGAGTAATTTTCCAGATGTAGATTTCAAGGGCCTCTTGTGTTTAGAGAGTAGGTGAATGCTTAAGAACCAGGTAATAAGGGTGGTCTTTATGACCCCTCAGGGGTAAAACCGTCTAAATTGCAACATTCTTTCTGTAATTATGGTGGATGTTCTGGGTTTATCTGTAGTCGGAAGGTGGAAACAAATATCCAACTATTTTACTTTATATCTGCATCATTTAGGATTATTAATAACTGGTTTTATGTTGTTTCAGTGTGTGTGTGTGTGTGTGTGTGTATAGTCATACCACACTGCTGTTAAATTCATTTATTCAGTCAATTATCTTCTATACCTTAGCTAGCTTATTAACTAATTCGGGGTCACGGGGATCTGCTGGAGTCTATAATTAATATGCAATACTTGTTTTTTATTTAGACTTATTTTGTTCACTGTGGATAAAATTCCTGGTGTAAAATAAAAACCCCTTTATTTGCATTTCCACATCTTACAGGTTTTTACCTTGTCATACGGATGTAACGTTAAAAGTTTTGACATACTGAAATCTGAAATTTTTCCAATTCGTCATAATAAACATTCATCAGCGATTCAAAGTTTATTGTCAGTTACTTAGTTTGCTAGCAATACTGGAGTCACTAATTAATACAAAAAGACCACCAATTTTCCTAAACCAATTGATCCTGATGGTAGTACGCCTAAGGTATAGACAGACACACACACACATACCAAACTGCAGCATCGAAAAAGATACTGAAACCATTTTACAATAGGCTGCACCAGTGTTTCTCCATCCAGAAGTTTGGTTTTTGTTTGTACGGTGGCTCTGAATTGTCAAAACACCTTTAAAAATGCTTTCAAAACTAACCCAGTCCAAGATGTGTCATAATTCAGTTTCCATTCGCATTTTTTATTGCTTTAAACAAAAGGGATGGATAGATGGATGGATGGATGGATGGATGGATGGATGGATGGGTTACAAGTCAAACAATTATAGGAGGCGGAAGCACTTAATAATACAAGAGAACAAAAAAAAAAAAACAGACCCACTGAGACTCAATTCACAGGAAAATTGTAAAATCTATAACTACCAGGTCACCCGATACGCATCAACCCAGCGCTTATATAGGATCCTCAATATGTCATGACCTCAATGTGCTTACAAAGCACCATGTTGCTCTCTGGTGGTTTGGTAGGGCAAAGTCCTAACCATGGGTTACATAACAAATGAGAAAGCAAACAACCAAATTAGTTAATTAAGTATTGCCATACTTTAAAAAATTACGATCAACTTTTATTGGCCTCATTTCTCGTTATTACTGTCTTTTTTCATTTACTTGATTAAAGCCTAGCTACAGTTACAGCATTTCGCAGACGTCCTTATTCATAGCAACTTACATTTACAGTGTTGCCTTGACTTACGAGTTTAATTCTTTAATTCAAATTACTCGTATGTCAAATCAATTTTTCCCATTGAAATGAATTGAAATGGTATTAATTTGTTCCGGGTACTTATAAATAATTAATATTGAATAAAAAAACTATACAATAGGATGTACTGCAATAAACTGGTTTTATTAAGTATAATGTACAGCATTTACCTTGGAGATCAGACAACTCCATTTGCTAATGCACTTGCTAACGTGCATGTCCGACTAGCTATCGAGTGAGACACGGAATGCTGGGCAGATGTTATGGCGTCCACTGTGCCGTTCGCTACGGCAACTAGCGGTAAAAAGCTTTTTCCCTTTATTAATAGTTACAACAACGTTATTACAGACCAGGTCTTCTTATAGATACTCACAATGGAAAGAAAGTTCTAGAGGTACTTCTGAGGGTCAACTTGTTCTTTTTCCCACCTGTAGGGAAAACCGGTTGCGATTTGACATTGACATTTATATTTCCGCCCCCTCATTTTTCTATCCAACCAAGCAGTCGATAGTTAAGGGCCTTTCTCAGGGGCCCGGCATTGTCATCTTTGGTTATGCTGTGATCTAAAACCATGATCACCAAAAACACTACCCCCACAGCCAGGCTCGACTAATAATATTGAAATACAAACCCAGAGTTGTCCTGACAGAAGCAGCTGGGTTGGTGTTGGAAGCGGCCATCTTGGTAATAAGTTTGTTTCACGGGTGGCTCGGCCAACCGAAGCTTATCGACTGACTGATTCGGACACGGTCTTATCACCAGCAGCTCAGGTGTGTGTGTGAGAGCGTCCCTGCCTGTATATGTGTGTGACTTCATTTCTTCATTCTTTTCCGTTTTATTTTCTTTATTAACACACCAACATTTTCTTTAAAAGCCACATGCTTATTATAAAATTCTGATTAGCATAAATGTGTGTGTGTGTGTGTGTGTGTGGTGTGTGTGTGTGTGTGTGTGGAGAGGAGAGGGGGCTGTCACTAGGCTTGGCATTAACATGGATTAGAATCAGAAAAGCGTGAGGGTTCTTAAAGATGGAGAGGAAAGGAGCAATTAAAAGCAACATGCACTAGAGTAAAATGCAACACATCAAAACACTAATTACGCTGAGTGGCTGCCAGAGACGGCTTTGCACCCTCGTTTAAGCATACGAGAAAAAAGAAAAAACGAGGGAGAGGAAGAGAGAACGAATGGGTGTCTGTTTCAGTAGTGCGAATGAGAAATTTGCAAATTTGGACTTGTTGTAATAAAGACGTCGCTACTGTGGTTGTGAATGCAGCGCGACATCTTCATTACAACGGGACAAATTTGCATGTCTCTCTCTCGCTCTCTCTCTCTCTCTCTCTCTCTTACACACATACACACCTGACACATAAACCATTAAACTCACCAAGCTTGTCATAAGCTCACTGTTTTGCGAACTAGCGTGTGTCATTATCGTAACACCGGAGAGAAGCTCAGCAATCAGTGGCCTCCCGCCGTCTCTCACCACGACTCTTTTCCTCTTTGATTGAGCTCAGATCAGACTGGGAGTGTGGGAAAAAAAAAAAAAAAAAAAAACGGAACACAAAGAAACACCCAGGACTCCCATTTAGCTTTGTCTGGTTTGTTTCTTGCTTTTGTACTTTAATGATGAACCCACACTCATTGATGCTTCTGTGGAAAATGGTGCAATTTGGTGGATTTTTTTTCTATAGGGTTCCATTTTCTAAAAGCTATTTTACATGTACACATGTGCAAGATGGCCGTCATGTGTATCCTGTGCTCGAAGCATTGTGGTAAAAATGATAACAGTAATAGTATAGATGTAGAAATTGTACCACAAAAGAATGCAAATGTGACTTCCTGAAAGAGACAATGGTTGTCATTTGGTTTTAATTGTAAATATATCATTTTTTTTCGTTTATACAGTAAAACCTCAGTATACGATTGAGCTCCCTTATGATTTTATTGTTGTAAGAATTTAAATTGGGAAATCGGGGCATATAAACGAACCGAACCGGACGCCGGCTAGGTTGCACGTACGTCCGAGAGTCTTTCAAAACATGTTTGCGTCAGTGGAAAGCAAAGCAAAGCAAGTTTTATGAATTTTATGAATTTTACTAATTTTGTTAAACAGCAAAAGCTGTTTTAATATTAACATCAACGCATTTGGCAGGCATTTCAAAGCAATTTTTCCCACACGTTTTTGTTGACAGATTGGTAGGATGTGTCTATTTGTTTGATATTTTACTTAAGTCTTTAAGGTTAGATTGTTTCTATATAGACAAAAAAAAAGATGTATAATGTTAAAACTTGGCAATATTTTTGAGTGGCTAAAACAGATTATTTCTTATGGGGATATTCGTATATTACAATAAACATTTGCCTCAAAAAACAAAAAAAAAATGCCTCCAGAAGGAATTAAATTACACTGTAATTTGTAAACTTGTAATTAACCCTCAGACTCCAGACATTTCTACCATACAATTACTTAAGGACTCTATAAAAGGGACATTTAAAATATTTGGCAGGTGGGACTTATGTATTATGTGCAGTTAAGGGTTAAGGGTTAGGTTTAAGGTCAAGGGTACTTTTGGGATTTAACACCTTAACCACCAACCTACTATTTTCTCACTACCTTCTTTGCTATTTCTGGTTCCTTTGTAACACGACAAAGATTTTACAAAAAAAAACGATGGTAAATTACGTCCAACGCATGTAATGCAACGGTTCCCAGGGTCCAGTTTTACCAGAATATGATGACTTTTTATACAGTTGAACAATAAATTTCACCACACGTCCTTGTTTTAAATCTTTTTTAAGACGTCTTTCCTGTCCACTGGAGCCCGTCATGTTGATTTTTTCCATCCAACATCAGTACTTGGTAACATCGTTCCTCTTGAGAGAAATCTTCCCATAAACGTTACTTCATCTACCTTTCTATATATGTCATAGACAGACGTTTCTCACAAAGGCAACTTACATAAGAGCCCCCACCAGAGGTTTGTCTCTCTCAGATCTTGTTTTACTCCTTTACAAAGTCTCGAAATGAAGCTCTTGTGGACGCCTTGTCTCTTTTGTGCCTTCGGTTGTTATTTTTATCCCTGGTTGCTGTAGTAATGCTTTGGCAGGCGGGGCGGGTCGGATGCTGTCACTTTAATCTAAGAGAACAGAGGCTGCTCGGGTCATCCGTCGCTTCTGCTCTCTTCAATTAAAACCCGGTGTGAGAAAGCGTCACAGTAATTAAGGCGGCAGAGTCAGCGTCAAGCCTGATTAAAAGCATTTGATGTTCGGCAGGTCAATTCGTCAAGCCGGTTTAAAATGTACGGCTTTCCAAAGCGTTACATTTACATTTCTGGCATCCAGTGGACTCTCTACATTGTTCACATTCTACCAACTGAGATGTTGAGCGCCTTGTTCAGGCCCCGCTGACGGCCTAATGGTGCTTGGAAATAAACCGACTGACCGACTAGGAACTGATCTAAAGGTATAATCTCGCAAGCTGCGATAGGTTTCAGATCCATACACACATTATTACCAATTGTGTAACGATACACATAATGACATCTTATACAATTGGTTTTAATGTGTGTATCGTTAAACAATTGGTGTTAATGTGTGTATGGATCTGAAACCTATGGCAGCTTGCAAGATTATACCTTTAGATCAGTTCCTAGCTGCTATAGGTTTCAGATCCATACACACCGATTGTGTAACGATACACAAGATGACATCTTATACAGAATGATTTTATAATCTTTCTAACATACCTTATAGGATTCATTAGAAATAGTACACCGCCGCTCGAATTTGTCATTTCAACCTTCAAAAGGTACTGAATTCATCTCAAACAATCGTTTCACATTATCCCGGTTACCACGACAACCAATCATCCACTAACAATGCAAACCTTAGGTAAAGGTCAGGTCGGTACTCTGCTATGACTTCATTTTTCCTCGTACCTAATTTCCATTTAATAGCAACACAAAGCCGCTGAGCAAATACCATGACGAACATCGTGTTTTTTTTCCTCTCTGCCGACTCAGCCAAGATGTTACTCGTGAATTAATAGGCCTGGATGTCTGTTTATGTATGTAAGGAAGTGTAAGGGAGGGGCCTTAGACCACAGACGGTCCTTAGACCAATGATCTATATTCATGCCTTGTAATGAAAAACGTCTCAACCCAACAGCAACGTTGGCAGCCCTGATTTATGAACTCCTGGATTTGTATGCCATTATCAGCCAGACACACACACCTTCAAGCACGTGTCACTTCTAATCCTGGATACGGAGTGCGTTACTGTGGCAACGTAAGCAAGGTACTCGCATTATTCTACACACAGCATAATAAAGCTGTAATTTTTTTTTTTTTTCTGGACGTTTGCATGATGTACCTATTTCCCAAGTATTTGGAACGCTCCACTGAAGTAGATGTAGTTTAAAATGCACTGATGTAAATGTTGATCGAGTGGATAATTGGAATACACCTGGCATTTGCTACAGCACTACTTTGCCCTTTCACATCAGACTCGTCATTTTCCCTCAGAAAACGGTTCTTTTCACTCTTTTGCCTTATTGAAGCCTGTTTTTCCTGTGTGATGATTAGGGACCACCAGTGTGTTGATAATTATACCACCGAGCCAGCTGTTTAACTTCGAGTTGCTTTTGAGTGAATGGGTTGCAGTTGCTAATGGAGTTGACACACCACAACATGTTCCAGCTACATTACTGAGCATTTTATTTTCCTGATTCCCCCAGCATATTTACACATGCATATTTTTAGTTTAAACTAGCGAGTGAGTTATCTGTAGGCCTGTGTTACAGTATTTGCATTATTAATAAAGACCATGTGTGTTTGGGTCTGTATTAGGACCCTAGGTGTCTGTTTGGGTCTGTATTAGAATCCTGAATGTGTTTTGGTCTGTATTAGAACCCTGAATGTGTTTTTGAGTCTGTATTTACTCTTTGAATGTGTTTTGGGGTCTGTATTTGGGCCCTGATTGTGTTTGGACCTGGATTAAAGCCCTGACTGTGTTTAGGTCTGTATTTAAGCCCCGGTTGTGTTTGGGTCTGGATTAAGCCCCTGATTGTGTTTGGTTTGTATTTAAGCCCTGATTGTGTTTGGGTCTGTGTTTGGGCCCTGATTGTGTTTGGGTCTGTATCTGGCCCCTGATTTTGTTTTGGCCTGGATTAGGGCCCTAAGTGTGTGTTTGGTTACTGTGTTTTGCCAGTAATAAGGATCTGAGTGTGTTTTGGACATGAGTGTGTTATTGGGCTTGTAATAGGGACCTGAAACAGTAATTGAGTCTGAGTGGTTGTTTGTGCTAGGGTCCTCTGTGTGTGTGTTTGTTTTAGACAATTTCACTGGTTTTGCATTAGAAGTCTAGGTGTATATTTGAGCCTGTGACAGGGACCAGTCTCTGTGTTACAGCCTATCTTAAAATCTGTGTTAGTCCAGACTTTTATAGAACCAGGAACTGAGACTTCCATGATTTAGACCTATAAAAAAGCAAACTTGAATGTGGGCTGGGAGATGATATTAAATCTGTATTATTTTCTGCCTGTGAAAGGATCCCAGTGTTCTGCCATGTGTTTGAGGTCTCAGACTGTGTTCAATGATCTGTTGGTCGGGTCCCATATTAGTGGTCCTGTGCTGGTGAGCATTAGCTATGGGGATTAGGGATAATCCAAAAAACATGGCGTCTGGTAGATTGTTCTGCTGCTTTCTTTTTTCCAGTCAATCCACCCGGAGCAGGTCTTTGAATCCAATCTGCCATCCTCCAGTGCGCAATATACAGAGCACCGGAATCAGGCTACATAAACTGCCATTTTATTTTCATTCTTTCTTCTCCAGTCCCATCATTTTAATTGCAGATCACCTGCTCACAAGGTATAAAAATGGAAAATCTGTCTTTTTTTAATCCCCCAATGTTAGTTATGTGAAAACTAACGGTGGGGCTTCACAGCAAGGGTATAAGTTTATATATCTGTGAGTAGACAGACTGGAATAGGTTTGGACAGTGGCTCTGGAATTCATTCCCAAATCTGATTTGTATTTATCAGTTAAGGGGCAAATCAGATCAGCAGCTGAAGTCCTGGCTGATGCTTTATCTAAAGTGACTTACAGCTTAAAGAGCATTTGAGTGGTTAAGAGACTCTCTCAAGGACACAACCGAGCTTAAATATTAACCTTAAAGTCTGAGCCAACATTCCGTTGTCCATGTGGGAATGCTAAGCCCATCTTGTTTAAGACGTGCCATATTCCCTGTGGCATGCCGTGTTCTGGTTGAAGTGAAAGAACTCTGATGTCCTATACAGAGCCCCGACTCTTACTCAACTCCATTGAACACCATTGGGATGATTCGTAACCCCAACTGCACCCCAGACCTTCTCGCCTCAACATTAGTACCTGATCTCATTAATACTATTGTGACTGTATGAACAAAATTCCCCATGTGACTCAAAACTAAGATAAACCGAATCCTCTGGCTGGATGCATTATCTTCTACTGTAGTTTCAAATGAAGGTAGTGAGATACTGAAAATAACATGACAATGACAATATCAAGAACCAACGATCACAATAATAACCAGCAAAAAATAACAGGGGGTGCAGGTGATTTGCGTAAATAAGTTCACGGCTTAACAACAGTTAGTGGTAAAAGTCAAAAAGAAGCTGTTAATCATCCGGCGAGATGAAAGATTCTCTGCTGCTGCTGGAGATTTATCCAATTCTTCAATGCGTTCCGATATACTAATATAAAAAAATTGTCCAATTTTGTCTGAAGATACAAACACAAACCTTTCAAAAGTTTTGTCTCCAACATATTGCACTGTAATAATATTCGGTTTAGGCTGTATGAAAGTCTAATATCTCAACCTCAAAAGTGTCCAATATTGTCCAATAAAACCATATTTTTCCACCTGCAATATTTGGCCAAATGTTTGTGGACAGACCCACAATCATTCAGTTTGTTTCTGTACCCCTAAACTACCCCTAAACCCCTAAACTCCTTATGTTTGGACTGGAATTTGAGCGTGTTGTACTCATCCCCACTGAACATTTTTAGGATGAACCAAAACCCGGAACATTCTGCACCTCCTTACTCAACAATGATGTCTGATCTGACTAATACTATTGAGGCTTCATGATCTAGTGGAAAGACTTTCCAGAAGTGAAGGTTAATTATAGCAGTAAGAGTAAGATTACATCTGGTATAGATGGATGTCATGGACAGGTGTCCCAATAATTTTGACCCCAGAGTTTATGAAAAAACCCCCACTGTGTTTGATTTTGGATTAAGAACAAATAAGTATTATTACTGCTGTAAACAAGTTGTTGGACTTGTCAGTTATTAATCCTTTCAGCCATTCATCCATCCATTTATTCCTGCATTCATCTATCTGTTTATCTATTTATATCCATTCATGCATTTATCCATCTATGAACCATTCATTTATTTAGTCAATGCATCCATCCATTTATTCATGCATCCATTATTCCATACATTCATGTATTTATGAATCCATTCATCCATTCATTCATTTATTTATTCAGGCATCAAGGCATCTATCCATTCATCCATCCATCCATCCATTCATCCATCCACCTATTTATTCATGCATCCATCTGTCCATCCATCCATCTGTTTGTTCATGTATTTATTTATTTATTATAGTTCATGCATTCATCAGCCAATCATTTGTCCATCCACGCATGCATCCATCCATCCATCCATCTGTTTATGTATCCATTTGTTCATGCATCTGTCTAATCATCCATCTATCTATCCACCCATCCATTTATTCATCCATCTATCCACTCCTTTATTAATTCATCGATTCATTAATTTAAAGCTTTACAAAGCATTTCAGAGATCTTAGACAGGCCATACTGTCACCTGAGGCTGATTAAAACCTTCTCTATTGCATTTCCACTCAACATTTCTCACGCTGCCTCAAGGTCTTCCATCTCACTCGCTGATAAACGTTTCATTAGCTTTTACCACCACATGCAGTTTGTTCTCCCTAATCGAATAACGCCGCCGTTGATGTCATGTGTGCAGAGCAAGACGTTGCTTCATTTTTTTGTACCCAATAAACCGGGTCCACTCCCTTTCCTTCTTTACAATTCTTCAAAGTAGAAAACAGGATTTAAAAACGCTAAATAAAGTGAATTGATCCGCTGGAGGAAGGGGACCGGCTCACCCGCTAATTTCGGCATTCCGCTTTTGTTTTCATTCTTTATTGGCAGTAAATGCCGATTAGAATCCTTGTGATGCTGCTACAGCTGTGGGATTTATTTACAATGCTGAAGAAGCACCAGGAGTTCGGATCATCACTATATCATCATCCTGAATAAATTTAAATGTGTATTTAATACTTAGCGGAGAAGAATTGCTCTCAGAGGCATGACCTTTGTAATATATCTGCTGCAAGTAAATGAATTTAATTGCGTGTGTGTGTTTGTGTGTTTATGTTGGCAGGAGGTTTGCGGGGAGCCACCATTGTAGATTCTCTGGATACGCTGTATATCATGGGTCTAACAGAAGATTTTAAAGAGGCTAAAGAGTGGATACGCACCAACCTGGACCTGAGCTTGGTAAGAAAATGCATACAAATGAACATAAACACACCTTCTAACTGTGTGTCCTGGTTTTACGCATACAACAGCAACCACATATACATGAAAGGTGTGTATTTTTTTGTTTTTGGTGTCATCCGTGGTGAAAAAATTTATTGCTCGTAAGTAATAGTGGGGAGTGGTAGATCCGTGGTTAAGGTGTTGGTCTGCTAACTAATAGATCTGGGTTCGCTTCCCAGCACCACCAAGTTGCCAAGTCACTCCGGATAAATGCTGTAAATATAAAATATTGCTAGAAAATAATTCACTTAAGTCCTGAAAAATGATATGAATCGAGTAAGAGTAAATAAGTATTTTGTTAAAAAACTACGAACGTTACTGCGTTACAAAATATTCCAGTGTGTGAAAGTGTGTGATTGGACAAATATGTCAAAATATCCTCATATAAACATATAGTCAGTTTTGTAGAAAGTGTGTGAGTGTGTGTGTGGCCCTGGAACCTGTCCAATCTCAAAAAAAATTGACAGTTATATAAAATCAGTTATATGGGTGTCATGAAGTTAGTGTGTGTGAGTGAAGAGGATGTAAAGAATAGGGGTAGGTGGAGACAGATGATTCGCTGTGGTGACCCCTAAAAGGAGAAGATCGCATGTGACCCAAATCGTCAAATATCTAATTAAACATTACCTCGTTTGCTTAAAGCGCAAAACAATATGGCGTCAGTGCTTATTTTTTATCAAGCTCTGTACTGATGTAACTATAGACATGAGAAAAGACCCAAAGAGCACAGAAACTAGTTATTTATGTCCTTTATTCTGTGATGTGAATAGTGTTGTTTTCTAAAAGCTCTGGTTAATTGAGCTCTCATTAGTGTCAGCTTTAATAGGTATCCAAATAAACAGATAAAGAAATAAAAGCCTGCGTCGAGCTTAAGCGAAAGGCTGCGGCTCCGAAAGGCTTATCGGCTCGTCGCTTTCCCGCGCTAATCTCCTCAGCCCCGTCTGAGTGTCGATTCCAACTCCGCTCAGATCGACTGTTTCTTGTTTGATCGGCGGGATTCGTTCCAATTCAAACACTCACCCAAAAGGCTGTCTGCTATGGCTACTAACAGCCTTTTGCTTTTGTCTCTGAGCTTTTCAGGAAAGAGGAAAAAGAAAGAGCGAGGCTGGAAAAGGACATAGCGCCGAGTGAAGATTAATCCTGTAATAACAATGATTTCAGAGGACAGGATCAGGTGGAAGGAGAAAGAGAAAGGCAGGAAGGAAAAGTGAACCAGGCTTAATTTACTGTAGCTGTCTGACCTAATGTTTGCTTCATGATACGAGAGACTGATAGCGTAAAGCAGCAGTTAATGATGTCCTAATGGTTTGGATGGAGTTCCTGGTGATTAGTTTATTCTGGAAAAATATATTCGAATATTATAGGACACACCATAATTTACAGCAATAAAATGTATCAGGACTTACGATCTTTAAATATCAAGAAGAGGTTTCCATTTCAAGAAGAGGTGGAATACTAACCTGAAGATTGTAGGTTCGAATCCCAGCTCCACCAAGGCACCACTGCTGGGCCCCTGAGCAAGGCCCTTAACCCCCAATTGCTTAGTTGTGTAAATAAGATAAATGTAAGTCGCTCTGGATAAGTCGCTCTGCCAAATGCTGCAAATGTTAATGTAAATGTAAGGTGTTGGACTGCTAATTGAAAGTTTGATGCACAGCACCACCAAGTTCCCACTGCTTGGCCTCTAAGCAAGGCCCTTAACCCTTAATTGCTCTTCTCTATAAAAAGAGATGAATGTAAGTCGTTTTGGTTAAGGGCGTCTGCCAAATGCTGTAAATGGACAGCTTGTTTAAGTAAGCTGACTGGAAGATCATGGGTTTAATTTTTAGCACCACCAAGCTACCATTGCTGGGCCCCTGAAAAAGGCCCTTAACCCAGTTGGATTTAAAAAATAATAAGTCTGGATAAGGGCATCTGCGAAATGTCAGGAATGTAAATGTTATATAATGTAATTTGAATAATTGGCTGACGCTTTTATGTAGTGGGTTAAGGCACCAGCAGCTCGGGTTCGACTGTGGCTCTAGTCCCTTTCCGGTCCCAACCCTCTCTCTCTTTCTCTCTCTCTCCCCTGCTTTATCTCTCTGTCCTATTGAAATAAAAATAAAAAACATCTTAAATAACTAATAAACTAAATAGCTAGATTTCTACTTTTGTAAATTAGTTATATAAATCTAAGGATAAATAACGAATCGATTTAAATTCCACAGAAAAGAAGCCGATAAGTCTCAAGTTTGTTGTCCCTGGTTTACTTCAATCTGCTTGATTTCTTGTTGAAATAAATTGGAGCTCTGGATCCTGCTGGTGTACGTAAGAGGAAAGAAGCACCCTTACCGCTTATAAAACCCACAGAACGCAATCCACAAAAAAGCAATTTCAATTTGTTGGCTCACGTCTCGCTAATCCACCTTTACTGCATCAAGTACATGCGAAACCCTGTAATAAGTTATAATCCTCACCCAGATGTGGATTAGCTTCCTCTTCTTTAGGAGATCTATGTTAATTTTTGCTAACCCTTTTAGCTTTATTAGATACGGAATTCTGGAATCCAGATATGGATTGAAGTGAAGTTGCAACAGGTGCTCGTCTAGTATAGGTTCCTGTAGGACACCAGACTTGTTGGTGTTATATATTAAGTGTTATATATTAACACCATACCAAATGTTTATAGCATCCTTAGTGAATGCCTGGTCGAATTAACAATTATTAGTTTGCTTAGATTTGGGATATTTAAAACCAACTTAAAGATCCTGAGCAGCTATGAAAAAAATATAACTTGGATATGTATACAAGTTTCATTTCTATAGTATTGTCCCTTAAGAAGGTATACTAAAAAGTTTGCTGAAATTAGAGGGGTGTACTTATTTTTGTGAGATACTTTACATTTACAGCCACCTGGTTGTTGGGTTTTGCGCCTACGTTTGGTTAGCGTTTGGTAACATCATTTTCTAAGTAACCTTGTTACGACTTTTCGGTAGCATATTTTGGTAGCCATTATGTCAGGGAAACGACCTGTTGTGTCTCCTGCTGGTGGGAAACTGGCATGCGTGTAATGAACGCGTCATAGGAGGTATACCTATATTGACTTATGATATTCCGAATTCTAATAGGTTTTCCGAAATCGTAACCCAGCGGAGGTCGAGGGCTGTCTGTGCACAGATTCAGATATAAAGGGTGGTGATGGGTTACAACCTCAAAGCCTTTTATTTGAGCACAGGGGGTGAGAGGATGGATGGAAAAATACAAATCAATCACGAAGCAAAGCAATTTCTGTCTCTCTGGACCAGCTTTACTTCCTCTATTTACCTTCCCCCATCTCTAGCTCTCTCTCTCTCTCTCTCTCTCTCTCTTTTTTTTCTCTCCACCTTTCTCTCTCATATTCCCTTCCAACACACACACACTGAGCACAGTAATTAGATTAATGTGGCAGGACTGTGATGGAGGTCCTGCAGCATCAGCACCTGCCATCTCTCTCTCTCTCTCTCTCTCTCTCTCTCTCTCTCCATCTCTGTGGTATTGATTTGAAAAGCTGCAGATTTTGAAAAGGTGGCACCGAGAGATGAGTAAAGAGAGGAAGAAGATGGTGAGGCAGAGGAGGAGTTGAAGGACGAGGTCGAAAGGGAAGCCAGAGGAAAACCAGAGACACATGACATAAAGCACTCATGATCGCTTGTCATACACACTAAATGGGATTTTGAAGCTTCGGGCAAAAGAAATGCCAATCATCCATCTGTTCTGAATTGTGTTCTTTTTTTATATTTTTTTTATATTCAATTCTGCCAAGCTGCTGATGTTGGGCCCCTAAGCAAGGCCCTTAACCCTTCTTCTGCTCTAAGGGAAGTGTACCATGTCTGAATCCCCAGCTCTGACCTCAACTTCATAATATAGAAACAAAAATATATAAAGTCCACTTGTTATTCTTCTCAGAAAAAAAAATACTGTATGGCTGAGTTTATATACAGTATAATTGGCAATGTAACTGATAAGAACTCTGGGCATACTGACCCCTGCTGGCAGGGAGGGGTATTGTCCTGTGATTTAGAAAGAAAACCATTGTCATTAGGGCTGGGCCGATATTAGATATCATATGGTATCGCTATAAACATTGTTAGAATTTATTAACATTTCTAGCATTTAGCAGACACTCCAATCTTCCAATTAACAGTCCAAAACCTTAACCACTGAGCTACCACTTTCCCCCAGGATACGCTTTTAAAGCTGTCGGCATTAACAATTTATATATCGAAATATATATCGTTATCGATCAATATGAAAAAAAAAATATTGTGATTACAGTTTTGTCATATCGATCAGTCCTAGTTGTCGTAATACATATTACAAGCTAATGCATTTGCATTGAATGCCAAATATGTGTAACATTTACACAATAGTTATGCTAATAGCCAAACCACGTCTTTAATATAAAACTTATTGATTTTGTAATATTTATTAGTCTACCTATCTGTCTTCTTTCTTATCTATATTTTTTATTTGTTCATTCTGCTCACTCTGCACTTATTTGCAAGCTTACTGTAAGTACTCCTTAGTGTGTAGGAGTATGTTCTCTGTTGAACAGCCTTTTGCTATGATGCACACACTGAGTAAAGGACAGCATTATGTGAACACTAGGTGAACCCTCAAAACCCTTCGAGTGCAGTTTCGGAGAATGAGCTTGTGCTAATGGTTTATAGTTTAGCGTGTACACTTTTAGCCACTTCAGCTAATTCTCAGCAGTTTTGCAGTATAGTTTTATACGAGTGAGAATGAACTCAAACTTTTTAGTAGTACGTTTGCTGAGACATATGCGCCAGACTTTCATCAGCATTCTAATTAACGGCACACTGTTCCTGGGACACAAATCTTAATCAGGTGCCTAATTAGCTCATTGCTATATTCCTGCAAATGTTTTTTTCACTTATGAATATGAATGTGTGGCTCTGCAGGTAAGCGGAATCAGATCTCGAGCGTGTGTAAGTGCTGTAACGGTATAGAACAGAAGGTTTGCTATAGTATAAGTCCAGGTCTCAAGTGTGGAACTCTAGTATTTGCTACCTATAAATTTCATTTCGAGTGTGATGCTATAGGCTCAGCAACACACTTGTTTTTTGGGCTGGTTCTCCCATTTTTCTTTGCAGGATCTCTCAAAGGTCAATCAGGTTGGATAGGGAGCATCAGTACACAGCTATTTTTTAGGTCTCTCCAGAGATGTTCTGGATCTGGATTCCGGCTGGGACACTCAAGGACAAGGAATCTCCTATAGCCCCTTTTTCTGTTATCTTGGCTGTGTGCTTGGGGTCGTTGTCCTGTTGAAAAATGAACTTTTACCCCAGTATGACAGTTAAATTTTTCTCTTCACATACACCAGCTTGGGAAGTTAGGGTCGGAGGACAGGGTCTGCTATGGTACAGCACTGCTAAGGCAAAGAGGCAAAAGGGCCTAACAGTGAAAGCTTGGCTGCTAAGGGACTTAAGATATGCAGAGCTACAACTGCCTTCAAGAAAGTGGTTACAAAGCCAGACTCAAGCCTAGCACTTGACCTCATGACCTGGATTCGAACCGTGTTGTATAATGACATAATTATTTATATTTACTAGCTGCTGGGTCAGTATGATTGTTGTTATAGAATGAATGTATATATACCTTTGAATATATTTGTTATAAATGTATAGTTACACTGTAATTGTATACTTATATGCTTATATATTTCTATTAGCTTAATATCAGTAGGCTTGCTTTAGCGTAGGGGCAGATAAGCATGGTAGATTAGTATTCCTCTTTGCTTGTGTGCTGGGGTGAAGTGAGGTTTCCCACATTGCATGTCAATCTTGCGTCAGATTCGGGTTCTTACACAGCTCAGGCCTTGTGAAAGACGTATCTTTATTCTTCTGTTGCACCATTCGGTCTGCAGCTCAGAGGCCAAGTGCGACTAGCCCCATGTCAAAGTGTGTGTTTGAAGAGTGTATTTATAGAAAGGGCTGTCTCTTCTGTCTCTGTTTTTTTTTCTTTACCCTGAAAAGAAAGCAAAAAAGAGTCCCAGCAGCCCAACATGCAAAAAAAGATGAGCTTTATTCCGCAATTTGAAGGCAGTGCGATATAAATTTCCTCCACGTTTACTCACAGTTACATCGCTTGTAAATGGAGTTTAAAATAAGACAAAATTATTTACATTTAAAAATGTAAAATTTAGAAATATTGAAAAAGTTTAATTTAACAAAACTGAATATTATGCAGCATTATAAATAGTTCTTATGTAACATTTAAGTTGAAATTTATCGCAATTATTTAACTCATTTTTTTAATTTTTAGAAAAAAATATTCAGTTTTAATGATGAAGGAATTCGAAACATTGAAAAAAATCAAACAGCAGAATTCTATGGCTTGTTTTTGCTAGCTGTAGTTAGCGAGAAAACACGGGTTACCCAACATGTTACGAATTAATGGCGTGTGTCTTGACTGTCGTACAGTCTGAAATTATGACAACTGATATACTACAGTGTGACACACAACAATCGCTAAAGACTGTTTAAACTCGGCTTTAGTCTATTTACATTACATTTACTGCATTTGGCAGACCTCTTTATCCAGAACGACTTACATTTAGCTCTTTTATACAACTGAGCAATTGGGGTTTCAGGCCTTGCTCAGGGGCCCAACAGTGGTGGCTTGTGGTCCTGGGAATCAAACCCTATTCTTTCTGGTATCAGTCCAACACCGAAAAGGACCCAAAACGGAATCAAACCCGGATCGCCAGAGCGCAACGGTGCATGTAGATGCCAGCGCCATAACACTCTACACCACAGCGTCTAACAATATATTTTAATTTCAAGTGTTGTACTAAGTATTTAAAGGTGCAGTTGGGCAACTGTAGCCTGATAGCGCTGTAGCGGCAAATCGCCGTCCAAAGCATGAACGCGCACAGGCTAGACGACTATTACTAAATTACTTCGTTACATCTTGTGTCATTTATTGTTGAGGAAAAATAGAACCCGGTACACGCTGCTGCTGGAGTCAAACTACTTTAGTAAAGATACACAAACTACATAAAATATGCGTTACTATCAAAACACACCAAAATCCAATTACACCATATTCCAATCTGTCCAAAAGAAATACTGCAACCATGACATCATCTTTCAGAGCCTTCGACTCCTGTAATAAATTCCAGTGTGGAAATTCAGGTTTCGTTCTGTTTTAACCTGCTTTTTTCTGTATCCTATGCAAATGCATATATAGACGGGCTGGTAGAAAAGCCTATCATAATGTTCGGACCAGACATTTTGATTGGGCGAACATTTCCTGGTCCTACGCTTTCTACAGAATATATAAATACATATAAATACATTTAACCCCTTAATTGAATCATTTCTATTGGGACGCAAAGAGACTTTCAACCAGCAGAACAAGAAAGACAATCACCTATTGTACCTTTAAGTAAGACGAAGGTTGTCTCAATTGAGGACAGCCAGTAATGTCGGATCAATGAAATGTTCATTCTGTCATCTTGGTGGAATGACACCAGATACACAACTTGTGTGTTGAATATGTAAAAATTAGTTATTCTGTGTGTGTTGCTTTTTTAAAGCATAAAAATGGTAAAATTGTTACGTTTGTTCTGTGTAAGTGTGTGTTTGTGTATGTGTGTGTTGACAGCTGCTATAGTGATCACAGCCTTGATAAGTGTGTTTGGTCTGCTCCTTTTATCTCCCTCATCCTTCTTTTCCTTTCCTCTCTATTTTTATATACACAACTCTTCATATATCTCTCTCTCTCTCCCCATCTTCTTCCACTTCTTTCCCCCTCCATCTCTTTCCCTCTGCATTCCTTTATGACCTTAAGCTGCCAATGTGTCTGCAGTATAAAATGCCACAGCTGAGAACACACACTGAGTCATGAGAGCAAAGTCTCTAGAGAGTGTGTGTGTGTGTGTGTGTGTGTGTGTGTGTTTGTGCAGTGTTTGTGGCAGCTAACCACAGTGTTGATTAGTATTTTCGAGCTATAGTGTCAGACCGAGTTTCCCTCCTGTGCCTCACGTCTACGGTGTTACCGCCATCGCTTCGTTTTAGGCGTGTTAGCATATAGTCAAAGGAGTTAGCACACACAACAAAGCCCCATGTGTTCAACAGCTACTTAAGATGAGCTCTGGTTAATTTAGCTTTGCGCAAAATGCCAGGTTTTCTGTCAAGCTTTGGGTTCGATTCCCACGAAACCCTTTTATTGCACTTTCAGCCCCGAACAGAGAATAAAATGAAACATCTTTGCAACATTTCCTTTGCTAGAATCAGTTAAGATTTTAAACTTACTCTCTGGTGTGCGGCGTGTGAGTGTGTTATGTTTGACCCCTGGCAGCTCTTTGCCCCGCTCTCTGGTTCGTTGCCATAAAGGACAAACAAAGCACACAATGATGATTACATTCACCGACCTATCCTGTCTTTTCTCTATACACAATTGACGCTTGACCAACACACAACATTTACACTTGTGGCATTTACACCGCACGTACCATGTGACTCAATTCCGAATTTTTTCCTCTAACGTGGCACAGATAAGATTTGAAAAAAGGACACGTATTCCAATATTTGTCAAGCCTCATTCGTATGTGGTAATAAATCGGATATAAATCAGATTCATGCATTAGCATCTGCCATGTAAGCTCACAGATCGGATTTTCACCTGTCAGTTTGAGTCGAACGTCATTGAATAAGCGACGGTGGCGCATGACGTCAACTCAGGTGGACACCAACTGCAACATATGTTAACGAAGCGCAAATAGCATCAGTGTAACAATATTAGCTAAGCAACCAGCTAGTTAAATTCACATAGTGCTGTTTAGCATTTTCAGGCTACACAGCATTAGCGTAACAATATTAGCTAACCAAACCAGCTAGTTAAATGCAGGATTTGCTTTAACGTGATTGAGCTACTTAGTTAGCATTACCTCACTAGAAATAGCCTGTCAATCAAAAAACTATTTGGTAAATTCTTTTTAAAGTGTAAATAAACGAATAACAAAATATTATCTGCTAACATATGGCATCAAATTTAGAGCTTCTGATGACAGTCTGCTGCCTGCTGCCCTTTATTTCTCCTCCTAATTCTCTCTCTCTCTGTCTCTCTCTCTTTCTCTCTCTCTCTCTCGTTCTCTCTCTTTATTGTTGCAGCTGGCAGTTGCTATGGTTGCTTCTGGAGCTCTATTTGTTTCTTTAGGGGTTTTTTTCTGTTACTAAGCTCTTTTTTTTTTATTTGGAAAGTGATAACAACAAAAAGGCACTTTCTTCTCCTCTTCCAGCTTTAGACACTTAATGTTAATGCTGGTCTGAAAAATAGTGGAGAGACACCAGGACATCTATCAGCTTGGTAACTTTAGAGAAGTAGAAGAAATTAATATAAGGGGGAAAAAAACTGTACAACAGAAAAGCTGATTAGTTCCTTACTACAGAAATGTCTATTAAATATATACTTTAAAAATGTCCACCAGATCCATACCATAGATATGCTTTTCAATTCCAGACAATATAAATGTCCACTAGCTACATACCATAGAAATGCTCTATGCTATAAAAAATTCCCTTCAACTCTATACCATAGATATCTATCAACTCCATAGCATAGAAATGTCCATCAACTCCATACCATAGAAATGTCCATTAACTCCATACCACAGATATCTATCAACTTTATACCATAGAAATGTCCATCAACTCCATACCATAGAAATGTCTATTAACTCTACACCATAGAAATGTCCAACTGCATACCATAGATATGTCCATCAACTCAATACCATAAAAATGTCCATCAACTCCATACCATAGAAATGTCCACTAGGTCCATATCATACAAACCTCTATTAGCGTCATACCCTAAAAATGTTTAACTCTATATCATAGATATTTCCACCAGCTCCATACCTTTAAAATGTTCATCAGCTGACTACCATAGATATCCCATTCAAAACGTTATACTCCATACTTGTTCACCAGCTCAATACACCAAAAATGTCCATCAAGCTTCCTACCACAGAAACGTCTATCAATTTCACAACATTAAATTTTACCAGCTTTATACTACAGAAAAGGGCTATTAGCTTCATACTCTAGAAATGTTCACCAGCTACATACCACAAAAATTTCAGTTAGCAATAATTCCAGAATATTAGGATGACCACTGGTTCCGTAGGGTTGAGATGTTTTCTAGCCTCTTAATGTGAAGATGTGTGTTGGTTCTGTAATGTTTCAGTCAGTTCATTACTGCTTTATAAAAGCACATATTTCTAGGGTGTGGCAGGAAAGATGAAAGACACGGTTGTCCATCCATCAGCATGTATTGAAGACGCAGATGTTCTGAAAGTCTTTTACTGCACCTGTGTTAATAAGAATCTTATAACTGACACCTTCGGAGATATTTCTGTTGCCTTATGCACATTACCCAGATTTATAGCATTTGGTGGTCAGGGAATGAATTATTCATTCCTCCGCCAGTTAAGCATCTGGCCTGAAGTAATTTCTTTTAATACTTGAAATAAATGATTGATGAAGTAGAGCTGAAATAAAAAGATATTATAAGAGCAATATATATATATATATCTTCCTTTAGCCGTTCTGTCTGTTACGTAATAAGATAAAAATGATTGGCTGGGGCTTAAGCGAATAAAGGAAAAGGCTAGAAAAGGTGACCTAGCGTGGATTATTTAATGATAAGGATATTATGGACTAGGACGAACTGATCATGATTAAAATTCTTAATTTTTACGATATACTGTAAGCTAAATTATCGAAACACCCGACAAGCACATCCATATGTATTCCAGTTTATTCCATTGGTGGTGCTGGGGTGGAGTCAGAGGCAGGGATTTAACTAGCTAATATCTGATCTCAGTAGCTCAGATTTCTCCAGCAGCTTCTGGTCCGACCAGTCACTATCGGTTAAGGTGCACATGGACTAGTATACTTATATATAAAATATCCCCTAGTACTTGTAGTACAGTGTGTAGTACCACGTTATAAATACACTAAAATCCAATCTCTCACACTGAATTCTGAGTAGAAGAGAAACTTTACACTCTTTGGATTTGTGTGTGTGTGTGTGTGTGTGTTTTGTTTTGTGTGTGTGTGTGCATCTGTGCAAATCCAATTAGTTCAAAAAGAAGCGTTAGCATTGCTATCTCTGGGTAATGAGTCGATGATGCAGCTGCTGTGTTGGTTGTGTTGGCAGGCAGACGAGATTCAGTGAGGGAAAAGAAAAGAAAAAAGATGGAGAGAGAGAGAGAGATAGAGAGAGAGATAGATAGATAGATAGATAGATAGAGAGAGATGGAAGGATTGGTGGTAATTGGAAGTAATCGGTCTGGTGGACACATCTTTAATTATGCATCTTGTCTCTTCAATTGCTATTAAGTGTTTAAGTGGCTAAACCTGTGGTAAAAAATGGAGGTGGTTTGAAGGATTTTGGAAGGATTTTTCATCAATGTAACGATCCACTAACGGAGGCGAGTAATTTTAATTCATCTATCTATCTATCTATCTATCTATCTATCTATCTATCTATCTATATAAATATGTCTGTCTGTTTGTCTGTCTATCTATCTATCTATCTATCTATCTCTATCTATCTATCTAAATATGTGTCTGCCTATCTATCTATCTGTCTATCTATCTAAAATATCTATCTATCTATCTATCTATCTATCTATCTATCTATCTATCTAGGGTTATCTATCTATCTATCTATCTATCTATCTATCTATCTATCTATCTATCTATCTGTCTGTCTGTCTGTCTGTCTGTCTATCCATCCATCTATCTGTCTGTCCGCCTGTCTGTCTGCCTGTCTGGACGTCCATCTTATATATCGCTGTCTGTCTTTTTGTTTCTTTTTTAATAATGTATTATTAGTGACATAATTTTTAAATAAGAGTGCAGTTTAATACTGAATAATACTTCATTAGTTATACTATTATAATTATTTTATTATATTATATTATGATCTTTGTTGTGGTCCGAGTTTACTGGGAAATTGCGTTGCTTTTCTCTTGCCAAAATGAGCACATTCACAGTTCAGCATTTGCCCTAAATGATAGATAAACGTCTTTATATTTTAGTATAAAACCTTTTCCAATGATGGGATGAAACCATCTGGATGCTGCACACAGAAGAGCCGTATTCTAATATCCATCAATGGTCTTTATTTACAATCTCATTTTTCACTGAACAAATTGCTTAATTGGATTTGTCAATGACTCGATTACTGCCTCAGCCTTTAACCTTTAAAGCTCCAACATTTCATCACCTGTCATATTTACACCGAGTGATGCAGGGTAATTCCGACTCGACTCGAGGTCCGGAGCGTGCTGATATATCTCAAGGTCACTCTATACACCATGTGTCCAGGCAATATTTTATAGGCAATAAATATCAAATTCGAATGTCATTGTAGGACATACCATTAAATTAAGTTTTACAAAGTAACAAATAAAAACTGTGAATTATTATCTTTGTTATCTAAATATACATTTATACAAGATACAATAACGAGACAAAACGCATATTATATCTTGAAGTTATATAACGGATTGTCACCTGGTAAACGCTATATAATAAATACTGCTGCTAAGTGCAACCCACGCTAACCTGTTGGGCTCCTGAGCAAGCCACCAAGCTACCACTGCTGGGCTCCTGAGCAAGAGCCTCATCCCCCAATTAGTGAGTTTTATAACAGAGATAAATGTAAGTCGCTTTGGATAAGGGCGTCTGCCAAATACTGTAAATGTAAAAGTAATTTCTTTTGCAAATAATTAAACAAAAATAAGCTGGAATTAACAACAGAAACGTTTTTTATGAATTTACCGCTGTCCAGTTTTCTCTCTTATTTCTACACTCATTGCTTTTTTTCTTCTTGCTGCCAGACGGATAAAGTCCTGTTTATGTTTAAATAAATAAATGCACGAGTTAGCATTGAGCTAGCAAAAAAAAATCTTACATTCGTAAATAATTGCATAAACTCTGTAAACAAAAAACAAACATTAATTAAAATAAATATATAAATAATAAATATATACATATTTTCTATCCATATCAAACAAACAAATAATATAAAATTTATATATATATATATATATATATATATATATATATATATTTGTCACTATAAAACAAACAAATAAGTAATATATAAATATTTTAATAAATATAAAGCAACACAATAAATAAGTTATATAGATATATATATATATATATATATATATATATATATATATATATATACTTATTTATTTGTATATATATATATATATATATTATATATATATATATATATATATATATATATATATATATATATTCTATGATTATATTCTTGCCTGCTGGCAATTTGTGTCTTTGTGTCTGTATGCTGGCAATTTGTGTCTGGCAATGATGTGCAGTTGCTTTTTTTTTTTTTTCCTTTTTACAAAAGTGTTGTTTTGAACACTTGACTTTTTTCCACTCTTCTCATTAGTAATCTTGTTAACTCATGAGTACAAGGCACAGATGCCGACATCATGCCTGTCCTCCAAACCGAACTGGGCATCGAATCAGTGGCATCTGTGCCTTGTCATGCCAGCATGCAAGCAAGCCATGAAATACTCTAGTGAATACAAGCTACCAGCATGAAATTTAAGCCCTGATGGATTTATTTACACCATAGTCTTATAGCATTTTCCCGCCTCTGCTAACTGTGCACTGTGTTCAAAGTTCTTTCTTTCATGGAGCAATAATCATGTTTGGTATCATTTATATGGTAACAACTCATTGTGCTACCACTACTCTTAATAAGCTAGTGGTAGCGTGGTGGTTAAGGTGAGTTTGATTCCCAGTATCAATAAGCTACCCTTGAGCAAGACCCTTAACTGCTCATTTGGCAGACACCCTTATCCAGAGTGACTTACATTTATCTCATTTACACAACTGAGCAATGGGGGGTTAAGGGAGTTGCTGAGGGACCCAACAGCGGTGACTTGGTGGAGCTGAGAATCAAACCCACAATTTTCGGGTTGGTAATCAAACACCTTAACCATGAGCCACCACTTCATATGAGCTAAAAATGTTAATCGCTTTTGGATAAGGGTGTCTGCCAAATGCCAGAAATAAGATTTATTAATAAACAAATTACATACGTGGTGATTATAGATGCGCCACTGCTGGGCCCCTAAACAAGGCCCCTTAACCCTCAACCACTTAGATGGATTACCAAAAATGTAATAATTAACTGATTAGTTGTGTGGTTTTATTTAGGAAAGAAATACTGTAGGTTTTATTGTTAATATAGTGCCATTTGTTGTAGGAGTATTTGGTAAATCCTCTCTGGGGCAAAAGGGCTTTTACCCAGTACACACAGTTGCTTTTTTTTTATTCTTTTCTTTATACCGTTCCCAGTAAAAGAACAGAAATCCTTTATTAACTGTGTGAGCATGGGGCTTCTAAAGTAGTGGGAGGTAAATATTTGCTGTTTTTACCATCTACAGCTTCTGAAACCGTTTGCAGCAATAAACCCACCATACACATTTCCAAAATTTTGGTTTTTAATATTCTCTCATCTAAACCACTGCCTCATTTCTTAGAAAAGACTTTTTTTTTGACAAGTTTACACTGCACCATTCTCCAGGCATGTTATTTTGGGAAAATTGCCGTCAAATGCCTAAAATCGATAGTAAATCGAAGGCAAAACACACGGTGTGAATTATCACAGCTGCGATCTGAGAGAATCGCGTGCTAAAGATCTAAACCTGTCTGTGATTCAAAATCCTGCTGTGTGAGATGAGTTCTGACTGAAAAATACCTGGTGATGACTTACAGCCAATAATACAGGGAATCAGGGAGTTTGGGGAGAAGTTATAGACCACAGTATCATCTAGCATGTCTTCAGTTCACACAATGTGTGTTTGGAATAGAATGTTGGTGGGAATATTGGTATGTTTGGAATAGAATGTTACTTAGATTTGTGGTGTGTTGGGAATGTAGTGTTTGTGAGACAGGTGGTGTGTTTGGAGGGGGGTGGAGTCTTGGTCCTGGAGAGTCAGTGTCCTGCAGAGTTTAGCTGCAACTTGCCAACTTGTTTTTAATATATGTAACAACACTTTAATGAGCTAGTTTAGGTGTGTTTGATTAGGGTTGGAGATAAACTCTGCAGAACACCAGCCCGCCAAGACTGAGTTTGTCGACGCCTGGAACAGAACCTTGGTGGGAATGGTGGTGTATTGGGAATGTAGTGTTTTTTAAAAAGGGTCTTGTTGGTAGGAATGTTATTTTTAATGGTGGAGTGTTGGGAATATAGTATTGGTGAGATGGGTGGAGTGTTGGGAATGTAGTGTTTGGGACAGTGGGACGTTGAGTTGGATGATAGTGTTGGAGTGTTGGGAATGTGTGTTTGTGGGACAGTTGGAGTGTTGGGAATGTAGTGTTTGTGGGACAGTCGGAGTGTTGGGAATGTAGTGTTTGTGGGACAGTTGGAGTTTTGGGAATGTAGTGTTTGTGGGACAGTCGGAGTGTTGGGAATGTGGTGTTTGTGGGACGGTCGGAGTGTTGGGAATGTGGTGTTTGTGGGGATAGATGGAGTGTTGGGGAATTGTAGTGTTTGTGGGGACAGTCGGAGTGGAGTGTGGGAATGTGGTGTTTGTGGGACAGTTGGGAGTGTTGGGAATGTAGTGTTTGTGGGACAGTTGGAGTATTGGAAATGTAGTGTTTGTGGGATAGATGGAGTGTTTGGGAATGTAGTGTTTGTGGGACAGTCGGAGTGTTGGGAATGTGGTGTTTGTGGGACAGTTGGAGTGTTTGGGAATGTAGTGTTTGTGGCACAGTTGGAGTATTGGGAATGTAGTGTTTGTGGGATAGATGGAGTGTTGGGAATGTGGTTTTTGTGGGACAGTTGGAGTTTTGGGAATGTAGTGTTTGTGGGACAGTCGGAGTGTTGGGAATGTGGTGTTTGTGGGACGGTCGGAGTGTTGGGAATGTGGTGTTTGTGGAACAGTCGGAGTGTTGGGAATGTGGTGTTTGTGGGACGGTCGGAGTGTTGGGAATGTGGTGTTTGTGGAACAGTTGGACTGTTGGGAATGTAGTGTTTGTGGGACAGTCGGAGTGTTTTTTTGAGAAAAGTGGAATGTTTTGTTGGTGTGTGTGTTGAGAATGTTTTTTGGTAATTGCTAATGGTGTGTTATGGTAATGGTGTGCTGTGAAAAACTGTTATCTTCATATTGTGTGTTTGTGTTTTGCAGAATGGAGAGGCTTCTGTCTTCGAGGTAAATATTCGCTACGTTGGAGGTCTGCTGTCCGCATACTACCTGACCGGAGAAGAGGTAAACATTAAAAAAAATAATTTAGTTACTTCCTGTTTTTTTTTTTACATTAAAAACTAGAACATATGTTGTTTACTACAATTTCTAGCATCATCCTGACTTTTGAATTAATATATAAACAGATTCTTTATATTTCATGGCATCAGCCAGACCAACACACACAACACACACACACACACACCACACACACATAACTATCGGTGGAGAAATCCACTGTCCCAGACTTACTGCTTCAATAGAGAGGATAAAAAATTTATACTCATCTGTGACTAATGGCCAGTCGATCCACAGCCTCTCGAGTCAGCGTAAAGGCTCATCGACTGAAGATCTGGAAAGCCAAAGACGACAGATGTGTAGAATTTTTCTGCTGTTTTAGGTTTTTTTTTTTTTTTCTCTAATGAATGCTGGCGGGATTTAATGTGATGGAACTCTGGGGATTCTTACACTGAGGTGAGGAAGTGGACAGTATCTCCTTTCGTCCTTTTCAAATAACAATATAAAATTGACAAACAGACTCTTTCTCTTTCTTTCTCCCTTCGATTTATTTATTTATTTTATGATAAATTTTGCGGGTTTTTTTTCTTGGTCTGTTCATATATATATATATATATATATATATATATATATATATATATATATATATATATATATATTTTTTTTTTTTTTTTTTTTTTTTTTTTTTTTTTTTTTTTTTTTTGTTTTTTTTTTTTTTATTTAAAAAAGTTTTTTTATGGATATTAAATCAGATCGACACCTAATTCACTATTTTTAACTGATTCGGATGTATTGTGTAGGAGTGTGTGTGTGTGTGTGTGTATGTATGTATGTGTGTGTTAGAGAGAAAGAGCGATTGAAAATAAACCAGTTTTTTCTTATACTTATCTCAGCACTGGAGTGTTTTATTAGATCAGACTGTCACCCCGAACTGCAACCTTTTACTACACACACACACACACACACACACATATATATATATGTGTATCGATCTGTAAAATTACAGCTGTAACTATAACTCTATTGCACTCAACGAGCATCTAGAGCCGTTTAACACAGGATCGAGTGTGTTGTCTACATTTTTAATAGAAGTGTCAATAAAGCTTAGCGTTGCTCTAACAGCCTGTTACATGTATGTGTGTATGGATGAGTGGGGAAGTCTGTATGTGCGTGTGTGTGTGTGTGTGTGTGTGTGTGTGTGTGTGTGTTGGTGGATAGTTGGATGAATACGCCAGCTGGCTGAACTCTGCATATTTAATCAAAGCAAATTGAGATTTCTGTATAAGCCGTAGTTACACTAACTAAAGTAAATAAAGTCAATATTATTACTACTATAAAGAAAAACAAGGAAAAAAAAGGACAGAAAAAAAAATTGCTGAAAGTATGTGGGTGACACTATAATCGCAGGTACATTTAGTGTCCAAAGTCATTCTTTTTTTCTAAATTTTAAAATAAATTATTATTTCAGAATTATATTAGAATTAGGGCAGCACGGTGGCTTAGTGGTTAGCACTGTTGCCTCACAGCAAGAAGGTCCCGAGTTCGATTCCCCTGCAGGGGTCTTTCTGTGTGGAGTTTGCATGTTCTTCACGTGCTTGCGTGAGTTTACTCCGGGTTCTCTGGTTTCCTCCCAGAGACAGCTGGGATAGACTCCAGCAGATCCCTGGGAACCCGAATTAGTGAATAAGCAGGTATAGAAGATGAATGAATGTTACATTTACAGTATTTGACAGACGCCTTTATCCAGATCAATTTACATTTTTATTTCTTTTATACAACTAAACAATTCGGTAGTTAAGGGCCTTGCTCAGGAACCCAGCTCGAACCCAGAGAGAACTTGCAAACTCCACACAGAACGGCCCCTGCAGCGGAATCGAATCCCGGGCCCTTCTTGTTTCATCACTTAATTTTTATTAGAACGGAAAATATGCCATCATCGAAATTAACACTGGGTATCAGATATCAATACACAAATTTCTAAAGAGACAACATACTGTTTACACTTCAGGAGTCGAACGCCCCCTGAAAGCTGATTGGTTAATGGCAGCCATATTATTTACTTAAGAAATGATTGAGAAAATCAGTTACATTATCAACACACAGCTTTAAAATCAAACATACAGTAAGAAACAGGCGTTTGCACGAAACTCCGCCCCTTTCGGATGACCACACCCATTCCTTACACACTCGTATTTATCTTGTACCTGCTGTCCTATACTTACTCTTATTTAGTCAGGCCAATTACTTGATTTGCTGTAGAGAAGACATGAGATTCGATGCAACTGCTTGTTTATCCCTTCATCTGTGTTCTCCTCACATGCCGCGGAACCCGGACAGATTTCGCAGAGACAGTAACTCTTGCACGCAGATTAGATTAACTCCCGTCTGCTGGCAGTGGCGTCGTTCCGGGTGCAGGAATTAGTGTTATTGGAAGTGAAATCGTCTCTCGCTTCGATAATTCTGTCCAGGTCGATTGTTTCTTTCATGTTGTTTTATGGTGGCGGTTATTAATAATACCCCTCCGGGTATTATTGGGGGGGGGGGGGGGGGTGGGGGGGGGGGGGGGGGGGGGGGGGGGGTGTTGTCACTGTTCTGTTTTCATTTGCAGTCTCTTTGCTTTGAGTAGCGGAATAGATTCATCTGAAGCCCTCTGTGATCTCAGAGATGTTAATAACAATAAAGCTTTTGCGTCTGTGCGTGACTTGATATATTTTTTTTAATTGTATGACGTGTGTATATGTTCGACGTTCCCTTTAGTGTTTTCAGGGCTTAGAACTTTAGAACTGTAATTGGACTGCGGGGATTGCGACACGGTCTGGGGTGATAGCAAAGCTCGGAGAGAAAAAGAGAGAGAGAGAGAGAGAGAGGAAGAGAGAGAGAGAGAGAGAGAGAGAGAGAGAGAGAGAGAGAGAGAGAGAAAAAGTCAGAGAAAGAGAGTGAGGGAAAGTCAATTAAAGAGAGAGAGGCAAGAGAGAGAGAGAGAGAGAGAGAGAGAGAGAGAGCAATAAAAAAGGAGAGAGGGAGAGAGTCAGAGAAAGAGATAGATAGAGAAAAACAGCAAGAGAGAGAGAGAGAGAGAGATAGCGCTCGTTAGCTAACGTTCAGTAAATTCGGTCAGTAAAACAAAAGAATAATTAAAGTATTTCTAACAAATAAGAAAGGAAGTTTCTCTCATTTCGTGGTTCAACACTATCACTTCACTGTTTCATCCTCATGACTGTAATTATAGAACGCTTCATCACCAGCTTCTCTTTTTCTCTTTGTCGCTTTTAATCCCTTTATTATGAAGCGGAGATTAAAGTGCAGCGTCTGCCAACCAAGTAACAATAACGGTTACTATAGAAACCATAACACATCACAAACAAACTCATTGATAAAAACTCGGAGTTATTAAACATTAATAGACTGAATAAAAATACACATACACCAATTTTATCATCATTTAACACTACCAGTTGCTGTAGCATAAACTCTCTCTCTCTCACTCACTCATTCACTCTCTCTCTCTCCAGAGTCTCTCTGACTCTCTCTCTAGTATCTCTCTCTCTCTCTTTCTCACTCACTCATTCACTCTCTCTCTCTCTTCTCTCTCTCTCTCTCTCTCTCTCTCTCAGTCTCCCAGTCTCTCTTTTACTCACTCACTCACTCACACTCTCTCTTTCTTTCTCTCTCTCTTTTACTCACTCACTCGCTCTCACACTCTCTCTGTGTCTCTCTCTCTCACTCACTCACTCACTCTCTCACTCTCTTTTTCTTTCTTTCTCTCTCTCTCTCTCTCCTGCTTTCGTTTCAGCAGTAGTATGAAGCGTGTGTGCCCTCTGATGTAAGACCCCTGAGGGATGTTAAGTTTGTCCTCAGATGTCCCTTTAGAAGCTTTTTTCAGGTCTCGCTCTCGTTTTATCGTGCACTAATTGGCTGGTTTGATTCGGCAGACAGCTGCTCACATTCTGGCTTTAGCACCTGCTTAAGATAAATAAAGAACGCTAAGGGGCAGGATTTCATTTGGTTCTTGTGTGTGTGTGTGTGTGTGTTTGTGTGTGTGTGTGTGTGTGTGTGTGGGGGTTTATCTTCATATTTAAATAAAGCTTAGCTCATCTTAGCTTTCTAGTGACACTGATTTGAACACACTCACTTAGTAATAACCATGGAAAGACTCCAGACACCCCAACCTCATGAATAGAAAGGTTGAGGGTGGGGGCAGAAAACCTTTTAAAAACACACTCAAAAAACACAACAAAACAAAAGACTTTGAATACCAAACAAAAACTTGGCTAGGGTGAGCTAGCATTAGCGCTAGCAGCAGAGACAGCAAGGTAACATGAGCAGTAACACCAACATGGACATAAGTTGACTAGAACTGTTTAAAATTGCATTGACGTGGTCTCTGCTAGCTAGAACGTAAATTTTAAAAACGATCGGGTTCACATTCTAAAGACGGTCCGACGGTCCTTGTAACGTCCTGTACGTGTCCTGCATGCGTTATGCGTTCATACTTTTGTGTTTTCATCTGTTGGATTGCTTTAGGTGCCCGACGAGACCTCGGGATGGATGGATAGATAATAACGATGTGGGTTGTCTCATTATCCAGTTACTTGTGTGTATATGGTGTGTGTGTGTGTGTTTATGCTTATAATAAGTGCTTCTCTAACCAGCACGGTTATTAATTAAGCACATAAAAGCAACACGCTAAGGAGAGCAGGGGCTGAGGTCCATTATGAGCTGAATAATGAATGGGGTCATTTTTTCAAGGCCAAGGGACCGACTATTAATCTCAGCCTTGGATTGTTCAGACGGATGTCAGCTGACAGAATGAGCCATCGGTTGATGCTGTACTACTTATATTTCTTTACAATGTTACTCAAGCAAAGAGCTTATGGTGGTTAGAGGTAAACATTTTCTCACGGTGGTGGGGGGCGAAAGGGTTGAAAGGTAGATGTATTTGCTAACAGAGAGGCATCATATTCTTGTACATGTGGAAAGATTTGAATTCACTCGCTTAGAGCTGATGATCAGAAGTCAGTTATAAACGACATTATAAACTTCTACTACCAAATTCTTCTAACAATCTTTCATAAATTGACACCAGCCAATCCGGAGGGTCTGTGAGCTTATTTATGCGGAAGATGTTAGGTGACACTTCCCTTCTAAATAAAGTTAATAGAGTGGAAAAGAGGTGGCCGAATCTTTTAACAAATAGAGTGAAGTGGGCGGAGCCAGTCAATCTGATTAATTAAGTATAATGAAAAGAAGCCAAACTCAAAAATGGGGAAAGTGATGGCTCATGGTTAAGGTGTTGGACTACCAACCCGAAGATTGTGGTTCGATTTCCAGCTCTATCAAGGCACCACTGCCGGGCCCCTGAGCAAGGCCCTCAAACCCCAATTGCTTAGTTGTATAAAATGAGATAAATGTAAGTCGCCCTGGATAGGGGCGTCTGCCAAATACTGTAAATGTAAATGTAAAATTCCATAAATAGAGCTTAAGGGAGCTGTCCATGGTTCTGGTGGTTGTTTGTTTTCTGCTAACAGGTCAAACTTGGACAAACCGGTTATTATCTTGCATGCTAGGAGTTGTCCTAGCTTTGTTAGCAAATTAACAAACAGTCGATGTATAAAAAATATTGTTTAGAATTGTTTGGAAAAAAGTGTTGACATGTTTGTGGTCGTTACAGTAAATAAAGAAAAGAAGACACTAAAAAATAAAGATAAGTGTTCCGTGTCGTCTCAGTCTCTTTACGACGTTCAGGTGTCTGCTAGTGAATCTCTCGCTCAGAATCCATCTTTATTTTGCAGCTTCACTCATTATGTTGTGCACTTTTGACTTTTGGAACATTTACAGATGCTTAGAATCAGCAGACGGAGAGCAGGATCGCGTAAGCCGTGACTTTCAGAGGCGTTGGCGATCTGATCTCCTGACCTTTAGACTGAGGAGAAAAATACATTAGTCTGAGAAGAAAAGCTGTAATGTTCATATTGCATATTGATATAAAAAGAACTTTACGTAGGAGGGCTTTCAAACACGGAGCTGACTTTTAAACACTACTGTTTATTGTCTTAACTGTCAGAGAGAGAGAGAGAGAGAGAGAGAGAGAGAGAGGGAAAGAAAGAAAGAAAGAAAGAGAAAAAGAGAGATGGAAAGAGGAGGAGGAGGAGGGGGAGAGAGGAAAGTGAGAGTGAGAGAGAGAGAAAAAGAGAGATGGAAAGAGTGAGAGAGAGCACAACTGTAAAGAGAGCAAGAGTAATACTAGGACAGAGTAGAGTATAAATTAATAAATAAGAAGAAGAGAATAAAGCGAAAGAGGGCATTTGAGAAAAAGAGCGGGAGCGGAAGGAGAAAAGGGGAGAAAGTGCTGGGGGAAAATAGAGGGAAAAAAGAGAGAGGAGCGAAAGGGGGAAAAAAGGAGAAGAGAGACAGGGTAACAAAAGAGAGAGAGAGAGACGAGAGAGAGAGAGAGGAGAGAGAGAGAGAGAGAGAAAATAAATTTAAAGAGAAATTTAAAAGAAAGAGAAAGAGAGCAATAGATAGAACGAGAGGGGGGAGAAAAAATAACAGAAAAAAAGAAAAAAAAGTAGAAAGTTGAGAGGAAAAGAAGAGAGTGATAAAGAGAAAGGACAAAGCGAAAGAGTGAAGAGATACAGAGGAAGAGATTGTAATATAAAGAAAGGGAATGAAGGGAGAGATTAAACTGATTGAATGTGAAGTCATGTGTGTTTCTGTTTCCACTGATATTCTCACTTCTTCTCTCTTCATTCCTTTCTTTCTTTCTTTCTTTCTTTCCATCATATTTTGTAACTTTTACTTTTCTTTAAACATTATTAATAATTGTAAAAAAAAAAAGTAGTTATAAAAAATTGGCAAAACTTACAAAGTGTTAAAAGTTTCCAGAATTTTCTAAAAAGTGTGTTTGGGTGGGCTTAGCCCACTCATGCCCATGCCTAGAGTGGGCCAGCCCTGTTACTGCTATTTTTTACTAATTTTATTGTTTCATGCCGTAATCACAGATTTGTTCATTATAACGTAGAAACTCGAAATGGATAGCGTATCATGTGACATAATCATTTAAACAACAATCACTTTATTACAACGATCCGTCTTCGATTATTTTACCGTAACAACACGTCCCAGATAAGGTTTCTTATTGGCTTATTTAATGGACTAAGCGAATCGTACTCGTTTTTAGATGAATGAAATCCTTGTTCGAAAGCGAAAACATTCCACTTACGCTAAAAAACAAACAACTTTCCGCTCGGTTAATTTAGCGGCTCAGCTGCGTTTTTCTTACATCAGATAATATTTCTCCATCATCTGATTGTTAGTTATTACGTATTTATCTTTTTAATCAGATAATGACCCAGTTTGGGCTTTTAACACTCGCCGCTGTTTACTTTCCAAACAGCTCAATAACGTCGTTCGGTTTGAGTGGATCGGTTTCGGCAATTCTTCAGGAATAAAACGTTGTAAAACGATGTAATGTGGGGATTTATTCCTGAAACGAGTACCCTTAAACTGCATTTAGAAATGATTTTATGTGTGTGTGTGTGTGTGTGTGTGTGTGTGTGTGTGTGTGTGTGTGTGTAAATCCATACACAGTGCACTGTTACAGCTTTTCCCACACTTCCCCTTCCTCACACAATCATTATTAAATCCCCTAAAAGTGACAATTTGATTATTTTTAAAGAAATGATGTTGTTGGTTTTTTTATATGTAATTAAAATGATATTAAATTACATCTCAGGACATCTAAATCGAACCTGAAGGCAGAATTTGTCTAAAGTGCTTTTAGCTTAATGTTGCTTCTTAAAAAAAACGACTTTGGGTCATCATCGCTGTGTGTGTAAAGCTAATCAACTTATTATTCTTCCGTTAGCACTTCCTAGCAAATGTGTGTAAATAAGTAAATAAAAGCCAGCGGTCAATTATAATACAGTATTTTTTTTTTCCATGATTAATTAAGTTACTTCGTAATTGCTTTTCCCATTTACATCATCTAGCAGACACTCTTAACCTGATAAGAGGTGTACCGTAGGAATCAGGTTTAACCACCAAAGAAATAGCATAGCTAGGTATCATTAATTATGTACCGCAAAATAACGCAGGCACTTACATTTACATTTACATGTACAGCATTTGGTAGACGCCCTTATCCAGAGCGACTTACATTTATTTCATTTATAGATCTGAGCAGTTGGGGGTTGAGGGCCTTGCTTAGGAGCCCAACAGTGGCAACTTGGTGGTTCTGGAAATCAAATCTTGATTTTTCAATTATCAGTCCAACACCTTAATTTATTCGTTATTTGTTTTTATGTTTAACATTTTTACTTGTCAAACACATCAATATGACTTCCGCTGAGCTCAAATGGTAGCTTAGGGGAGAGTGTAGCTAAGGGGGAAGTAGTAGCTCAGTGGTTATGGGTTATAGCTAATTGGAAAATCAGGGTTTGATTCCTAGAACCATAAAGTTACTACAGCTGGACCCCTGTTTTAATTGTAGAAATGAAATAAATGTAAATGTTAATGTGATACTAATGCAAATTGGAAGATTGGAGTTTAATTCCCAGCACCACCAAGTTGCCACTGCTGGGCCTCTCTGCAAGGCCCTTAAACCTCCAATTGCTCAGTTGTATAAAAAACAGATACATGTAAGTGAGTCTTTATAAGGACGTCTGCCAAATGCGCTAAATGTAGCTAGAAGGTGTTTCACTGATGATCTAAAAAGCAGGGGTTCAATTCCCAGGATCACCAGGATGCCACTGTTGGGCCCCTAAACAAGGCACTTAACCCCAAACTGCTTAGCTGTATGAGATAAATTTAAAATTATTATTATTGTTTATAGATCAGAAAATTGTTCATTACAGTCTTTGCAAAAGGCCTAGCGAAAACAAGAGCCTGATTTCCTAAGCTTTATTTTAAATTGAATTTTAATGTCTGGCAACCCTAGTTAATTAGAACTCCCAAGATTGTTTGCTTAAATCTGGCAACCTCAGTGAACCAAACTCTAGAGAAGGCAATCCACTAAGCGGCCTAAATGTGAATTGTGAATTGTGAGACTGAGCGAATTTGTGATCTTGGACATCTTCAGCTCACGATTAAACCGTGGACCCTGGAGATGTCAAGCAACTTTCATAAAGCTATTCATTATTATTTTTTTAAAGGTTAAATCTGTCACTTGCCACTGACATGTTCTAGTGTGTGTAAATAGTCTGATGTGTGGACATGTGAATAATTGGATTATACACTGTGAGATCTGGTGCTGCTTCTTTCTTAAGCCATGAAAAATCACCTACGCTGACTCAAGGGCCTGAATCGCAGCACGGACTTAACGCTACGCTGTGATCAATGTGACTGTCTTGATCTCTTAGATCTAATTCTACCTTCTTAACAAAGGCAGTCATGGATTTTCTGCATACACCGTTCTTTCCTTTCTGTTGCAATGGGATTCACATTCTGCACTGTCCAAGGACCAATTACTGACGTACAGACAGCTCGGATAAGCGGTAGAAGACATACTGTCTTGTCTTACTTCTGTAATGGCCAATAAAGATGGTTCAGCCAGAAGGAATGACATGTTGATGTGGCTGAGAACTAAGTTTAGTTTGCTCTTGGTGGTCTGATTTTTTGTCCTGTCAAAGACAGTCTTGTTGAGCATTTTACGTGAATCTGTTGGCCATCCGGAATAAAGTTCTATAAGCTCTTTACTTTGACCTTATACTTTATACACTTTTTACAAATGCAAACAAGAAAGAAGCTCTTTGTAATGGGAAGGGTTAGAAGCATTACTTCCTGGAGGGTCAGTGAACTGAAGAGTTCAGTTCCAATGTGCCTTAACACGTACCTGCAAGTAGGACCTTGATTAGGTAGTTCAGGTGTGTTTGATTAAGGTTGGAGCTTAACTCTGCAGGATCCTTTGGGATCTAATTTGGTGGCCATTGATTTTAAGGCTTTTTGGTTGCATATACCTGAATTCAAAAACCTTCTGTAACCTTCTGATCTAAGCCACCGTCTGCCTTAGCTTTGGTTATAAACACCTTACATTTACAATTCTGGCAAATAGCAGATGCCCTTATCCAGAGCGACCAGGCTCAAGGGCCCGGTAGTGGTGAAATGGTGGTGCTGGGAATTAAACCCACAATCTCAGTCCAACGCCTTAACCACTGCACTATCACTTACCACATTATATGGTTGAGAGATTGTAGGCATCATACCAGCACACACAACCATACGTGTCTTCCTCAAAACACACAAATGTCTAAAATGGTCTAACAATTGTACTAGACATAATTCACTAAGATCTTTTTTATTAGTACATTATCTCTCAGAGGGCACAATAAAATCTGTACTTTTTAATTTAGATGCTAGTAAGAGCGCTATATATCCGGATTGTTATTTAGCTGCATTACGATCACAATCATTTCAATAATAAAGTCACAGTTTTAATTGCTTTCTTTCTATTTGGGAACAGTTCGAACTTTCGACTAAGTTTATACAGAGTTTATGTGCTGCTGCTGCTGCTGCTGCTGCTGCAGTGAGGCTACTCGCTGAAACAAAGCTCGCGAGATATTTACGAGCGTTTCACATCGAAAGAATGTGTAAACACAAAAATATTACTTGAAGCTATTTTTTTACAGCCGAATCCCAGATGCCGTTTTATGGCACATACACTGGTGTACTTGCAATATATTTACCTGAACAATGATTTTTTTTTGCAGCGTTAGCTTGCCACCGCGTAGCATTTTCTTTAGTTGTTTATTCTAACGTTACCCTTTCCAATGAGGCATTTTTCCAGCATTGTTAAAGGGCAATTAACCAACTGTGTAGATAAAATAATACTCTTCTATGTGAGTTATTAGGAAAGACACACCCAATTATCCAAAATGCAACATTCTGCTCCCTAATTTGATTATTTTACAAAGCTTTTATTTAACAACCTGACATGTAACTACAGTATACATCAAAGTATAAACATAATAAGATATTTTTTTCAATTCTTGAGTTGATAAAAATAGTAGAATTGCCAAATTCCAGTAGTACAAAAGCAATAAAATAGTAATTGTGATTTAAGATGATTTTCTTTTAAAGACAATTTTTTGTGCCTTTTATTATATTCACCATTAAGTTATACTAGTGTAATTTATTCCCTTGTAGTTTATAAATTAAATTATTTCTTTTGTTCGGTTTACACAGTCAAGGACGTAAGACGTGCTTATCTGATCATCAGTTCAGCTGTCTGGGACTGTATTTCTTCAACATAAATGAATTCTATTGTGTTGGGGTTAATTAACATTAATAACCCCAGCCTGCTGTTGGAATTTTCAAATAGAAATTATATCATTTAATCAGATGCTTTTCTAAAAAAAAAATTTTTTTAAGTTGAGATAGGATTGATTGACTCATTTCATTAACTCAACAAATAAAATAGTTTACGTCCAAAGGTTTCATATAAAATGAGTCCTTGAGACTTTGAGTAGGAAATGTGTATATGTTTATAGCGCCTTTAACGTGTAGAAGAACCCAAGGCATCTTAGGGAGCAGAATTGTGTCTGATATCATGATTTACCTTAAAGACATAAATATTTGTATAGGAAAAAAAGTTTTTAAACCCTTCATATAAAAATATCATTCCTAGTAGCCCAGGTCTACTTTTTAAATAAGTTTGCATGTTCTTCCTGTGCTTGTGTGGGTTTACTCCGGGTTCTCCGGTTTCCTCCCACAATCCAAAAACATGTATGTTAGATTGATTGGTGATTCCAAATTGCCCATAGGAGTGACTGTGACTGTGTGTGGCCCTGTAATGGACTGGCGACCTGTCCAGGGTGTCCCCCTCCTGCCTTTCGCCCTTTCAGAGACAGCTGGGTGTGTACATCTGGAACTATATTTATATCATCTACACTACATCATTTGACAGATGCCACCTTATCCAAAGTGACTTACATTTAGCTCTTTTATACAACTAAGTAATTAGGGTTAAGGCCCTTGGTCAAGAGCCCAACAGTGGCAGATAGCACAATACTTTATAAATGAAAAAGGAAACTAGAAATGAAGGAACAAACACAGACTAACCTGAGGAACCAGGCAACACCTAGACAGAAAGACAAACAGAAAGCACATGACTAAACACACGGAAGTTTTCACAGAGTGCCCTCTGGTGGCCTAGTGTGATGTCACACCCTGTAACCGTTACAGTTAACAGCGTTAACGTAGAATCTGATGGCACTCCAGTGAAACCCTCTACTGTGCCAAATTGAGCAATTTCAAGCTCCCAGAAATTTCATTAAAGTTTCTCTTTTTCATTCGTTTAAAACGTTCCTTTGAGCCTCATCCTCAGACTTCCTTTCTTTCGTTCTTCTGAAGTGTCTTTTTTGTCATTGGCTTGTTACACAGTTTCATGTTTTTTTTCAATGTTCCTGGTTTACTTTGATCAGTTAAAGCCTTGAAGTATTCTCAAAGACTTTGAGTGCAAAGGCTTCTAGTTGGCCGGCTGTGGGAATTGGGGTCCCTGCTTAGAATTTTTTTATTCCTTTTGGGCTGCAACTATTTTTCCAGATAAATTGCAAAGAACTGGACAAATGCGAGTGCTGGGAATATAATGTTGGAAATATAGTGTTGACTAGTGAGAAGGGGTTGTGTCGGGTATGTAGTGTTAAAGTAGTGAGAAGGGGTTGTTAATAAATTGGTGTTGGGAATATGGTGTTGGTTTGTGGGAAAGGGTTGTGTTGGGTATGTAGTGCTAGTTAGTGGGAAGGTGTTGTTTTGGGTATATAGTGTTGGGTAGTGCGTAGGGGGTGTGTTGAGTATAAAGTGTTACGTAGTGGGAAGGGGTTTTGTTGGATATTTAGTGTTGGTCAGTGGGTAGGGGTTGTGCTGGGTATATAGTGTTCATTATTGAGAAGTGGGTGTGTTGGAATTATGGCGTTAGTTTGTGGGAAAGGGTTGTGTTGGGTATGTAGTGCTGGTAAGTGGGATAGGGTTGTGTTGGGTATATAGTGTTGCATAGTGCGTAGGGGGTTTGTTAAGCATAAAGTGTTACATAGTGGGAAGGGGTTGTGTTGAATATATAGTGTTGGTTAGTGGGAAGGGGTTGTGTTGGATATTTAGTGTTGGTTAGTGGGAAGATGTGTTGGATATTTAGTGTTGGTTAGTGGGAAGGAGTTGTTTTGTATATTTAGTGTTGGTTAGTGGGAAGGGGTTGCGTTGGATATTTAGTGTTGGTTAGTGGGAAGGGGTTGTGTTGGATATTTAGTGTTGGTTAGTGGGAAGGGGTTGTGTTGGATATTTAGTGTTGGTTAGTGGGAAGGGGTTGCGTTGGATATTTAGTGTTGGTTAGTGGGAAGGGGTTGTGTTGGATATTTAGTTTGGGTTAGTGGGAAGGGGTTGCGTTGGATATTTAGTGTTGGTTAGTGGGAAGGAGTTGTGCTGGGTTTGTAGTGTTAAATAGTGGGAAGAAGGTGTGTTGGGGAATGTAATTCTTGGCAGTGTGTATAGAATGACATATTGGTGAGAATGCTAGTTTGTTGCTAACATACTATCACACTGCTGATCAGAAGATTATAGATTCAATTTCCAGCACTACCGAGCTGTCATTTCTGGGCCATGGAGCAAGGTCCTTAACCCTCAAGATATCTGGCAAATACTATATATCTGGATCTAATCTGGATTTAGTGTGTTGGGAATGTAATGATAAAGTCAGTGTCCCCATCCAACACCATCCCTATCTTCCTCACCGAAAGAGAAGATTTTGTCTCACTTGTCCCACTGGGGTGATTGAATGCTGATTCATATGCAGTGTTTTATCCAACACTCTTACTGAAGAAACCTGACTCTGCGCTTTTGAGATAAACAGTAAGTCATCAATTTTATTTGCATTTTATACGCCTGTGCATGTTTATGCAGGACTACCCCACCACCACACACACACACACACACACAATTGAAGGCTGTTGTTATTGTCGTGTGTTGGCTAATTATTGTTGTCCTGCCGGATAATGACTAATTTTCGAAAGCTTTTGTAAAAAGCGCCTACATTAATCATTCTTCCCTCTGGAGGATACTATTAGAAATGCCCTGCCCTCTGTCAGACCCCACATCTATTTTTTTTTGTTTACATGACTTTATTTCCGCAGCTCTAATCACTGAACACCACTGAAAATCCTAAACTGAGTCAAAATAAGTTATTAAGCTTATTTTTAAACTTGCTACAGAATCCATGCATGCTAATTACTACATGGGCCACAGTTAAGAATTGGCTTTGTTAGACTGCTGCTGGTTCATGGATCTTAATCTTTCATGCTGCTATAGTGGCAGAGAAACAGGAAGTAAGATGTTTATGATTAAATGGCTGATTATCTATACAAGCATCATTTTGGCTTATTTTTAATAGTATACTATAGACGTAGCCACTGAGATGTAGTACATTTAATACTACATTCAGTTAAGTACCAAATACTGCTTTCATGTTTGTACAAACTATATTTGATTCAGTATCTGTTATATTCGATTCAGTACTTGCATTTAATTTAATGCTTACTGCATTTGATTCAGTATCTACTATGTTCAACTCAGCACCTATTACTGCATTCAATATAATGCTTACTGCATTTGATTCAGTATCCATTACACTCGATTCAGTAATTATCACTGCATTCAATTTCATGTTAACTGCATTTGGTTCAGTATCTATTACATTTATTTTAGTACTTACTGCATTTAATTTTATACTGAGTGCGTTTGATTGAGTATCTACTATATTCAATTTAGTACATATTACTGCATTTAATTTAATGCTTACTGCATTTGATTCAGTATCTACCACATTTAAAATTAATTTTTTAAATATATTTATACGTTTATATTTATATATAGTTATATTTTTTAATTTAGTATCCATGCCATAAATTATGTATCTTCTGCATTTGATTCAGTACCTCCTACATCCAGTTCAGTATATACCGCATTCAATTTAATAGCTATTGCATTTGATTCAGTATCTACTACATACAGTCTGGTCCTACTACTGTTTTTAATTCTGTACCTGTATTTGTTTCAGTACCTTATAAATTTAAATCTACTATATTACTATATTTGATTTACTACCTACTTCATTTGATTTTATTACTCACTGCATTTAATTCAGTACCTAATAAAAAAAGCTCCCAGATACAATAATAGATTCTGTTTCATGTTAACAAACTCAAAATGCCCATCATTTAGCTAGACGGGACAAGGTTATAATTTAATCTGGTTATTGATTCGTTGCTCCATGCTACCTCATAGACTAATTTAGAATCAGTTATTTAACCAACAGGCTAAACAGCTAACCACAAATATAATGCTGTCTTTCTTAGCAGCTAATATCTACAGGCCTGTGTTTTTTAACCTCGCCAACCGCAGACTTTCTGATGACTGTTTATTGTTTCACTGAGGGAGCGCTGGTGATTGTGTAGCAGTAAGGGGGCATTTTTACTGACTGTTGATGAGCTTAACTGTGAAGTGTTTTTAATTAGCTTTTCATATGAATGTAGACATTTTTTGATGGGACGTTTTGATTGGTTGTTGATAAGCTGTGGAACTAGGCTGATTAACTTCCTATGATGTCAATAAAAGGGACACACATCTGAGACATCCAGACATCCATGTTATTGTTTAGATGTCCAGGAAGTGCCAGCTATTAAAACGTTAAAGCTTTATTCACTCCCATCAAAATCTTCCATCTGCCGTCCCAGAAAACAAAACAACAGCAGTCTCTATGCAAGAGATAAAAAAATGTGATGCTTTTATATTCTTTCATGTAGCAAAAGACAGACGCAGTAGGTGCGATGGAACAAATAACCATCAGAGACTGATGCGGTATGAGCATCTATCAATTCACGGAACTGTTAGGCATATTGTCTTATTGTAGACGCGAAGGCAGCAGGAGAGCTGCGGCTTGACGCCATGAAAAACACATCTTTGTCCGACTACTATTACTGGTTTATCTTCTACCAAAAAGAGACAATGATGGCTTGTTTAGTTGCTGCTCGTCTTAATGGCTTTGTGTAGCTTTGTAAAGGTAAAGCTAACGGCTAATGTACAATAAGTACAATGATCCTGCTCTGATATCACGGTTTCATATTTGCGAATGTTCGGTCCCAAATGCATTTGATTCAAGATTCATCATATGTTGCATCTGATTCAGTAAAGAAATGCATTTGATTCAGTACCTATTGCATTCGAGTGAGTACCTTTTGCATTTAATGCAGTACCAAGATTTACTGCATGAGCATTTGATTTAGTAACCATCTTCATTTAGTTCAGGATCCCCTAAAATTTGATTCAGTAATAAAATGCATTTAATTCAGTACCTATTGAATTTGATCGAGTACCTTTTGCATTTGATTCAGTACATACTGCAATTGATTCGAGATTTACTGCAATTATTTAGAATACCTTGTATTTGATTCAGTAACCATCTTCATTCAGTTCAGAATCTCCTGCATTTGATTCAGTAATAAAATGCTTTAAAGCAGTATCTGTTGCATTTGATACAGTACTTACAGTACTACAGTACTTTAACTGCATTTCATTGGCTCTGTTCATGTACCTTGCACAATGATCTAAACTAAGTACCTACTGCATTTGATTCAGTACCAGGATTCACTGCCTTATTTCAGAATATCTTGCATTTAATTCAGTAACCATCTTCATTCAGTTCAGGATCTCCTCCATTTGATTTAGTACCTACTGTATTTGATTCAGTACCAACTGCAATCGATTCAGTACCAACTGTCATCAATTCGAGATTAACTGCATTATTTCATAATACCTTGCATTTAGTAACCATCTTTATTCCATTAAGGATCTCCTGCATTTGATTCAGTACCTATTGCATTTGATTGATCCTTGTTCACATAAGTATGTACCACATTTGATTCAGTGTCTACTGTTAGCCTGATCATGTTTATAATTGTATCTGGTTATGGATTTATGTACAGGATTGTGCTACCTCAGACTAACTAACCAAGTTATTCAACAAAATAGCTACAAATATAACGCTGGCTTCTGTTTTTTTTTTTACTCCCCAACCGCCTTTTTTTCACACTCTTTCTGATGACTGTTATTTTTTCCAGTGAGCGCTCCCCTTAGTGATCTACGCCTCTGTCTGGTACTTAATGCATACTGTATGCACTTTGCTCTTTTACAGTAATTGCAGTCCATTTAACGCAAGCGAAAGGCATCATCTGCTGGCGAAGAGGCCAGACGCATACGCGTTTAATAGCAGGTGTAAATGCAAGAAAGTGAACATTCAATGTGAGGAATGCTGTGCTGTATGTTAATATGTGGTGTAAAAGGGGCCTTAGAGATATTGCGGTGTGTAATTTAACCTCTTTGGCTTGCTATTTAAAAAGCAATATGTACAGCGGCGCTACTACAAGGGCTAAGCGCAGTGAAGTCGACCGTTAACAGATCAGCTCCTAATCAAGACTGAGTCATTGCACAGAAACAACAGAGAGGCAGAGAAGATCGGGCTTTATGTAATTACGTCTCAGGTTCTTAGGCTTTGTTCACTGTATAGGCTTGTTTTTTCTTTGTTTTTTTTTACTTCAAAACCTACAAGGAAAAGGAAAAGATTCTCGCTTTTGGACAATTTAAGATTAAATTCTAAAAAAAAAATGGTAACAGGAATCAACTTCTTGACTGTTGATGTGCTGCTGTTGATCATACACCACTCTGTCTCTAGACACAGAGGAGCGCACACTCCTTTAATTACTTCCTAAATAGAATTATCACTAAAGTTAGCTTTGACACAAATTCCAGTGTGTCCTGGAAATAATTTGGTGAATTAAATGTCACATTATTGAACTCAAAATGTTCTTCATGGCAGTAAGAGGTGTGGCTTCCAGTTATATTGGTACTAAATATCTCTCAATCATATCATACGTTAATTAGTTGTCTGCTGTTTGTTATTGGGCGTAACAGGGCATCCACTTTTTTGGCAGAGGAGTCGTCCGTTATACCATAAAATCCACTCTTGAGCTTAAGGACAGAGAAGAACTAGAGAAGTCCATTCTCGTACAATAAAATCCACTCGCCCAATAAAGGCGTCCGCTATCCCACCAGGGAAGTCCACTCTCCTACCAATGGAGTCCACTCTCTACCAGAGAAGTCCACTCTTGTACCATAGAAATCAAATTCCCTAACAGAGAAATAGATTCTTCCACCAGAGAAGTCCACTGGTCTACCAAATGAGTCCACTATCTATCAGAGAAGTCCACTTTTGTGCCATATAAATCCATTTTCGTACCAGAGAAGTCCACACTTTTACCAGATGAGCAAGACTTCTACTATAAAAATCCCTTTTTCTACCAAATGCGTCCACTCTTGTACGTTAAAAGTCGACTCTTTTATCAAAGGAGTACACTCTTGTACCATCAAAATCCACTTTCCTAGCAGAGGGGTCCACTCTTCCTTCACTTTGATCTTGCACATTTTAGCTTTCATTTCCAGTGTGAAAATTTTACTTTGATTGTAGATTTAAGATTTTTTTCTCCAAATTGATTGTCTCAGTAGGTGTATTTCACACAGATCCCTTTATTTCTCACTATTCCAAACACTTTAGAAAGAAGACATTGAAGTTTCTTCTGTGTTTTGAGCTGTCTACTCTAAAGGCATTAATGCTTTTTGTAAGCCTAGGCATGAAGCGTGGATTGTTCCAAAAAATTTTCGGTTTATATATATTTCTCTTTTGCATGGTTGTGCGTCATCCGGAGAATCCAAATTGAAAGTAAATTGTAAGAGCTGCATTCTGTCATGGAGGATCAATCCAGCATGAGAGCTCTCAATGCGGCTGACTGAGTGATTGATTCCTCTCGTTGTAGCGTGTGAACTAACTGAGGACACACTCGCTGTTTTGAGTGCTACACCACAATGAAACATCCACCTGAAGAAAACTATAAGTTCGTCAGCCTGCAAGTTGTTACTAAGTCTCGAATCAAACTTTTATTCTTATAAACTTTTTGGAACTTTTCACTAGATTGTAGCATGTGACTTGGGGATTTGCTCAGTCAGCCACAGGTGAGGCAGAAGAGGTCTTGGGTGCAGCTGGTGTTCCAATTCATCCCACAGGTGTTTAGTGGGTTGTTGAGTTATTGCTCTATGCAGAACACTTCAGTTTTTCAACCTTAACCAGAACACACCATGTCTTGATGCACGGGGCATTTAGTATCTGTCTGGTCTGGTATCTGGTATTAGCATCCTCATGATATTGCACAAATAAAGGTTGCTAATGCTTATGGATATTTGGTTCTCAGCTGAGTTTCAAGAGAACTTCATTATTGTTCGATACATTAATGAGCACAGGGATGATAAACAACAGCTGTTTTCTGTTAATAAGTAGCTGTGGGTTTATTTGATGGATGTTATAGACCTCATCTGGATTCCGGGCTAGCAAATTTAGCAGTAAACTGAAGCACTCTTTGCTTTTACAGGACTGTAGGCAACATCTAAAAACCTCTAGCAAACCCAGTCATGTGATCACTATAGATCACTTTCAGAAAGCTTGGTTTTGTAACTGTTTTTTGTAACTTGTTTTAAAATGGATTCATATAGATATGAAACCATGACATTGGGTAAGTGGTAGCTCAGAAGTTAGGGTGTTGGACTGCTAATCGGAGTATTATGAGTTTAAGGCACCACCAAGATGCCATTGCTGGGCCCTGTAGCACAGCCCTTAACCATCAACTGATAAGTTAACAAAAAAGATTTGAGTTTAAGGTTCTTGTACCAAAGAAATTCATGTGGTTCCACCTCTAATTTCAGTCTTCTATCTTCCTTATTTCACTTGGTGATCCGAGTTGCTCTGATTAGGCCACAGACAATGGTGAAAGTTTAATCAAATGGCTTTATGTGACATCATCGCCACAGCTCTTAATCTCATCCGAGCATTAATGTCGCGATACCAGCTCGGGGTTTATGACCCACGTAATTAGCTTTATTTGTAACAGGCAGTCATTAAGTGCACAGACCTGGAAATGCACTGCTAATGGTGTGTGATTTTATGAGCAGAAAGAAATTAACCCTTATGCTCGATATTTTTAGTTATCACAATGCCTTGGTTTTCTTATTTACATTTTTGACTTAAAGGACTCGGTATAGAAAAATGTTGTCCTTTAAGTCAAAAATGTAAATAAGAAAACCAAGGCATTGTGATAACTAAAAATATCGAGCATAAGGGTTAATTTCTTTCTGTAAATATGTAAATAAGAGACTAGAGCAATGGTCTCTTATGACAGAAAAGACAGAACAAGTGTTGAACTGCTGATTGTGGGTTGAGTTTTCAGCACCAACAAGCTGCCACTAATAGAACCCCAAACAAGGCTCTATTCAGGCTTTAAACTATACATTTACTTTCATGGTACTTGGCAGACGCCCTGATCCAGAGCGACTTACATACAATTCTTTTATACAACTGAGCCACTTCGGTTAAGGGTCTTGTTCAGGGACCCAAAAGTGGCAGCTTGGTGGTGCTGGGAATCGAACCCTGATCTTCCAGTTAGCAGTCCAACACCTTAACCACTGCGTTACTACATCCCACTGAGAATTTAGCAAAGGTGTCTATGAAATATATAGTGAGTTTATTAAAAAATCACTATACACATGCCATGTGCCATGTTTTTTAAAAGTGTGTTTTAAGTGAGCTTCACTGGCTTGGGCAGAACTTGAATTGTAAAAATATGACCTGGGGCAATAAAGCGTCCATTATCAAACATGGGTGAATGTATGTGCATGTGTATCACAGCTTGGTTTTTTTTCTCATGTGTCCTTCAGATGTTTAAGCAGAAGGTGCTGGAGCTCGGTGAGAAGCTGCTGCCGGCGTTTAACACTCCGACTGGCATCCCACGAGGAGTCATTAACCTGGGCAGGTAGGCATTATTCTTTTTCTTTCAGGCTGTGTCAGGAACCTCACCTTTTTTATGTATTTTTAATACTGTAGGAGGTACATGTGTCCTTCAGAAACAACACAATGAATATTCTGGTAGCTTAATAAGATCATAAATCATAAAACTCTTCTTCTTTGCTTATTTAAATGTCTTTTGAAATAAAGTGTGAAATGTAGCACCGGGAAAAAAACCTCGCTATCTCATTTCACTGTGCAAGATGCATGATGATGATGATGAAGCTGACGTTGACTTGATGATAGGTTTCGGATGATTCGCTGTATAAGGATATGATGTGCAGGTGGCATGATGCTAAATTGGAGAAAGCAGAATGCTTAATTTACACTTGTTTTTTTTTTTTAGACTAAAATTTATTCCTGGCATACTTATAGATAATGTTACTGGTAGCTTAGTGGTCCAGTTGTTATGACTGCTGACTGGAGGGTTCAATTTCCACCACCAACAAGCTGCCACTGCTGGAACCCAAAACATGACCCTTACCTATAAAAAGCTATGTTGAATAAGAAAAAAGAAGATAAATGTTAGTCGCTGTAGGTGTCCAAAAGACAGATCTGTAGTACTGCACTGTATTCCATAGATACACTTTATTGCCAAAGGTTTGTAGACAAACATTTGTGATTTCAAACATCTTATTCCAGATTTACTCTCCATTTTGCTGTTCCATTAAGCTCCATCCTTCTGATAAGACTTTCCACCAAAATTCAGAGCTTGAATGTGAGATTTGTGTTAATCCAGCTACAACAGTATTAGTCGGGTCAGAGGCATGAACATTAGGTAAGGGGGTCTAGGGTGCAGTTGGCGGTTCATCCCAGTGGTGTTCAGTGGTGGTAAGGTCGGGGCTTTGTGAAGAACACACAATGTTATGTTATTTGCAGGATCCTCTTGTGCCCAGACTTTGGGCTTTTAGTGGCCCTGTGTAAAAAAAAAAAAAATAGATGGATGGTTGCATGGATGGATGGATGGATGGATGGATGGATGGATAGATAGGTAAATGGATTGATGGATGGCAAGGTAGATAGATAGATCAATGGATGGATGGGTTGTTTTTGAGTTGATTGGATGGATGGATGGATGGATGGATGGATGGATGGATGGATGGATGGATGGATGGATGGATGGATGGATGGATGGATGGATGGATGGATGGGTTGTTTTTGTGTTGTTGATTGGACGGATGGATAGATGGATGGATGGATGGATGGATGGATGGATGGGTAGATGGATAGATGGACAGACAGACAGACAGACAGATGGATGAATGGATGGATGGATGAATATTTACCAGATCAGGGGTTTGAACCTTTAGGATTAGTTATTAAAGTGTCTAATGAGATTTTTTTTACCCACTATCTACATCACTTTTGGGGTTTTTTTTAACATTTTCACTTTCCCACAGATATCTGGGATCAATTCTTTGAGACGAAAGTTTTCCCAGCCCTCTCCAGACATCACTCCTATCGATTTTTCTTTCAGAAGGAAAGCGAGCCCTGGGCTGCTCTCACAATAAGAACTAGAAGCAGCGATTGCTCTAATTACAGTACAATTTCTTTTAGTGTGATTCCTATAGCCACAAACAACAGCACCGAATGGGGTCTGCTTGGGAAAATACAGCCTGGGTTGCACTCCATGGCCAAAAGTATGTGTCTTGTCTCTTGGAAAGTACTACATAGTAGTCAGTCCACTAGACAACACATTACAGTATATTTTAAATAAAATGTAATTATGGCTACAGAGAAAAAGCGCAAACAGCTGAAAAGGGGGGATTTGAGAAGACCTGGCAGCCACTAGGCATTAAAAAAACTTCTTAAACTTTTTCTAAGCCCAGTGGATTTGTACCTTTTTTTTCTATTAAATTTTAGTTTCAGTATACTGTGCTTGACATTTTATGGTCAAATATTTTAATATAAAAACGTTCTGAAAATAACTTTGATGTCTAAAATCAATCCAAGCTCGTTTCTTTTATATTGAAAAAATGTGCCTCTGTAAACACAAATGTACACGCAGACAGATTTTGACCAGCTTGACAAGGATTTCTTTCACGAAAAATTTAATTTGCAAGCATTTGGCATCCCAAATCTATAATATCATTAATCTCTGTGCTATTAACACTCCAAAACCACAATTCAGATCGTTATTAATATTTTGCCAGGGTTCATTTAATCTCTTCTTGTCTATTTGTTACATTCTTGCTTTGCCATTTCACCACACTGAGGGTTTGTTTGTATCCTGTTGCCATGACTGCATGACACACGGCCCTCTACCTGCTTACATAGTGGGCTGGTTGCCATGGTTTCTGGTTGCCGTGGCACGCAGCGGGGGAGAAGGTACTCAAAATGTGGATTCTACCTCTGTTACAGTGGCACCAGTTGGAACTGGGGGTGGGCATCAGCCGGGAGCAGCATCCTGGCGGAATTTGGGACGTTGCACCTGGAGTTTGTGCATCTGTCAGAACTTTCCGGAAACCCTGTCTTCACAGAGAAGGTACCAAAAAGATAACAAATTGAAAAAAAACATGGAGGGGTATTTATTTATTTGACATTTTTAACTGGTCCATGATCATCCCTTGAATCATATAGTCGAAATGTTCTTCTCAATGGCCTCCTTTACCCTAAATCAACATTTCTATGTGCTGGGCATGTTCTGTTCCATGATGTCTCTGCCCTAACCCTAATCCTAACCCCTAACCCTAACCCTAACCTTAAACTGACCAGATCTCAACTGTACATCGTGACTCAATGCCTTACTCAAACACTATAACATGCTGAATACGTTTTGTCCCACATGTTACATACACTTATTCTTACCAACATACACTGGGGCGTGTTTTCTGTTTTTACAGATTGCTTGTATAGAAGAATTTTGTTATGTAATACAGTTTTACACACTGACACAGAGATTAATGTAATTTCTGGTTTTAGGTGATGAACATTCGAAAGCTTCTGGACAGAATCGAGAAGCCTCAGGGCCTGTATCCCAATTTTCTGAGCCCTGTCAGTGGAAACTGGGTGCAACGTAAGTAGGAGCTGAGATCATGAAATAGATAGATAGATAGATAGATAGATAGATAGATAGATAGATAGATAGATAGATAGATAGATAGATAGATAGAAGTAGAGTAGAATACAAAGTAGAGTAGATAGCTAGATAGATGGACAGAGAGAAGTAGAGTAGAATAAAAATAGATAGATAGATAGATAGACAGACAGAGAGAAGTAGAGTAGATCGATAGATAGATAGATAGATAGATAGATAGATAGATAGATAGATAGATAGATAGATAGATAGACAGATAGATAGATATGGATGATTTATGGCATGTAACAATACTACCTATATTTTCTTTTCCACTTTATAATTGATTACTTTGTTGTTTACTTGTTGTTATCAGGGTTCTTATTGAGATTCTTCCTTTCAGCTCTTCGCTGTTTCTCAATCATTCTGAAACGGTGCGCGGCGGCGGTATAACCCCTGGATAATTAAAACCATTAGTCGTGGAAATTTTTGAGTCAAATGCATTTTAAAGTGTGAGCCGGTGCAAGTAATCTACAGAAGGGGAAATTAGAACATTATAATTGTAAGCGTGGATAAATGGTGACCTGAGAAATAAGGAGAGGTGGAGGATGTAATGCAGATAGCAAGCCCACAACTCTGTACTGTTTCAGAGAGAAAGAGAGAGAGAGAGAGCGTGCGAGAGAGAGTGTGAGAGAAATTGTGTGTGGGAGATAATTATATATAGTAAGTACCTTATTGCCCTCTATAACATTAAAATAAAAAATGTGAAAAGTGAACTGGGAATGCATTCAACATGAGCTCTATGTCTTTCTATAAAAAAGGCATGGTCCCAGTTGTAGTAAAAGGGGTGTGGCTTGTGTGTGTCAGTTCCAGTGAAAGGGGTGTGGCCTGTGTTTGTCAGTTCCAATGAAAGGGGTGTGGCTTGTGTGTATCAGTTATAATGAAAGGGGGTGTGTCAGTTCCAGTAAAAGGGTCTGACCTTTGTGTCAGTTCCAATGACAGGGGTGTGGCCTGTTTGTGTGTGTGTCAGTTCCAGTGAAAGGAGTGTGGCCTGTGTGTACCAGATCTAATAGATGGCGTGTGCCCTGTGTGTGTCAGTTCCAGTGGAAGGTGGTGTATGCTTTAGTCTTGGATGATGGAGGTGGGCTAACAGTATGTACAGCAGTCCTAATAAAGGACATGTGACCTTTCTGTTGCATATTCACTAATGTGGTTTTTCTACCACACACGAATCCTACGCTATACATACATGTATGGTGTCTGCCAAAAGTTTATTAGATTTTATTTTAATTGAATCACTACTATTGCCCCAGACCAGACCAACAAATGAACAACAATAAAATAAAGAAAAGATTAATCTTTTTAGAACTTTAAACTATAAATGATGCCTTAGTAAAGGTGCTTAGAGTCTAAAGCTGCTTCATAAAAGACTTATATGCTGTGCTGGTATTATCTATAAAACACAAAAACATGGTGTGCTACAAGTCGCTAATTAGATCAAGATTGTGATGCGATTTGTCAAGCAATAGAAAAGTATTTCTAACGGAAAGCGATTATTTATAGATTTTGGTTTTGGCACAGAAACTGCTTTTGATTTTCTCTGGTCTTGCCTTCTAGATCACGTTTCCCTTGGAGGCCTAGGAGACAGCTTCTACGAGTACCTGATCAAATCATACCTGATGTCAGACAAGACGGATGATGAAGCTAGGCGCATGTACTACAGCGCTCTAGAGGTATGGAAAAGGGAATCTTGGGAGTATGTGTGAAATGTATACCCTTAAATTCAAATACGATTGCTAGTCGTGATCCCATGGCCAGCTGGAAAAAAACTAATAAAAGTATTGAAAGACAGGACTTCTAGCAACTCTGGAACAAAACACTGTTTGTACTGTTTGATTTAGCCAGTTTTACTAAAGCCACATGATAAAGGAAGTCTCTGAAAAAGAGTGTCAAAGGAAAAGCGAGACAGAAGATAGGGAAAAAAAGATAATAATGCTGGTTTACTATTGATCTTTCGTTTTCACCTCACATAAAAAAGCTGAACGGAAATACGAGCCGCGAGGCGAGACTTTGCTGATTGATCGCTGGAGGATAAATAACTTGGATATGTAACCCTGTTTCTTTTCTGTCGTATTGTTATCAAGAAATTCATACGTTTTCCCTTACAGCAGCCTGATGAAATCTCAATGAGGCTTGACTTCAATCCGCTAGGGAGCAGACCCTTCCGTTATACCATGCATAAATCATAGACGCCCAGAGCAACATGGGTACACTATTCCTATTTAGCATGTGGACAGAGATACACGACAACAGGATTATATTTATGCTTGGGTTTTGTCACTGTTTGTTTAACCCTTTATATCGGTTCGTCTGGAATTTTTGTCTAGTGTCTGTTCAAGCAAATAAATATTAACTGCTATTAACTGCCGTCTGCTATAATAACCGTGTCCGGTGGAACAGGGGAGTACTGAGGGGTGGGATTTGATGTTGTGGGAAGGTAGCAGGGTAGGGGACTGCTATAGATAGATAGATAGATAGATAGAGAGAGAGAGAGAGAGAGAGAGAGAGTGCTGTGGCAGCCAAAGCTGATAGATTGTGCTTGACTCATATAGTGTGACACAATATAGCCGAAGGTTGATAGACACCTGACCATGTGGCACTATACAGCCGAAGGTTGATAGACACCTGACCATGTGGCACTATACAGTCGAAGGTTGATAAACACCTGACCATGTGACACTACATAGCCGATGGTTAATAGACACCTGACCATGTGACACTACATAGCCGATGGTTAATAGACACCTGACCATATCATGCCTGTCATTTTTTTCCAAATATTTTAAAGCGCAAATTTGTTTCAGCATGACAACGAGTCTGTGCACAAAGCCCCTAAGCTCCAAGAAGGCATAGTTTGAGAATTTTTGACCTCACAGAACCTATTCAGGATAAACTAGAACACTAACTGTACCTTAGAACACTCCAACATCTGCATGGGGGGGGTTCTAAAAGCGACTCTCCTAATTAAATAATTTTTGATTGACAACAAACACTTTAAGCACAGTAGGTATCATGAAAATTGCAGGCTGAGATTTATTAATCATATTATTCTGAACTCAGTAAATACCCTGTGCAGCTGTGAAGCATAAGGTGAATGTATGATTACTTCCGTTTTTTCATATTTGTTATATCATGTGTTTTGGACCAGGCGATTGAGACAAACTTGGTGCAGAAATCTTCAGGAGGTCTTACATATGTGGCTGAATGGAGAGGAGGAATTCTCGACCATAAGATGGGGCATCTGGCTTGTTTTACCGGTGGAATGGTGGGCATCGGAGCAGGTGATGGCAGTCCAGAAAAGAAGCAACATTACCTAGACCTGGCAGCTGAGATCACAAGCACATGCCATGAATCCTACACTCGCTCAGGTGACTAGGAAATTTTGCGAAATTAGAAAAAAAGTTTGAAAATTGAAAATGATTTTTTTAAAATACATTTGTCCACTAGTATTTTGGATTGATATGACATATGACATGAGATGTGACATATGACATGACATGGCATATGACGTTGACATATGACATTGACATATGACATGACGTATGACATGACATATCAAACATGATATGACATGACTTGATATGACATATGATATTATATATGGTATGACATGACGACATGATTAGCTTTGACTAGATTTCAGGTCATTTGGGATAACAACCTCTTCTAAATAAATAGCAACCATCTGGATACAAGCAAATGTAGTTAAAGTCTATTTTGTCTCTCTGATTCTGACTTATCCAGCTTCTGAGAAGGTATTTTTTTGATACAGATTTGTGTAGACTATGAACTCTGAATATGAAAATATGAACACGATCAGGATAAATGATGAAGGAGTCAGTCATGCGGTTCTCTTTTCTATGTTTTATTACTCTATGCCAACAGCTACCAAGCTCGGGCCCGAGGCGTTCCGCTTTGACGGAGGTGAAGAGGCGACGGCCACCAGAGTGAGCGATCGTTACTACATCCTGAGGCCAGAGGTTATCGAGAGCTACATGTACATGTGGCGTCTGACTCATGATCCGAAGTACAGGGAGTGGGGCTGGCAGGCAGTGGAGGTGAGGGAAAAAAAATAATATGATGAAAATGTGGGGAAAAACAAATTAGAATAAAATTCCACAAAAGAAATGAAGCGATGTTAATAACTGTTAGTTAGAAACAAATAAGTAAGCAACTAAGAGGCGAAAACGGCAAGGAACCAAAACTCCATCAGTGACAGAATTGGTGAAATAAAAAACAGTGTCAGTTTGGGCGGGTGGGGGGTTCTCCTCAGTTCTCCTCTGACCAGACAAACCAGCAGGTTATTCCATGCTGCAGTAAATTTTCCCTGGTCTTGTCTGGATGGCTGTCTAGAAGACAAGGTCATCACTGGGAAACTGGGAACCTGCTTCCAGGGCAAGTGCCGATCCACCATCTGGGCTGGAAACAGACTGGATCTGGTAGCGATGGCGAGATCGAAATAAGAGGGAAAAAAAGATGTATTAGGATAGATGCCTTTCTACTTACGATATACAAATACATTGTGTGTTATTGGTGGTGTTTTCGGGTGAGGCTAACAATCCTTTAATGGATTTGGATAATAAAAATGTGTGTGTTATGTGTAAACCCGGTTAAAGAAATGGGTTTTTAATCTAGTTTTAGTGTGTCTGCCTCCCAAGTGTTGGGTAAATCATTCCAGACTTTGGGCAGAATGGGAAGAAAGGGATAATAGATAATATATTTTTTTCTGGTTTAAAGTTTTCCAGTAATACAGTTTACTGTTTAAGGAAACTAATCCACAACCACTGACCAATCACAAACCAGCACAGAAACCTGGCAGGATTAAAAAGATTATGACAGCAGCTAACCTGGCATTTATTAATTAGCTTCATTACTAATACAGCTTGATTCTCTCTCTCTCATTCACTCTCTCTCTCTCTCTCTCATGGAATGACATGTTAATTATCAGGCAGACAAGCACTGAAATAGATTTGTCACGTTTATTTTCCCACAGAAACACAAGCGCTAGTCGTAATCTCAGCCAAGAAGTCTACCTTCCTAACGACTTTATCGCAACTTTGTCTGCTACGTCAGCTTTTTTTTAGGTCAAATATTTCCCAACTCTAGCCTGCAAACAGGACACCATTGTGATGGGGTTTTTTTTTATTTTTTGGTTTTGTAATTTGTTAGATATGTTAAGTTAGCAAAAGAATGACAGATGATGTTTTTTGTGTTTTTACAGGCACTAGAAAAATACTGTCGAACCGAAGGAGGATTTTCGGGGATCAGAGACGTGTACTCTACCTCGGTCAGCCATGACAACATGCAGCAAAGCTTCTTCCTTTCTGAAACTCTGAAGTGAGTGACGTGTGCAAGCGGGTTACTTTTACAGGTTGCCATAGTAATAACATTTTTCAGCGGATGACGCATTTCATTTCTTTCTATTTAAATAAAACGTTCCATTAGAGGTTTTTACATTTTTGTATAAAAATCGCTGATTTGGACATGTCCGCTCTCAGACACCAACGCTTGCTATCACAGTTTCTGTTGCTGTACAGTACAGTAAAGTTTAGAATTTTCTATGACTTTAATTGCAAAATAAAGAAAATCAAAGAAAAAAACATAAAAAAAACACATATAATATTGTATTTACATAACATTCCCTTTAATGAATGTTAAATTTAAAAATTATTGATTAAATGACATTTAATTTGATTGGTTAACTGTTTAAATGATTAGTTGTTCAATTGATTGATTGATGACTGTTTAATTGATTGATGGCTGGATGGATGGATGGGTGGATGGATAGATTGATTGATTGATTTACTGTTTGATTGTTTGATTGATTGATTGATTGATTGATTGATTGTTTTAGATATCTGTTCCTGCTTTTCTCTGACGACGACTTGCTGCCTCTAGATGACTGGGTGTTAAACACAGAGGCTCACCCTTTACCCATCGTCCGCCAGAGCTGCTTAGAAAAGCACCACACTGGCACCACTGGCAGTGACACGCCCTGATATACACACACACACACACACATACAGCAACGTAGGACCTCCGGTTCAAAGGTCCTGCCTGCAGCCTCTCCAGGATTTTGCACTGCACGTTGTGATTGTAATATCTGAGCCGGAAAATTCTCTGTGGACAATCAAAATGAAAATTACTTTTGTGACAAGAGCGCCTTTGTTTCCCCTCTTGCTTTCCTCTGTGAGGAAAATGGAATATTTCTTCAGGCTCAGATCGGTGGGGGGTTGGGCGCCACCTCATCACGGGCCACTTTGGGAGAAAGAGAAAATCGCCTCACTCTTCTTCAGCACTCTGTTCTATCTCTCCATCTTTTTACTCTTTTTTATAAGCTGGTGACAGGCATTGTGATGTGTGGGCATTTGTTTTTTATTAAATAACTCTTTTAAGTGATTTGCGAGCTCAAAAGTATAGAAAGCAACAAAACTTTAACCGGATAAAAGTTACTTTAGGAATCAGTACTTAACCCTGCTGCCATTACCCAATTTGCCATTTTTCCATTGTCTTACCTGATTCACGTACTTTAAATTGTCATTCTTATCTACATTCCTTATGCTGTTGCCAGATTTGCACCCATTATGTTGTAACTTGATCTACCCTCCCCTTTTCTGTATCTGTTTCTGATTTGCCGTTGCAGTTTGAACTTAAATTTCAGTCACTGTGTTATAACATGATATTTGTATCAGTTTTGTCCCTTGTGTCATTACCCAATCTGCGTTCCAGTGTCATTACTCAATCTGTGTTACAGTGTCATTACCCAGTGTGCATCCAGGTGTCATTACCCAATCTGCATCCAAGTGTCATTACCCAGTCTGCATCCAGACGTTATTACTCAATCTGCATCCAGACGTCATTACCAACTCTGTGTTACAGTGTCATTACCCAATGTGCATCCAGGTGTCGTTACCCAATGTGCATCCAGGTGTCATTAATCAATCTGCATCCAGGTGTCATTACCCAGTCTATGTTACAGTATCATTAGCAAATTTATGTCCAAGTGTCATTACCCAATCTGTATCCAGATGTCATTAATTAATCTGTGTCCACCATGCCATAAGTCAGTCTGCATCAGTCAATGAGATATTATATCTTTATTTTTGTTTTTTGTAACTCGATCTGTGTCTACTGTGCTGCTACCTATTCAGCAACACATGTTGCCACCCACATAATCTGTTTCCCTAATCAGCCTTTCTTGTGTCCTTATTTAATCTCTATCCCCCATATCACTAGACAATCAGCGTCCATGGAGACCTTCCTATATCTGTTAAGACCCGATCTGCTTTGCTTGTGTAATTATCTGATTAACACTTCAAAGTGTCCAAATCTGATTCCTCCTTGTAATTATCCAATCTGTACTACAGTGACATTACCTAATCTACATCCCAGTGTCATTAACCAATCTATACCCCAGTGTCATTGCCTCTCTGCCTAGTAGTGTACTAGAGTCATTACCCAATCTGCCTCTTAGTGTCACTTCTAATCTTTGTCTTATTGCCCTTACCCAATCTGCGTTCCAGTTTCATTACCTAATTTATATCCCAATGTCATTACCCAATCTGTGTCCCAGTGGCATTAACTAACCGGCATCTGTCATTACTGTCATTATCTGTGTCCTAGTGTCATTACCTGAACTGCATCCAGGTGTCATTACCCAATATGTGTCCCCCATCTGCAGCTCAGTGTCATCAATCAACCCTGTCTGTAATTATTTACTCTGCATCCCAGTGTCAGTTTCCAGTTAGCATCCCAGTATCATTACCCAATCTGCATCACAGCATTGTTACCTGAACTGCACCGGAGTGTCATTGTCCAATCTGCATCCCTTTGTCTCTTTTTTTTAATCTGTGTCCCAGGGCCATTAACTAATCTTCATACTAAATTCATTACCCAATCGGTATCACAGTGTCATTATCCAATTTGTGTCCTGGTGCCATCACCCAATCCATGGCCCTGTCTGATTAATGGTATATTTGAATTCATTTTAATGGGAGAAATTTATTTGGTATAGGAATAATTTGAGTTACGAGGTCCGTCACGGAACAAATTAAACTCGTAAGTCGAGGCACCACTGTACATCCGAATTTCATTCTTACTACCCATAAACGTACTATAAGGATGTACTTATTTAACGGTTTGGAATTTCAGACAGGGACTACTTCCCAGTAAAATTACAGTGTCATTACCCAGTCTGCATTTCAGTGTCATAATTTAATTTGCATCAGCATCATTACCCAATCTGCCACCTAGTGGCATTACCCGATCTGCAACCTTGTGGCATTAGTTCATTTACAAAAACTAAATCTTAGCATCATAACTAATTGTCCAACATTCTAACCTAGAGACTATTGGCCTAAAATTGTCAATATTTAAAATTTTCTATATTTTTTGTATTGGTGGGTTTTTTTTTTCTTCTTTTAATCAAAGTCTGGTTGTCTGAAAGTTTGGGAGAGGGAAATAAATGGAAAAAAAATGGTGGTTTTGAAATGTTGTTGATGTACTATATTTTCTTTGAACAAATATCAAAAGCAGAGTGCGTAAAAGAGCGGAGAACCAAGAGAGCATTGAATGATTCTTCAAAGACCAGTTGAAACGATATATCCTCACATACATAGACACAAAACCTCACACACGCCAAGAATATTTATATACACAAAGTGCACACACACATTGCATAAAGTTGACACACACCACACAGCCACACAAGTCCAAGAATATCTTCTAGCTCCCTTTATCTCTGGCCGAGCAGCTGCACTGACTGTCTTAAGGTGTTTTGTTTTGGTTTTGGTTTTTTTTTATCCATCACTGTCCACCGCACTGCTGTACATAACCAAACGAGTGTGACTGTGAGCGTATCGTTAATCTATTAATCTGCCCTGGATTATTGCCTCATTTGATTTTTGTGCATCTTCTCATGACTATTTTCTTTTTCCTTTTAATTCTTCTGCATTCCGTTGTGTTCTTTTCTTCTTTCATTTGATTTCCTCAGGTGTTTCTGAACAAAAAAACGGGGAAACTTTGATGATTATGGTTCAAGTTAATGCTATGAATTATCTTTGATTTGACTTTTGATGTTGTTGTATATTTTCGGATATTGGGGGAAAAAAAATATATATATCTGTGCAACTTTATACATTTAAAAAGAACTGCACAAACCCTGTGAGTCTGTGTCTTTTTTGTAGCATATAGCATAAATAGCATATAGCTATTTATTTATTTATTTTTCAAATAGTTTTTACTCTCTTAGATCATTACTAATAGTCTAGATTTTTCGTAAACAGAAGATGATAATTATAGGGCAGGGGTCTTACTCGGGGTTCTCCGGTTTCCTCCCACAGTCCAAATACATGTATAGTAGATTGATTGGTGATTCTAAATTGCCCATAGGAGTGAGTGTGTGTGGCCCTGTGATGGACTGGCGACCTCCAGGTAGCTCCAGGTTGTCCCCCTCCTGCTGGGATAGACTCCATCAGATCCCCATGACCCTGAATTAGGGAATAAGTGGGTGTAGAAGATGAATGAATGAATGAATGAATGATTGAATGAGAAAAGCATGTGATTTCCCTCCTTATACTTTCTATTACTTAGTACAGTATTCAGGGGCCCAAGACATGTTATCATATAAATCATGTACGTTTCACACACTTATTCAACCTGATACACATTAAGATTTCCCATTTACTGGATTTTTTAGCTCTACCCATGGCAGGGTGACCCCTTATGTAGTTTTTATTCGTAGGATCCTGTGGTTTTTCTTTACGAACCTTTGGGACCCCATTACATTTTATAAGTCACAGTGATGCAGCTTTATCTGGGCAGATGATGTTCTGCCCAGTATGTCCTATTCATTAATACTAACTGTCTTATAAATAATTATAAGCTAGTAAATAAGTACATTTACAGATTTCGGCAGACACCCTTATCCAAAACGTTTACACTTACATTTATCTTCTTTATATGTCTCAGCTTTGCTCAGGGGCCCAACGATGGCAACTTGGTGGTGCTGGAAGGTTTGTAAAAGAAATGGCCACTGCAAATAAACAAAATTATTAACAGAATTGAAGGCTTGTTTTTATCAAGTCATTCTGTAAAGGTCACCTGCTCTAACAGGAAGGTAAACATATAAATAAGGAATAAAACAGCAATAAAATCTATCTGCTGGTTTTCCTGTGCGAATTTACAGCTTAAACTGATATAATCCTAACCTCCAAATAATTAAAGTTGGAAAAATTAATGGCCCGCTGTAGTCATGTGACCTCTTCTTCAAGTGCTTGGGATTCCTCACGCACGATCTTTAACCCTCGAGGCTTTAGATCGCTCGGGTTAATTGTGCGTTTATGAACCATTCGTGAGGTTGCATGCCTCTTGTTTGTTTTTTAACTGATTATGCTATTTTGTCAGGAAAAGTGTTAATGAAATATCATCCCGAGGCAACATTAAGGAATAAGAGGTTTTTTTTGGGAGGGAAACTCCTTTAGCTTGGGCTAAGGGCTAATCTTAGCTTATCTTATCTTATCTTATCTTATCTAAATGTAAATACTCCTATAGACAAAAGTAACGATAGCCTGAAATTTGTAAAAGTCACCTAGTAACGATTCAACAAACAAGAATCCTTTATTGTTGCCACATACAGGGGGCGCCGCTAGCAATCTTGGGCTCTATGAAAGAACATAAGGTTGGGCCCTCTACCACACCCATTTCTCCTTAATACTACTTATCAAAAGTTTTTACAGAAGATAAATACACAAGTTGCAAGCTTGGGCTAAGGGCTGAACTGTTTCCCAATACCTGTCTAAAGAATATGAGGTTGAGCCACCCTGTTACACCCATTCCACATTGATACCACCAATAACAAACAGATCTTTGGGGTTCCCAAGTGTCTGGCGCCCTTAAAATCGCCCTAACTTTTCCCACTAGCGGTACCCGTGACTACACATTACAGTGGAATTCTTTCCTTTGTATTTGAATTTGGGATCAGCAATAGTATGGCAACCCTGGAGCTGCACAGGATTGGTAGTACTGGGGCCTAAATCTTGACCTTTAAATCAACAACCCAAAGCCTCAACTATTTAAACTATAGGATTAGCCAGTTTCTATCTTCTGATCTGGTGACTTACTGTAGAGACGACAATTAAACCGGTTTTGGTTTGCATTTCTCTTGCAAGCAAATTGCGGTATCAGTAATACAAAGACTAATGTTCCAAAGACAATTAGCGATATATACTGCAGCCATGTTGGGTACGCTCCATGTCTGAGAGTGTTTGTTCACACACACGTACCACACACTTCCTGCCCTTCCACTTAATACCCAGAGAAGCAGGGATAGAATGTGTAATGTAAAACTCTGTCTTTCGCTTTCTCTCCCTCTCTCTTTCTCTCTCGGAGTCGAAGTGCACGGCCCTCCTGCCTTCATTCCGTCTCTCTCAGCATTCACGCTTAACTGAACATAGTTATTTTCCCACAGGGTTCCTGTGTATGCAAGGAAAGAGAAAGAAAGAACAATTTCAGAAACATACTGTATTTATTTCCCTGTAGAAATAATGGTGCTAAAAAAAAAACATAACCATGCAGAAATTGAAGGCAACTGAAGGTCTTGAAAGCTGTGAGGTGCCATCACACATTCTATCCCTCTGAAATAAAATATTAACACTGCAAATCTGAATTCAGCTTCTGTGGTTGCCAGATTCTGGGCACATGAACCAACTGTGGCTTTAATGTATTATTTCAAGACCAGAGTTCCAAATATTATAAGAATTTACATCTTCTGGGAGGAAAACCCACTTCCTGTATTCTCCATTTTGGTAGTTCGAATTTGTACCTGTAGCCATATTATATTATATTATATTCTGACATTGTTTATTTTTAATCAAAGCACAGCTCTTTCTCCATTCTGCCTTAGACAGAAGGAGTGATGTATGTAAATTTCAGTTACATTGTGATATCAGTGGACTGATGCCCATCCTAACCACCTGATTTGGGCTTTGTGCCTAAGATTAGCAATACGCTAATAAGAAGAATGAGAGAACTAGCTTGATTTGGCAGCGGCTGTCTACCAGAAGGATGGAGAATCCGTCTGTTGGGAACGAATCCTGCATTCTTAAATTCTCTCTCCATCTGCTGCCATTTCGTCATGCTGCCTTTCGCCCTGTTAGGGCTTTTCCAGAGATTTGGCTCACATTATGCTACACTAAGTGCCAAAGCTTACAAGGCACCTTTTTTTTTTTACTTTTTCTTAAAAAATTTCAAAAGAAGTCGGTTGAACTTGCTTTGGTTGGGATATTTTTTTTTAATCTAATTTAGGACTGTTACTATTTTCTTGGGAAATGAATTCATTTATTATAAACCAGATGGTCGAAAACTTTTGTTAATTAATTTGAGAAAAATCCCAGCTGATGTAAGACAAAACAAATCCAGAGTGTTTAAAGGTTTAAAAGTTAAAAAACTAGAATGATCTGGTTCCTCAGACCAAAAATTTGCCTCCATATGATGCTGTGGTGCACTTCATATTTATAGACAGTGGATCATGCTTAGCTTCATGTCTACATTTACAGCATTTAGCAGACGCCTTTATCCAGAGCGACTTACATTTATCTCTCTTATACATCTGAGCAATTGGGGGTTAAGAGCCTTGCTTAGGGGCCCAGCAGTGAAAATCGAACCCCAATCTTCCGGGTATCAGTCCAACACCTCAACCACTTCACTAACACTTCCACACATGTTACTAGATAATGATGATTCTGAAAAATGATGCATGTGGACTCTTTAAAAAATGAGAAATCATTGGGTCTACCTTCCTAAAAAATTAGTTAGGACTAGCTTTGATATTTTGGACAATAATTGTTATTAATGTCCACTAATAACATGTTTCCTAAAAAAATGATTAGATTGAAGATCCATAATTCAAAAATCCAAATCGAAATTAAATTTAAAAAAAAAATCATAATTATTTCTAAATAAATCACGACTTCCAAATGATGGTAAAACTGGCTAGGTTTGCATGCAAGTATGTAACGTGGTGCCGTAACACCAATAACACTTGTTTCACGTTATTCTGGAAAATAAATGAGGACTAGGGGTTATAATAGTGGAACTGTAAGGAATCCGTCTCCCAACCGTCAGGGGGCGCCCTCGCCTGAATACTGACTCTTCGGTTGTTCTTCTGGTGTCACTTCCTGTTTGATTCGCTATATAAGCTAGCCTTAGCATTTAGCATTTTGTGAAGTATTTTTTTTGCTATGCATCTGGCCAATCCAGTCACTGTTGGGCCCTCAAGCAAGGTCCATAATCTTTAACTGCTTCGTTGTAGGTCACTTTGAATGAGGTTGTCTGTTAATCAGTGTAAAAGTAATTATCTGGGAACTGGATCAGGACTATTTTATAGTTCAGGTTTTTTTCACATGGCCCGGCTCCATCTTTGAAGTATTAATTGCTTATTTCTTTAAAAAAATGGATAAGGACTACATTAACATTTACTTTTACAGCATTTGGCAGACGCCCTCATCCAGAGCGACCTTATACAATTAGAATTTCTTTATACAATTAGGAGCAACAAGGGGCTCCGGGACCAAGCAGTGGCAGCTTGGTGGTGCTGGGAATCGAACCCCGATTTTTCAATTAGCAGTCGAGCGCCTTAACCACTACGCTCTCATTTCTAACTAGTCTGTGTTTATGTGAAAGAATGATGTGCCAAGCTAAAATGACACCCTATACGGCCAAACTCATGGCCATTTACCAAGACTGTACAGCCTCGGGCTACTGATCCACACCGAGCTCCAGCCCGCCGTCTCTCTGTGACAGAATGATTAAAAAACAAACACTTCAGCTCTAACTCTGAAACTAATAACAGGTTTTTCTTGCGATAAAGTCGAACGGTAGAGTTGTGGCTATGAGTCTGTTCTTGCCTGACAGTTCAATCCTATTGAAGAAACAAATTGAGTTGATAAACCTGAGCAGCAGTTCGCTGAAAAGTTCCAGCTTCAGACTTTACCGCCTGTGTTAACGCTGCATTTCATTTTATATATCAACCCAGTCACTGTCGGGTAATTACGGCATGCTGAAATTTATCTTTATAGCATTGGGGTTTTTTTCTTTTAATTCAGCTTTTCGGATGGTTCATCATGTGGTTTAAAATGTTCTCGGCGACTGAGAAATATTGTCAGCAAATAATAAATTTACTTGTGTAAAAAAGAACCAAACAAACATAATTTCTGCATTTTTAGTCATTTAATAACCATGAAAAGAGAATCTCAAAGCAATGCTTAATTTGGATTAATACCCGGGAACTCAGTTTAATAACTGCTGGTGTTTTCTCACAATATTAGCATTGAGTTAGCATTTTATTCATCGTGTAGTTTATCTGAATGTTTGTATTTATCTTTATATTTATTCTCAGCTAAATATTTGGAGCCCAATCGTGCTTTTAAAGTATACAGAGCTGGATGTTTGTTTGTCATGTCCTTTCCTGGATGATGTTATTAGCTCCACTAGCAGCTGTTGTGCCAGTTTTATTTATGTTCACGCTCACTATCTTAGTTTTAGCTTAGTTCTCAATTTCAACAGCACTAAATTCACATTTTCATATCTTTTATATCGTTTACTTTTAACAAATCTACATAAGTTTGGTGTAAATAAGTATAATTAGGCACTGAGGTGGTTTGATCGAATCTTGCTAGCCAAACTGCTACTATCAGTGGTTTGATTAGCAATAGTAGTAAAAGATAAAAAATCTAAAGTAGAGGTTGACCGATATAAATTTTTTTTAAATTATTATTCTGTTTATTATGTTTATGTGAGAAATAACAGATACTGACCTAGTTATAGCAACATTTATTTTACATCAACATAAAACTAAAAGAATCTAAAACTAAAAGACTTTAAAATGTTATTAAAAACATAAAGTCATAACATTTTCATTTCAGATTTCATCAGATAACCAAGCAGATGAGAAATAAAGCCATCTGAATTATAAAATGCTTTGCTACTTTATTTATATTGTATTTGCTAATATAGGACCATTTGTTGACATCTGTTCTTCCAATGCAGTGCTGTAATAGTGGTCCACATTTCTCCACATAGCCGCCATATCGGTGGATCTGCCATTATAAAATCGATATCCGATAATATCCAGCTTAAATATTGTTAAAAATATCGGTAAAACCAATAATCGGTCAATTTGTTACCTTAAGCAATAAAAAAAGTAAATGTACAACAAATAATTTTATAATTTTTTGAAGCAGGAAGTGGTTAAAGTGTTCAACTGCTAATTGGAAGAATGGGGTTCAATTTCCAGCACCTCCAAGTTGCCACTGTTGGGCCCCTAAACAAGACCCCTATTTGTTTAGATGTATAAATGAGATAAATGTAAGTCGCCCTGGATAAAGGGCGTCTGCCAAATGCTGTAAATGTAAATGTAAAGCAAAGGTTACCTTGAAACATTGGGGTACTGCTAATTAAAGCAAGCTAGTTTTCTCGTTTGCTGGCAATGTTGTTCTTTTTGTCATCAATCGATCCTAAACCTGGTAATAAATGACCAGAAAGAGGTTTTCTATCCAATGTGTATCCATCTTGATATCATAAATATCTGTAAAAATACTGGAACCTTTTTTTTTAACCAGTAATAAAAATGCAAAGTGAAAACTGAAGCGCAAAGCAATTGTGGGATTAACCTTTAATTCTATTCAAGTAATTGACTTAACAGTGATCTGTCTAGGGGCTGAACATAAACATCCATTATTTCTCAATAGAGGCTGGTGAGTTATAGGTTTCATTACCAGCTAATGTCGTTAGCATTTAAAAGAAGACCAGAATAAAACAAAGGCGAGATTTATTCAAATTTCATCGGGAATCAGATTTGAACGCCTTCTGACATAATCTTTTTTTTTTTTTCTATGTTGTGTTACTGAAGACTTGCAGCTCTGTTGGTAAAATGTTGGGGTAAAGATCGTTTTAAGGTGCAGGTAAAGTCTAGCTTTAATATATTTTGTTTTATTCCCTTATTCTCTTAATAACGTACCAATACAATCTGTTCTGTACACCATGACTAAAACCATTGAGCTCTTGGTGGCCCCTAAGGCCGCCACGGAGCCATGTAAAGCTCTGCGAACACTTCATAGTCACGGACAGACGTTACAAATGGTAAATGCACAGTACTAATTACCTGACACACATGTGCAGCGCTCGGGTGGCAGCACATGTTGAGTTGATGAAAACAGATTTGGATATGAAAGCGGTAGCTCATTGCTTAATGAATGGTTTTGGAATGCTGATAGGAAAACAAATGGTTCTCAAGACTACATGGCTTCCAGTGTTGGACCCCCGTGCAAAGCCCTTAACCCACAACTACTTATTTGGATAAAACAATCTCGCTCTAGATAAATGCATCTGCTATTAGTTAGAAATGCCTACAAAAGATCCACCAACACTTTTGAGTTCCCTTCAGCAAAACATTCCTTCAGTTGGCACTGTACGTTCGATCAGAGATTTGGTGCTACAATGTTGTACAGTAAGCTAAACATAGTGACTTTAATGACATATCTGTATAACTAATTTGCATTTAAATAGAGGCTTTTATGGGGTGTGCGCCAGGGCGCACTGGAACAATTCGATAACACACTGTTCCACTTCATGATTACCTCACAGTCTCGGATGAACGTATAGAGAGCAGGATTGGGCAGCTTGTGAGACCCGATGTACGAATAGGTGCGCATCTACGTTCTGCTCCATAATATGTTTATTAACTTCTCACCATGAAAGCTGTTCTGATACTTTTCACTTTTAGTCAAATGAGCTGGTGAGGTGGATCAAAGTCATCACCAATGGGACCAAGAAACATCAGAAAACACAAACATAACATCTCTGGAGCTTCTACACAGTGCTGAAAAACATCAAAAGTCAAAACAGAAAACAGAAATCTGTTGAATTGTTCTGCTTTTCAGACCCACATTTCTGTTGTTAATTAAAGCAGATTTAATCAACATATAGTTTCTATAAAAATGGCTAGTCCTTAACTATTTCCCATCAAATAAGGGTTAAAATTATTATTAGTCTTTCCCATTACTAGGGTCCGAAGCACTGAAAATGTCTTTTTCTTCTACTTACATAAGTAGTACTACTACTAGGAAGTGAAATAACTGGGGAACTCATAGCTACTGTGGAAGTGTCAGGGATATGTAGGACCACCTTATGGCAACCTTTCAATGACAACTTCGTCTGTTATTCCTTTGTCCGTAGTCAAAACATTTCACGAGCATCTCCTGGAGCCTGTCCCAGCTGTCTCTGAAGGGCGAAAGGCAGGAGGGGTAAACACAGGTCGCCAGTCCATCACAGGGCCCATTTTCCTTTTCACTTGCATTAATTAAATAGATTAGCTTTGGCCCAAACAGAAACCCCCAAACCAGGAAGCTCGACACTATAGTATTTGTTGTGTCAATCATAACAACTTTGTTTAAGAAGCATCTTCTCTCATTTTATGAGTTGACAAATGCACAAAACCCTCTGCGTAAATCTATCCATTAATCCATTGTCTATACCCCCTTATTTCTAATCAGGGTCATGAGGATCTGTTGAAGTTTATCCCAGCTGTCATTAGTTTAAAGGCAGGGGTCACCCTGGACAAGTCGACAGTCCATCGAAGGGCCACATATAACCACACACACTCACACTCACTCCTATGGGCAATTTAGAATCACCAATAAACCGAACGTACATGTTGTTGGACTCTGCGGGAAAAAAAACGGAGTACCTGGAGTAAACCCATGCAAGCAAGAACATGTAAAACTCCACACAGAAAGAACCCTGCCAGGAATACAAACATGGGACCTTCTTGTTAAGAGGCAACAGAGCCTTCCTCTGGTTTCAGAGTTGTCCACAATGCTAACTTAAATAAGATAAGTGTCATATGAGAAACACAGTGTTTTACTTTTTGTGTCTGATAGTCTGCCAGTAGGCTGTTACTCTTTGGACCTGTTCACTGTAGCAGAGATGGCAGATCATCCATAAAATCATGCTGACCTTTCAGCAAATCAGCAACATAATGAGATGAATTACATGAGTAGGACTGTTTAGCTTGGCATTTTGGCTCAAATGGCTAATTATTATGAAATAAATGTATTCCGTAATGTAGCCCTGCAAGCCAGACAGCTATTCCAGATGTAGTCTCACTCTTCCTCCTATAATAAATTCCATTTATAAAAAGACTTTCCATTAGGCAGTGGTAAAGTAAAAGTAGTAGCAAAGTGTTTAAGGTGTTAGAATGCCAATTGCAATATTGAGTTGCCACTGATGGGCAAATCGGTGTGGATGAGGAGCCGGAGGTTGTACAGTCTTGGTAAATAGCCATGAGTTTGGCCGTATAGGGAGTCAAATCAACTTGACTTGCTTTGAAATTCTTACAATATTGGGAAGTGGTACCTCAGTGGTTAAGGTGTAGGACTGCTAATTGGAGGATCAAGGTTCAATTCTTAGTACCACCAAGCTGCCACTGTTGGGCCCTTTAGCAAGGTCCTTAACCCCTAATTGCTTAGCTTAGGGCGTATGCCAAATAGATTGTGTCATGTGACTGAGTTTTTTTAGCTACAATGGTATCAGTGAGATTAAACAATAATATTGAGGTGAGGAGGGTCTGCAGTTGGTGTTCCAGTTCATCCTAAAGGTTTTCAAAGGGGGGTTGAGTCAGAGTCAGGGTTCAGTGCAGGACACACGAGTTCTACCAGCCTCCAGGTCCTGAAGCTTTGTTTGTTCCAACAGACTCGTATGTGTAATAGTCAAAATGTAACTGCACTAAATTTATGATATACATTATTTTGTAGTATTTATTCATCTTTTGGTTTTCTACAGGAAGTTTTTCCCTTCTCACATGCGACCCTTTTTTCCTTTCACCTGTTTCCCTGCTAGGCATTTGGATAGATTTAGATGTGAGTGCATTTTATTACACTGGTAGAAGGACACAGTCATTTATATGCAGTCGACATCACTGTTTCTGTAATTAGCACTACAGCTTGGACACCAGATGGATTCTCTACTCATCTTCTCAAGAGTGTGTGTTTCGCAGTTTAATCTAGCTCACAGCCTGTTGCTTAACTTTTGTTTACTTTCACCAAGAACACAACTTTTAGACTGGAATAGAAATGTGGGACAAAACCACATTTGGTTATATGCTACACTCAGGAGCAGAGAGAGGAAAAGAGAGTGAGAGAGAGAGAGACAAAGCGAGAGGGAGAAAGGGGGAGAGGGAGAGAGAGAGAAAAAGAGAGAGTGCATCATCATTGATCTTTGGCACATGCCCAAGCCTGACAGTCGAGAAGTAAGGTGAAAAGTGCTACCTCCATAGCCTCATTTTCTCTCATTGCACATTAAGCCATCTGTCACTACCACAAATGAGGTGTGTGTGTGTGTGTGTGTGTGTGTGTGTGTGTGTGTGTGTTTACCAAGCCAAAGCACTGCAGCAGGTGCTAAGGTAGTGACGGTCAGCCACAAAATCAGCCACTGATAAAATCTGTGATCTCTTTCTGTACACTTCAGGGTTAAAAAACCTTGCCCAGGGGCCCAGCAGTGGCTGCTTAGTGGTGGTAGGGTTTGAACCTATGATCTTTAGATCAGCTGGCGATCACTAAGTTACCACCTTTCTACCACTACCACTATCACTACCATCTTTAAAGCAATTGGATGTCTTTAGGAAGTGCCTATGTATTGGATGCCCTTCCACTACTAGATATCCATTCCAACATGTTATACATATCACATGACTGCAAAGCATACACAATTGTGGGTCAAATCTGATCTGTACCTTTTGCATGCAGTGTAAAGGCGATCTATTGGCACATGTAGGGTTAATCTCAGATTGTTGCCTAGAATGTCTTTGTATGCTGTAGAATTAGAATTAGCAATTGGTGTTAAGGGCCTTACTCAGGGGCCCAGCAGTGGCATTTTGGTTCTGTTGGGTATCAAACCCCAATCTTCAAATTAGAATTTCAACCACTTAACCACTGCGCTACCGCTACCTTGTGGATTTACTAGCTAGAACTAGCATGTACCAGCATGATAATACACCTGTGCACAAAGCCCCTGAGCTCCATAAAGACATGCTGTGGAAGAAATCAACTGTCCTGCACAAAACCCTGACTTTAACTCAACCCCATCTTAAACATCTTTTGGGATGAATTGGAACACACACTGCACCCCAAGCGAATAAACAAAAATTTCCACATCCAAACTTCAACATACTATACTGAAAAAGCTTTCAAGGAAATTTTAACAAAGGGAAATTTAAGAAAATATTTCAACGCAAATATAGACGTGAAAGACTGGTGTTCACATCTGTATCTGTATCTGTATCACAGACTGGTGTTTAGCATTTTAATGTCTGGGTTTCAAATTAATTTAGTGCAATTAAGTCGGAATTTTAGGACCTTTTCAGGACCTAAAGTTTTAGAACATATTTCTCAGAAGTTGGCCTCAATCCGTCACGGAAAAACAGGCTCTTCGATGAATCATCCTTATCCTGTGATACAAAGTGACACATACATTGTGTTCAATCTCACTGAGACGAACTTCAAAGGCAACACACACAAGCTAGACCCATGTCAAATTCCTGCCTGAAGCGCTGAACCTAAAAAAATCCTTTTCACCCCAGAATTGCATGATTGTACTTTTTTTAGATATACAATCGTACATCACAGAACCATATTTTGCACCTTGTTGCATCACCGACGTAAGCGTGTTTACCGGATAACAACAGTACGCTTAGAAAAAAAAATACCTCCATCACTGAGCAATAACAGACCTTCTATGGCTGTTCTTTTCTGCACCAACAGCCCCTGACTTCCCCATAAAAAGACATCGGTCAATTTTATGACAGCTCTATAATATGTCGACAACAAAATAGAAGCCTTAATTATTGTCATATGTACGTCAATAAAGGTTGGATTCACATAGTTGTCCAAAATGCCTTTGTATATTGTAGTGGCCCAAACTTGACAATGCCCCTGTGGACAAAGCTCCTAAACTCCATAAAGACATGGTGTGTTCTGGTTGGGATGGAAAAAAACTCATGTATCCTGCACAGAGCCCTGGCTTTGACCCAAACCCAGTGAACAACTTAAGGATAACCTGAAACCAAGACTGCAACCCAGACCTCAGACAAATCTCTGCATATCCTCCATATATTTGGTGTTTTTTACTATTTAATCGACTAAACCAGGTGTGTCGAACAGCGGTTGCTGGAAAACAGATATGACGAAGTAACTTGGGTTAACCAGCCCTGTCAGAGCCTTAACCACCTAAACCAAGGCATCCTCGATCCTCCCTCTGGTTCCAATTTAAGATCAAAACTATGGGAGAAAATAGAGAAAAATATTTAAACAAGGTAAAGGCGGTATAGAATAGTAAGATATAGGATAATCACAGGCAAAAATGAGGGGGTTGACAAGCATGGCCATATTAAGAACTATTTTTGTATGGCCTTGGAGACTTCCAATATCAGAGACAAATCTTCGATATTTCTTGATATTTTTTAAACTTTGATCAATGCAGACAAGTTCTACACTAATGACCGTTGTAGGCGTGACAATCAAATTCAGGACTGTCTGCAGGACACTGATTGGTTTTTGAACACTGTCCCTTAAGACTCGTTTGCTAAACCATGATCCTAATTTGAATGCTACTTCAAATTAGTCACTTGATAAAAGCAGCAGCTGTGAGTATAGTGAGCTGATAATGATTCTGGCTTGTAGCTTTATTTGTATGGTGGCCCAAGTGATGATCTATTAAAAAATGAAATTGCGTTTCTCTGTTAATGACTTTATAACTCACTCAGATAAAATTCAATCTCTTATATCACTCAAATTTAGATATGATATATTAGGACTAATAAAATTTGAAGGGTTCAGGGTCGCGGTATCGTCGACAGATCCAAAACAAACTTTAATGCAGTTCACTTTTTTTAAGCTGCAGCTGTATATCTTGTGCAAAAAAAAGTAGCTCAAGCATAACGCCAGGTTATGTCCAAACACCTTTTTATACACTGTATATTACTCCAGCTGACAGACTCTTCCGTCCTGCATCATAGAGCGTAGACGGCTGTCTTTTGGAAGAATATAGAGTTCCCTACCAACCTGTGATATACACTTCATTGGGTGGCAGAGGACCAATCATTCTCACTAAGCCTGACGAATGTAGTCTAATCTTGCGCCCGACGGGAGACCAGCATGTCTGTTTACTCATTTCTATCACCTATAAAACCTCTCAATCTGCCCACGTGGCCTGGAGGCACCAGGAAACCCAGAACTAAATATCATCCCTTCCTAAGGTTTATGAGCTCAAACACTAGCTAAACCTGATAAAAACATGTCACGCTTTTATTCTGCCTTACGCAACAAAAAAAGAAGTAAATCTATCGCTCTCAAGGACACGGAGACAGCCGGCGGTAATGAACCAAATCGGTACTACGTCTTCTAGAAAGCATTTTTCTTGCTGCCTCTTTCAAGCTATCAATTTATCTTGGTTAAAATTGAATGGGAAGATATAGTACTTCATTATTTGTCAATGGCTCCGACTGCTTGCATATCTCTTAACCATGCATTTTGTTAGGTCGGACAGTGTATTACAGTGTATGTGACAAAATAACCTAATGATCAATCAATTGCCAATACCATGTCTATTTATTGTTACTATTTGCCCTTCTTTGATTATCTTCGCAGGTGCTGATGATTGGCAGATTGAACAGATTGATCCCCCCCCCATTGTGTATCACTTAAAAATGAGTTAATTGCATCCAGTTTCAAGTGAATATTTCCCTGCCTTGACAATATAGAGGTTTTCCTGTTAAACACAATTGTCTTGGTAACATCCTCCTAAATGTTTCTGAAGTTTGTATTATCCTGTCACACAGTACCATGTAAAGACTTGATGATGATTCCAGTTTTATGAACTACCCTAAGAAAGGCAAATCCAAACTGGCAGCAAGAAAGAATGGCACCAAAACGGTTGGTTTTCCCCTATTTTTCTTATCCCAGTTGCTACAAATATATCATCAGCTTGTAGCACTGTTTGATAATGTAAATTCCCCCCCCCCATACCTTCTGCCACCATGCACCCACAGTTGCAATGTTCCTCTGTGGATGATTAGGATCACTTGGTACAGTGCCTACATATAAAGCTTGATTTTTTGCCAGCATAACAAATGTTCTATTTATGCTGTTTATTTTAAATTAATGCCTGACCCAGCTTGAAACTTTGATCAATAAAATCAACAGTTCATTTCGACCAAGAGCTCTGGAGTTTACCTATATTTCCCAGCGGTGGATTTTTCTTTATTCTAAAGGTCGATTTGTGCTTTCAATTTTAAGTGTTATTGACAGAAGATTTAAGCCGTCCTTGCATCTGAACTCAGTTATACTTTTTATTAGAACTTTTGCATTTTAATTATTGCAGCAAAATTCGTTATCACGCAGATAATTGTGGACATTTTATATGTTGGCTGGATGGATGAATGGATGGATGGATGGATGGATGGATGGATGAATGGATGGAAAAATGAATGGATAAATAGACAGATGAAAGCATAGATATATTCATGTATACATGGAGAAATGAATATAGGAATATATGGATGGATGGCTGGATGGATGGATGAATAGTTGAATGGATCGATATAAAAATGGTTTTCGAAGTATTTAAGGATATATGGATGGATGGATAGATGGATGGATGGATGTATAGATGGATGGAAAGATAGATATTTATATGGATATACAAATTAATATAGGGCTATATGGATGGATAGATAAATGGATATAAGGCTATAAGCATGGAAGGATAGATGGATTGAAGGATAGATAGATAGATAGATAGATAGATAGATAGATAGATAGATAGATAGATAGATAGATATACTCGATAGATATACTCGATAGATAGATAGATCTGGTAGAATGAATGACCGGATGGATAGATAAATGGTTGGATGAATACTGACATAGGATATACTGAGTTGTCGGTGCAATTTTTTTAATTTTTCCAAACAATCAACATGGATACCTCTGGTCCTTTCTGGCATCTTCAGAATCGGAATGAACTAAATCATCTCATTAAAGCTTAGGCAAAAAGCTCTGATCTGATGTTCATGACGAAACTGTCTGACAGCAATAGCAAAATACCGTAATACCGAAGGTGCTGAGGCGCCAGGTGTTCTGAACTCACCGCTCTTGCTGAGGTATGTACCATAACGACTCTGCCATCTGGACTATTAATGAGGCTGTAAAATGGGTTTTCCAACAGACTTAGAATGCCATCGTTTTTTCTCTTCTTTTTTTAATGTTACCGTTAATTGTTTCAGCTTCTGCAAGATTTTATTAGTGCTTTGGTTTATAACCGCCAGTGTGTTTGCACATTTCTAGTTCTTGGACTGTTTTGATTTGTGCATTGAGCTGAATTTGCATTGTAATTGTATTGAAGTCCTGACAACTATAGACCTCAACCCCAGATGTCACATTCACGAACCGTTGGCCGAACATCTGTTGCATATGGCACACAAAACTGGGACTGGTATAGACTCATTAATATGCACGACGTTCTTTAATAAATGGTGGGAAGTGGTGGCTTATGGTTAAGGTGTTGGACTGCCAACCCAAAAATTGTGGGTTTGATTCCCAGCTCCACCAAGCCACCCGTGCCGGGTCCCTGAGCAAGGCCCTTAACCCCCAATTGCTCAGTCGTGTAAATGAGATAAATGTAAGTCGCTCTGGATAACGACATCTGCCAAATGCTGTAAATGTAAATGGTCTATGAATGCATGCCGGTCTGTTTCATCAGGGCATTTTTATACCTCCAAAACTCTGATGCCAGATGCCTGATATGAAGTCCAGACCTTCTGCTGTCGTTCTGAAGGTCTGGCTATACGATATTTGGTGTCCGCATACTTGTGGGATTCTCTGAGCTAATTAATTTAATATAATATCTACACACTTTGTTTAATATTTTATCAGATTTTAGGTGGAGGACTTTAAAGTAGCTTGTAGAGGATAGCGGTGTAAAATGTTTATAGGAGACAAAATCTAGGCCAAAAATAATAATACAAAACCCTTGTGTGAAGTCAGAGAAAAAATCTATTAACAGATCTGGCTGCAAATAATAAAATGAAAAAGCAATCAAGTTTTTTTAAATCTCTGTGGGAAATTGAGGGTTGAAATGACACCTGGCTGCACTTATTTATAATTAAACTCATTAAACAATAAAAAAAGTCATACTGCTCAAATTCAGAGAGGTTTTAAAGGTGTTTCCCATTTGGGGTTAAAGACGTTCTGGGGGTTCATAATAATAACCTTGTGATGCGTTTAAGTGATTTCCTCTTCAGTCTTTCTCGTCCTTTGGGGTGAATGGTGTCCTGCTGATAGCGTCCTGATTCATTTTTGCATGTGTTCCTGAAGACTAATGATGGTTCTCTAACTTATTCATGGCTCCAGTTAGTTTTCCATGTCCAAACCTTTTCTCAGGTTTAAAAGGCGTCGGTTAGACAACCAATTAAAATGAAGAGGCTTAAGGGGGAAAATCCTGGAGGGTTTTATCCTTAATTTAGCAGAAATATGAAGACAAATCGCACTGCTGTGCGAACGATAACAGTTTCTCCTTATAAAAGTGAAGCCTTAAACGTAAACTGTTTAGAAAGGCAGCAAATTAGTCAAATACGATTACAAGGTTGATTTTTTTTCTTCTGTCTAAGCTGTGTGTGTTTGTGTAGTAATTAACGCACACAGAAAAGCAGCTAATTAGCAACCTGTCAAACACTCAAGTCTGGCTGCTATCTTAGCATCGAATTTTCTCGACTAGCTATCTGGTTAATCGAAAAAAGTAAAATTTGAATTTGTTACTAACGAACTAGTCTTTCAGAACAAAAATCTGACAGACATGTAGACTTTTTCTTGCTAAAAATCCAGCTAGCAAGTTAATACTATCTGCTAGCTATTTCATGGTATGCTAACACAGCACAGTAAACCACAAGCAGTCATTTCTTAGCTTCACGGTTGCTTTTTTTGCTTCCTTTCTGTAGTTAATAGTTTAAGGAACGATGTATTTTAAAATTCAGAGAAAGAATTTAATTAGCAATGCAGTTTTTTTTGGGTTTTTTTTACTAAAACTGAAATCACTTCCCTGGAAACAATAGAGTTTAGTTAAGTAATATTCACTTACGCTTTTTCCGGGCTAAAAAAAAACATTAAATCAATATTTAATATAAGTCAGGACAAGACTTTATACTTGCAGTTTCCCCAGAGTCATTAAGATGCATTAAATTTAGCGTTCTCTGAATAGGTTTAAGTGTTTATGCGTCCTACAAATTTGCTCATGGACGGATAATTTATTATTAACATTTTTTGTTTAAAAAACCTGATTTAATGTTGTATGTGCCGTAGCTTCGAATACAAAACCTTTTTTGGCTCATTAACTCAAAGCTTGATATAACGGAGGTTTGTTGAGGGTGTTTTGGCCAAACTGTTCGTTTACTGGAACTAAGAGACCCAAACCCTGTTCCAGCATGACAATACTTTTGAGCTCCATAAAGACATGCTGTGTGACGAACTCTTAGTGTCCTGAACAGAGTACTAAATATATTTTGGGATGAACTGGAACACTGGACTGCACACCACAACATTTCCTCTTTGCCTATTGCCCCTTTCCTCAAGGTTCCTTCAGGATCTTTGAGGATGCACTGGGACTCACTCTGCTTCACTGACTTAAGGCTACAGTTTACATTACATTTGATCACCATTACTATAAGCTGTATTTGAGGAACATTCTGTGACACCTAGATGAGGATGGGTTCCCTGTTGAGTCTGGTTCCTCTCAAGGTTTCTTCAAAGAGTTTTTCCTTGTATCACTTGCCACCGACTTCCTCATTATTGACAAACTTACACATTTTTATTCTTTCTGTATTATCTGTGTAAAGCTGCTTAGAGACAATGTCCATTGTTAACCCATTGTTAGCCAGATATAGGCTGTTCAAAAACGATATGGTCAGGTGCCCTGATACTTTTTTCAGTATAGTGTATTGTTCACAAAATAAAACATTTCTACTGTCATAAACTCTTTTCCATATTGTAGTGAATAACATACTAAACACCGGGTCCTCTTTCCTTTTTTAGTTTTTAGATCATACGCTCTTATCCAGAGCGACTTTTATACAACTAAGCAATCCAAGGTTAAGGGCTTTGCGCAGGGGCTTATTGGTGGTAACTTGGTGGTGCTGGGAATCAAACCTGGATTTTTCCAGGTATCAGTCCAACACCTTAACCACTGTGCTACCACTTTACCTTATCAACAAAACATGTTTAGATTGTAGCCTGTCTGTTAGATTATGTAGCTGGTTAATGAGCTGTTGCTATAGAAACAACCATCCTATCACTGGAAAATTTTACACTATAAATTGTTGAATTTTACGAATACGGTGTAACTGAAGTTAAATAACTAACCTCAAATTGATTTGTTATCATTCAAAAGAAATGTAATTAATGCCAATAGACAAATGAATGCGCTTGAGTTGTTGCCTTCCTGTACTTTAATTGAAGTGAAAGATATTTCATTTCTTTATATGCAAATGATGTGCTTAACACATTTATTTTCCTTCTCTATAAAAAAAATTAACGCCACTTTATAAACTTTAATTACTAGAACACATGAAATGAATTGCCTCTTTATTTGTCTCCTGCTGTGTATTTAAGAATATGTTTTTATTTTTAAATTCCTCTTCAGTGTGCAATTAATGCTGGACTATTTCCACTTTCATTTGTTAAGCAGACCCCCGTTGATATGAGTCTCGGTCCAGTTTATACCTGTAAATAATTTTTGTTAGGGTTTTGCCCAGTTCAGAATGATATTTCTTTATTAATGGTCTTCTGAAGCTTTGGTTAAGATGCTTGATTGAGGCAGATGCTTGGATGCTAAATCCTGTTTAATGAAAGATCTTATTTGCCTAGATCCCTTCTCAAGAGTTTCCTTGGGGAGCCCAGACAGATTAAATCAATCTCTTCAGCACTAAATACGAAAAACAGTATGGGATCACCTCACCTCATCTGGCACTTTTATCTGAAATGTATCATGTCTTGTTATATCAACATGAATCAATATTTTGTAATATGTTATACAATGTATGGGCAAAAGTATTGGAACACCTGATCATCACATCTATGTGGTGATAATGATGATGATGATAGTAATGGTGATGGTGATGGTGATGATGGTAATGGTGGTGAGGATGATGGTAAAGTGGGAAGTGATGGCTCATCGTTAAGGTGTTGAACTACCAACCAAAAAGATTGTGAGTTCGATTCCCAGCTCCACCACCGTTAAGCTACCACTGTTGGGCCCCTGAGCAAGGCCCTTATCCCCTAATTGCTCAGTTGTACAAATGAGATAAATGTGAATCGCTGTGAATAAGGGGGTCTGTCAAATGCTGTAAATGTAATGATAATGATCATGGTGATGATTATGATGATGATGGTACTAGTGTTAATGATGAGGATGGTGATGATGATAATGTTGTTGAGGATGGTGATGATGATGATTATAATAATAGTGTTCATGATGGTGGTGACGATGATAATGATGATTATTATGATGGTAATGTGTTACGTAAACATTTTACGTCTCACTCATACTTCTATAATAATTTCCAGACTTCCAGACTTCTTGAAAGACTTTTGACATGTGGATTGATGTTAAAATTCACATATTAAAACATTGGCTTCCATAACAAGGATGGTACAGAAACATCAGGTGGTAAAGAAAGCAAACAAAATGCAGTTTAAATATTAATACTCTGAAACTGATACTGTGTAGACAGATTTTTTTTCTTGAGTACTTTTATGAAAGTGGAATGATTCACTCGACTCTATGGATTGTTTTCAAAAGCTTCTTTTATGATTCAGAGCTTCATAGACCATTATAAAATTCAATTTCCAAATGACTTTTATTCTGAAAAATGGATAAAGCATCCCTGTTACAAGCAAGCTCCTCTATTTAATAACGATGTCTTTGATTTTAAAAAACAAAGCGAATGAATTCAGTTTCATTTCATTAAGGAGACAATACCACATGGTGTTCTGTGTGAATCAATGGAAATTAGGTATTACTCTGGAAAGTGCTTTTTTTTCAACTATTGTCCTGACGGGAAAGCTTTGAATCGATTCAGTGCAAATATTAAAGCATTCTATCAAAGCACATCGAATATATTTGGTTGCCTTCATTTATGGAATCAGCTGAGTTAAGTCTGGTTTGGCCATGATTTAATCATCAGAAACAATGTTGAAATCCTAAAATGTTCCTATAAGCCTGCGCTAAAATCAGTTGTCTTTGATTGCTAGTTTGACGTTTATTGACAGGACCTGGACAGCTCAGTTGGTAGAGCATCAGGCTTTTAATCTGAGGGTCCAGGGTTCAAGTCCCTGTTCTGGGAGCAGTGGTAGCTCAAATGTTTATGGTGCTGATCTGGAGACCAGGAAGACCTGTTGATCCAAAAACCAGAAACACCTGAGTTCAAGCCCCACAACCGGCAAGCCAACCACTGCTGATGAACATCTCAAGATTTCAGACAACCTTCAATCCAAGAACCAATAGAAGCGCCGACCTTGATGACGCAATTAGCGCTACAAGTTCAACCCTTTTCACAAAGTCTCGACCGTAAAGCAAGAAGAAAAAACTTATTAAAGCATGTCATGAACAAAATTAACGGTATTGATTGTTTCTGTTTAAACGTGCCACAGATTAGTGATGTAAAAATAGAGACTAGGCCAGTGGCAAGGTGTGGTGCTGTCACCCACATTCGATATTGTGCGCCGATGACCCGGGTGTGATTCCGGCTTGGGTCCTTTCTGTCCCCTGTCCCCTGTTTTATCTTAGTCCTGTCAAAGGTCAAATGCTTGAAATATTACCTTTAAAAAAAACCTCCAGACTAGTTTGGACAAACGACTAGCATGCATTTATATTTGTTTTGCAGACAAATCACACAGCGTGAGCCCGGCTTTACTAAGCCAAGGGTCATATTAAAAGTTTTATTCTGTCTGTGTCTGCTTGGTAAATATTTCTATTCAGTTTCATATATACGAATACTTTTATTTATATATATATATATATATATATATATATATATATATATATATATATATATATATATATATATATATACGAAACTTTCTGTTCCTTTCTACAACCCATTACACTTTTTTTCTGGTTCTTTTGTTGGAAATTTACTTGTAGAGCTCCGGTATTACTGTCAGGTATTTTAACGGCTTAAAGCTTTGACTGCTTCGTGCCTTACTGGTTGGTAAGTTTGATAAAAGCATTTGTCAAATGAATACGTTTCATAAGTCCTTCATTTCCTAGTGGGGTTTTGTTGGAACAGTCTGAGAAGGTCACACCAGACTTTGGGTGAAAAATACTTCTGCTGTGTGTGTGAGCTCCAGTCAAAGAGAAAAATATGCAATCTCAGTGCTAGTTAACCTATATATATATATATATATATATATATATATATATATATATATATATATATATATATATATATATATCATTATTTTTATTATGAACTCAAAATACTATCACGTAATAATATTTCTATCAGTATATGGTATCATTGTTTCTATAGTTTCTCATATAGACTTTCATTTTCAATTTCCACAAAGCTAAAACTATTTGTCGTGTCATTGTATTTCTATTTGAATAAGAATAGGACTGGATTAGTTATTAGCATGAAACACTTTAGCATAGGGCAGAAAGATCAAGATGATTAGCATGATTAAGCCGTAGTTTGGATGCTAAGGACTTTATTATTCATTAACACAGCCGTATGTTCTGAGGTGGTTCGATAACGATTATAATCATACAAGAATTGTTTCATGTGGGTCATACCATTGTAACCTCAGAGTTAAAAATAGAGCAATATATAACCTGTTTTCAGGGCTATATCATTTTCTTTGCCTGTCTATCTTTTTCTCTCTTCTTGTCATGTAACATAAATTACAACCTTGAAAGCTTGCTGCTCGAAATATCAGTGTATGAATTATTATGAATTGCTTTGATGCTTATTGGATGTTTTAGCATCTCATTGGGAAGGTCTAATGGATGGACATAGCAATTTTTCTCCAACACAGCACACTCTTTAAGATGAGTGAGTTGAGGAAGGCACAGTGTTGTTACTCGCCCATGCACCATAAACAAATTTTTATAGCACATAAGGTTATACTACAGAAAAAGTGGCTAACAATCAAGTAGCCTTGGAAGATGTTGTATGTTTTAACATAGCAATGGTAAAAGAAGCTCTGCAAATGGTTTACTGAGGCCATTAATTTACTTCGATATGCAAGGAGAACAAGATCAGACCCCTGAGGGACTCCTATAAAGGGAGTGGTGATGTGTTACTGTATGTTGTAGGATTTATCCACTTGGTCATAGCATGAGTAACATTATGGAAACATGGATTAATCATAGAACCAAAAGAAGTGTTTTTTGATAAATTTAAAAAAGAGAAAGATTGACCAAAATAAGGTGCTTTGCATATAGAACATGATTTAAAGTAGAAAGCAAAATCAGCAAAATCTTTGGAAAAGCCTTAACAAGGAGAAAGTCATGGAGCGAAAAACGACCCAGGGGAGTTATAAAATCTAGGAGTATTTGGCTTATAAAAAATGTCATATAAATGCAAGGTTTCCAACAAAGAAGCTGAAAAATGAGCTTGTCATGTCAGACTGACAAATTATCAGCAAACTTTAACTAGGATAGCGTCCAAGTGCCTTAAAAAAGATGGTTGTATCCACTGGCCAAACCACGGGGCAATCCTGGCCAAAGGTTGCTGATGGTATAAATATGAGTAGTCTCACGTAGTCTCGCATAGCCAGAAGGTCTGAGAACTTAGGCCACTTTTAATGATTACGGCCCGCCCGAAAAGACGTATGACTGAAGGGTGAAGCATCCAATGACGGCATGAATCATGAAGATATGAGCTGAAATAAAAGTGTGGGGTGGAAAGACCACCTAAAATGGTATCTATCAGCTTCTGATGAACTGAAGGTACTCATCAGAAGCCAAAAGACCCGACACCGTTTTTTGTAACCTTCAAAAATACTATTTTCTGCTACCATGCTGACTCTGCTTAAGAGATAGGCAACCCATGTTCCATGAGTTCCTTTGTCCTTTAATTTCTATCAGGATATCAGTAATTTCTCACACTGCTGTGGTCTGGGTCTGTGGTTGGATTTCGCAAATACAATAATCTTTGCTTCAGTGATGTGTTTTATTTATTTTGCCATGCCATAAGCCATTATCTTGCCTGAAAACTGCCATACTTGCAGAAATATACAAACTGTTTTGTAAAGTCGGTAATATAGCTTCACTTTAGACTGAAATCCATGTTAAATCTTAATTAAAATTCCATTAACATGTTAAATTAAGTGTGCACAATTTCCTTTAACTGTTAATTGCAAAGTGTACAAAAACTACATGGTAAACACGCCAATATTTTTCTGTTAATTAATTATTAGCCATGGAAGCACTTTGGTTTCTTTATTGCACCAAATCGTGATCGTAAGTGTGGTTCTTTTTTTTTTTTTGCATTTTATTTTTAAATCAAAGTTTTAAAACACTTTTGCTAAAAGTATGAAAAGAAAAGAACAGAAAAGTGCTGTAGCTGCAGTTTAAGGTGAGAACAATCTAAAGTCATGTTGCAGCAAGAAGAATGTTAAGATTCAGGGCATGCATGCAGCTATGAAACGAAGGCAGACAGCGGTGGAATGAGTGCTGGCATCTCTAGCAATCCGGCTAATCAGATAACAAGAAAAAGGAGGCGACAGGCTGTGCAGAACATTTCGAGGGCATGTTGTCGTTCCTGAAACTCTGGCCGTGCGACAACGTGCAGACGAGAGAGCAAAATTCTATTGAAGAGGAAGGAGTTCGATCAGGTTTTACAGTATTGCCTGCGTTTCCTTCTGGGTTTCAGCTTTAATTGCTTTTGTTATTGATGTCAGAGAAGCAAAGTGCACCTCCCTGCTGCTTGAATAATTCATAGCGGTGTATTATTAGTAAGCCGAGGTGGAACTGCAGTGGAGTGTGCGATTGCGCCGAAACGCATTCCTGCACACGAATCAGGCCTGATAAGTAATGATTCGGAGACTACAGGACAAATTGGCTGTTTTTTAGCTGTTGCGTTAATGTGCCTGGTTCGATTAGCGCTCTTATGCTAATCCTCATGCTGAAAATTAATCAACGGTGAGCAGGGATGCTAGATCAGGGAGTGTGACACTGGGTGAATTTTTAAGAGCTGTTGGTGTTTTCCAGCAGCTGTTCTAAGAGACGTGCGTAATAATGCATTTATTACTGTATTATAAATGTATTACAAATTATATGTATTATACACATGGAATTGTTTTCCTTTACATAATAAAAGTCTATTCATTGCATTACATTACATTACATTACATTAAACGTTACAATGATTAGTTATTATCCGACTAAGAAGTTCCGATTTACAAGTTGAGCTGGGAAGTCGTAGTTACGACATCATGTTTGTGTCTTTGTCTATGAGTGTGTTTTTTGACTGTGTGTATTTGTGTGTGCAAGTGTCAAACTGTTTGTGTGTTTTTTTTTATCTGTGTGTTTGTGTTTGTGTGCGTGTGAGTGAAAGTGAGAGAGCTTGAGAGAGATATTTTTCCTTTTATTATACTTACTAATCCCTTATTCGTGTGTGTATGTGTATTTGTGCATCTGTTTGTGTGTGTTTGAGTGAGATATATGCCTCACATCTTTCTTATTAAACCCTTATTAAGCCCTAACGATATAATTCACCGCTTATCTCTAGTAGTTCTAAATTCAGGCTCTTGATAGATATAAGATCCTCCGTTCTTGTACCTACTTGACCTCTCAGGATGACTTACTACAGGATTCTTCTCCTCCGCCGCGCATTTCAAAGCGTTGTTTTCTCCGCGTTTCGTCTTCTATTGATTGTGCCGCTTGCCTGACGATCGACCTCTGCTTCCGTGCTCGCTGTGTGCCTCACTATTTGAATTGTTAATGAATTTCTTCGCTCTTACAGCCGTCCGCCTGCGTCGTGTCAAAGCCGGCAGGCGGCTAATCCATCGGATGGTGTTATGGAGCGTTCCTGACACCCTGACAGTCGTTAAAGGCCGCATCCGAGGACTCCCGGCTTGATAAGAAATCTTTTATTTGCAGTAATAGAGAACGTGTGGTGGAAAGTAAAAGCAGGGAACGCATTGGATTTTTGATAGCTTGCTGAGGGAACCCGCTGGTGAAAGAAAAATCTTTTCACTAAGATGACAAAGAGAGATTCTGTAAAGGTCAAAGGTCAGGAGATAGAAATTAAACTGAGCCTTTTGTCTGTATAAGCAGATAGTGTTTGTTTACGACTTTAGGAAAGGAGATTGGAACTGTTTGGAACTGCTGTCAACCAACCGAGAAAGAAAAAGGATGTTTTTTTAAATCAACTGGCAACCCGATTATGTCTGTTTAAGAAGACCTAAACCAGATCGTGTTTGTTTTTATGACTCTGAGCAAGTGGTGGCTCAAATGGTTAAGACACCGTGTTGTTAATCTGCTGACCAGGAAGACCTGGGTTCAAGCCCCATCACTGCCAGCTGTTAAACTGAAGACCAAAAACATCTGGGTTCCAGCCCCACTGTTGAGTCCTTGAACAAGATCCTTACCCTTCCTGCTCCAGGGCTGCTGTATCATCTCTGACCCCAACTTACTAAGATGGAATATGCAAATAAAGAATTTCAGTGTGCTGTAAAAAAGTATATGTGACCAAATAAAGTTTTTTTTAAAGATTGGAACCGTTTAACTGCTGTCAACCAACCAAAGTAAAAGAATGGGTTTTTTTTTTGGTTTTTTTTTTTATCAACTGGCAACCTGATCATAAATAACATTTGAATGTGACCGAAAACCTCCAGAATAAAAAGTTACCATTAATAATACACTGAGAAGTTGATTGGCATCCACCTGTGCTTCATCTATTTTTTTTCCTTTTGTTTAATTCCCAGCTGTATACATTTCCTTCCTCATCATTTCTTTCCTCCCATGTCTGTTCTTGATTTAAGTCAACTTTATTATATTATGTAACTGTAAACTGATGCGGTGGTATAAATGTTTTGAACCCACATGCTGGGAAACAATCAAAACAGCTCAAGCAGCTGCATAAAATATTCCTGAAAAACAGCAGCAAACTGAAGTACGTGCCTGTGGTTCTGCATAGAATAATAGATTAATCTACGGTAATACCTGACTTCCAAACAGCGGGATAGACGACTGGCTCAGGGTCCGAGGTCCTCATTTTGACAGCTTATTTATTTTCCACTTTAAGCAGAGTTCACACGGTGAGATTTTTAACAGTCTTTTGCGATTGGTGATCTTCATGTCACGCTGTAGGATCTCAATTGTGATATTGTCAGACTGTAAAAGAGTCAGGAAGCGTAAAAAATGGACGCACACAAGAAGGGGAAAGTGGTAGCGCAGTGGTTAAGGTGTTGGACTGCTAATTGAAGATCGGGGTTTGATTTCCAGCAACACCAACCTACCACTGCTGGGCCCCTGGGCAAAGACTACAACCCCCGATTGCTCAGTTTGTATAAAAGAGATAACTGTGAGTCAGTCTGGATAAAAGCGTCAAATACCCCAAACGTCTGCGGTTTCACATCATCAATCCGTGACCCGTTCAGTAACCCGCGTTCTCTCGCTAGCTAGCAGCAAACATAAAACTGTAGCATTAATTGTGTTCATGACATAACTTAAATTACAAAGTTCTCTTCCTGCTGTTCTCTCCCCCGGACCCATTTGCACATTTTCCCTGAGGTTGTTGCGCTAATTGCGTCATCAGGTACGGCACTCCTATTGGTTCCAGGTTTACAGTGTAAACTCGGCTTTAGTGCACTATAGCGTCTGTCTCTTTCTGGTATAAGGCTGGAAATTGATACAATACAATACAGTATTTCACAATGTCTGGTAAAGTGTCACCAAAATAAGGATGGGTTCCCTTAAGTTTTTCTTTTTTTCTCGTACCATCTAGGGGAGTTTTTTCTTGCCGCCGTCACTCCACCCCTTTTTTCCTTTCCTCCATTGAGAGACAGCTGGGATAGACTCCAGCAGATCCCTGTGATCCCGAATTAGAAAATAAAAGATAAATGAATAAAATAAAACAAACTAAATAAAAAAAAATTGCTGATGGATGCAGTGAAGTGGTAGTCAAGGGATCAATTCCCGGTATCAACAACCTGCCACTACTAGGCTTTTAAACAAGGCCCTTAGTCCTCCGGATGAGCGTGTCTGCCAAATGATATAATGTAAATAGATTTTTAAAATATATTTTTAAAAAAAAAACATATTTGAGCGCGGTCCCACACTCTAAATACTAGAACCTGAGTTTAATTTAGAGTTAGGGTTCTAACCCAACCACTGCACGGGGCAAACGTTGCAATTGATTTCCATTTCTGGCATTTGGTAGACGCCTTTATTGTAATGCAATGACTTCTTCTTCTTCTTCTTCTTCTTCTTCTTCTCTGAGAATTTTTTTCATAAAACTCACATTTCCTCTCGGCTCCGCCATCCCATATAAAACGATGCCTAGTGTATGTAAATTTCAGTGAGGTGAGAAATAGAAAATCTAACTCCACATCCATGAGGCTGTCTTCACTCACAGCCCAGAGCGTCCTCCACTCATGCGTCAGAGTAAATAGCAGCCGGAACAGGTGTGTTAAAATCCCAGCCTTTTCATGCCATCTTGTTTGCTCTTGTGTGGATTCTGTGACCTCGGCGTGCTTTTCTGCATGGATGCATTAATTCTGGGGATCTGTGTTTTTGCTGAGTAAATAACACAGACTGATGCTGCCATTTAAAGGGGTTATTATCAAATATAGATGTAGTTGAGAGACAATAACAACGGCACGGTGATCGAGTTTACAATTAGCTAACGCAAAGCTGTACCTTATCGCTGTATGTTAGAGTAAATCAGCTGAGATTTATATCTTTTTTTAAGAGGTACCGTTCTTTTTATTAGAAGTTCATTAAGAAATTTTTTAATTAAATTTTTTAATTATATTTTCTTCAAAAACATTATTTACATTTGCAGCATTTGGCAGACAACCTTATAAAGGGCGACTTACAGTATTACAATATTATACAACTGAGCAATTGAGGGTTGAAGGGCCTTGTCCAGGGGCCCAGCAGTGGTGGCTTAGTGGTGCTGGTAATGAAACCCAGGTCTTCAAGTTGGTAGCCAAACTCCTTAACCACTGCGCTATCACTTTCCAGTTATTAGGCTAGTTTAATAGCATAATTAGCTTTGCAATGGTGGCAAATGGACACCAGGTTGTCAGGTTTCCAGCATAAAAGAAAAAAGAAGAAAAAAAAAAAGTTCACACACTGGACGGCAGTATTTTCTGTCAACGTTCGTACAGGGAGTACGAACCCGGGACCTCCTTGCTGGAAGGCAACAGTGCTAACCACTAGGTCATCATGCTGCCTTCAACATGGAGGACCTTTTTGGGTAAACTATGCATAGTAAAGGTTCTAGAGCTATCCAAACCCTAAAAATGTATTTCCATTTATCCAGAGCCCTTCTACATTCATATCATTTCTTATCCAACAGGGTTAAGGGCCTTGCTCTGGGGCCCAGCTTGGTGGTGCTGGAACTTTAACCCACAGAATGCCCTCTTTATTTACACCTACATGTTTCTATGATCAAACAAATTCCAGCATTAAAAGTCCAGCATTTTACCAGCAAAGCGTTAAAGATCTAGAAAAGTTATTTGCAGGTGAAATCCGTCATCGCTTTCTTGGCAGAACCTTCAGGACGTTTATTAATTTAAGGTGTTGAGCTCTGCCCAGAGTATATGAGCTCTGGTTGTTTATTTTCTCCCTTGTCATCCTGTTCTCACCTGCTATTAAACCCAGACGGTAGATTTATCTAAGAGTTTAAATGCAGGTTAGGAAATCTGGCATAGACGGATAGTCAAAGCCGTGCGAAGGCCTCAAATCTCTGGACGGCCATATGTGTCATAATCATAGCGGAAAGATTTTCAATTAGCAGCCTGTGGCCCAGATCTGAACCTTAAATGCATTCCAGGGTTCCTTATTGGCTTTTAGCAGATAATAAAGTGGGAAAAAACCTGCTTTAAAGATTTTCACACATTTAGGAGGCAGTAATTGTTTGTCTCTAATATGATTGATGAAGGAAACGACAGTGATGTCATCGGGGCACCAGGTGGTGCAGGAAGCCTAAATTAAAGCCTTAACTAGCACAACCTGAGAGAAATTTGCAAACCATCCACTCAAATTAACAATCATTTATTAAATTAACTTAGGCGACATTTCCTATTTCCATTAGAAATTTATTTGACCCAGAAGTAGAAAAGTGGTTTGGGTAGTGGAATTATTAGCCTTTCTTTCTTTTTCTTTCTTCTTTCTTTTTCTTTCTTTCTTTCTTTCTTTCTTTTAATCATTTTCTTTCTTTTTTCTCTTTATCTTTTTTCTTTATTTCTTTCTTTTTTTACTTTTCTTTTTTTGATTTCATACTTTCTATCTTTATTTATTTATTTGTCTCTTTTCTCTATTTTTTCACTTTATTTTTTTTTTTTCTTTATTTATTTTTTTTCTTTCTTTTAATCTTCTTTCTTTCTTTCTTTTTTTTCTTTCTTTTTGTCCATTTTTCTCACTTTGTTCCTCTCTTACAAATGCTCTCTCGTTCTTCTTTCTTTTTCCTTTTCTTTTTTTTCTCCTTTCTGGTTCTCCCACTGTCTTTTTTTTTTGTTTTTCTCTTTTTCTCTTATTTGTTCAGTCTTTGTCTCTCCCTCTTTTTTTTGTTCCTGTCTCCCTCTGGCCTGGTGGTGGCACTATGGTGCATTTATTTTCTTTTTTTATTATTATGAAGGCTGTGAGGTTTGGAGATAAAAATCCTTGTTGTTTAATCACAACCATTCGATTCTCAGGACTTCAAGATTTTATGGTGAAAAAAATTGCTATTCTCTTTGTATCGCTTTCTTCCAGACCCCACGCGCCATATATAAAAACTATTTTTTTAAACCATGTATATAACAAAATATATGTATATGTATACAATACAAATTCTATTCAGGCAGCTATCACTAATTACTAATTAATTCATCGTATTTATACACGTTATTGCCAAATGTATTAAATCACATGACCGTCATTTACATATATTTAGACATACGCATAGATATAGAGAGGAAAGTGGTAGCGCAGTTGTTAAGGTGTTGGACTACTATTTGGAAGACCAGGGTTTGATTCCTAGCACCACCAAAGTACCACCGCTGGGCCCTTGAGCAAGGCCCTTAACCCTAAGTTGTATAACAGAGAATAATGTAAGTTGCTGTGGTTAAGGGCACCTGCCGTATGCCATAAATGTAAATGCAATTTAGCCTTATAGGATAATAAACCTGCAAGCTTCTGGAAAGGCTTCTCACTGGGTTGTGTCACATGACTTTGTGGATTTGTTCATTCAGACACAATAGTATTAGTGAGATCAGACACTAATGTTAGGATGAGGAGGTCTGGGGTTCAATCAGGGGGTTCCAGTTTAAAGGGGTTGAGTCAGTCAGGACTCTGTGAAGAACATTCAAGTTCCTCCACTCCAACCAGAAAACACAGCATGTCTCCATGGAGATGCACAGGAACATTGTCACGCTGGATCAAGGTTTGTCTCTTAGTTCCTGTCCATTCTAGACAAACGTTTGCCCATTTCAGCTTATAACTTCTTCTTTGTGTCAGCAGGTACGTCATGTTCCAAAAGCTGTGTTCAAGATCTGTAGCAGTTTTATTTAATTCTGCTACCAGTAAATAAGCTTTTAAATATTTAATAACAGATGTACAAACACATCTATCAGGATGTGGTTTCGTGTATAAGCCGTGTCTTTTTTTTTTAATTCTAACTCCACAAACAAACTGCCTTGGAAATCGAAGATAAAGATTTATTAAAACGACCACAACACTGGGTTATTTTTCGGGGAAATCAGACGCAATTTTCCAGCAGTCTGTCATTCATTCGGCCACCGAACTGATCGCTTGTCAAAATAATGCAGATTCATCAAGGCAACGTTTGCTTTAGACGCTGCCAGACACCCACTGACTCGGATACAATGCATAATTCAATAGTCGGCTGCCAAAACTCAAGCGGTCAAATAAACACTGGGTTTAAATATTTGGAAAGATAATTAAAAAAAAATAAATAAACATGATAATGGATTTAAAAGCCGGGATTGTTGATTGTGGGATTATGATTAACTTCAGCTAACTGTGGGTAACGCAGCAGTGTGTGCTCGGAAATACGGGATCAAATCTGGGAATCTTTGTCAATATCTTTAGTGAGGTTTAATCCACAGACGTCATAAGGGTAATGGAATAATAGGAATAATCGTGGGAATATTGTTCATTATTAACGGTGAGCGGGTTTTAATAAAGAAAAACTCAGAGCAACAGCTGACATTGGTGGTGCTTGAACCGAGGTTTTTCTGGTTTTCAGATCAACATCTGGCTGTGGTTGGACTTGAAACCAGGTCTTTCTGGTTTTCAGATCAACATCTGGCTGTGGTTGGGCTTGAACCCAGTTCTTCCCGGTTTTTTAAATCAACAACTGGAAGCGGTGGGGCTTAAACCCAGGTCTTCCTGGTTTTCGGATCAACAACTGGCAGTGGTGGGGCTTGAACCCAGGTCTTCTTGATTTTAAAAACAAAAACTCAGCACCTTCACCATTAAGCCACCACTGCTGGGGTTAAGGGTCGTGCTCAGGGGCCCAGCACTTGTAATTTGGTAGTAATGGGAATCCAATTTACAATCTTCCAGTTATCAATCCAGCATCTTAACTACCACCTAAGGAAATCCTAAACTCCTGTTATTCCTATAATCCAATTGTTTTTGACTGCTAGTTAAGCCGATTATTGGCCTTTGCGATTCATTGGCATTGTCAGATTACAGACACATTCCTGCAGAGTGACTTCTCCTACGATGACCGTCAAACCAGGAACTGATAGGAGTACCGAACCTGATGATGTAATTAGCGTGACAACTTAAAACAACCTTTTGAACGATGGATGGTACAGCAAGAAATGAAGTTTACAGCCGACATTGTGATGTAGTGGGTTAAGGCACCGGCACCCAAATGCACTGTTCCGCTCCGGTGACCTGGGTTTAATTCTGGATCCGTTCCTCTTTCCCCTGTTTCATCTCCTCTGTCCTATCAATAAAGAAAATTAAATTTATCAAGGTCTAAATTGTTTTTTGTTCGCTGCTAGCTACCATTTAGCATCATAATGCAGGATTATCGTACGTATCACGGTTTCTGGACGTAAAAACTCCATACGAGTCTTCGCGTATGCGTTTGTTTTTCGTTACAGTCTGACACGATGACAACTCAGATCCTACAGTGTGTCTAAGTTCGTTCAGTCTGACAAGCAACAATCACAAACGACTACAAAACACCGCACAGTGTAATCTCGACATAACGCTAATGACTAAACCAAATCATTCAATGCAGTACACACAGCTTTATTCATCGTTCCATTACAACACACTGCGATATAATCAAGCCAGTCCTCTGGCCTATAATGACTGCCTGACCGTATGCATGTATTACCAACTGCTGCTAAGTGCCAGATATGTGTACAAGATGAGACGGACGACTAAGTGATGCGGGTGTGTGTTTTCCATCAGAGCGCATTAGTGTCACCCGCGTCACCTCCTTTACATTAACAGAGACATGAATCACAGTAAAAGCCTGACGAAGAGATCTCTGGACTTTAATGAAGATAATGCCGTCTTCTTCCTAACATGTGGTTTATAGGTTGTCACCAGGGCGCTGATTAATGCCGGTGTGTCGGGGTGTAAGTGCTGGAGACGAGATTAAGAGCAGATGTTTTAAATCAAGACATCATGCGAATCAGGATTTAGCTGTGTGAGAAAAATCAGATGTGTGTTTCAAGATGTAAATCGAGACTTGCTTGAAAATTCTAATATGTAAAACCTAAGATCACAGTATGTGTGTGTGTGTGTGTGTGTGTGTTAACATAGTCAAAATCCCACCAATGCTTTTATTTATATCTGTAATGGGGGCCTTGAATAGAATGGGGACCTAAAATAGTGCAGGATCTTAAATATTGTCCTGTTTTTTGTATAAAACACTTTAATCTATGACCAAATTTATAAAAAATAAAAATAAAAAATCCCAGATTTTCAGAAGAATCTTAGAGATTTTAATCTATTTAATTGTTTAATTAATCATTCTAAAAACATGTATGTTAGATTGATTAGTGATTCTAAATTGCCCATAGGAGTGAATGTGAGTGTGTGTGTGTGTGTGTGTGTGTGTGGCCCTGTGATGGACTGGTGACCTGTCCAGGGTGTCCCCCTCCTGCCTTTCACCCTTCTAGAGACGGTTGGGATAGACTCCCTCCAGCAGATCCCTGTGACCCCGAATTAGGGAATAAGCGGCTATAGAAGATAAATGAATAAATGAAAATTAAAACACAGTTGCAATAATGTCTTCCTATACAGATGTTCGGTTTTATATATGTATGAAAATTTCTCTTTCTCACACACACACACACACACACACACACACTGCAGTGGTCATTACCCGTCAGTTTCTTTTTAAGCTTTTCATAAAAATAGAGATTATTTATTTAATGAGAAGATTTTAAACCTTGATGTTCTGTTTTTTTATATTTTACCGTTTACTCTTAACTTCAATTACCTCAATTTTCTGGCTTTTTGAGGAAGGACTTGACTTCAGTAATCCTCAGCTTCCCTAAAGCACACATCAACCAGTTTGTTGTTCTTATAACCTTTAAATATAGATAGAAATTTATTCTTCTGCTTATTTTACGGCGTGTCACATGACTTATGGAGAAGTAAGACAGTATGTTAGCAATTAAAATGCCGTAACTCGTTGTAATTTGGACTAATATAATGTAGTTCTGAAAGAGTGTTTTACACACACAGCATCAAATGTGGCGTTGATGAATTAGCAATCAACCATGTTTTGGCTTTTAAATGTAAGATTAAGGCATCACAACAATTTGAGTATAATGTCCGGGAAATTTGACCACCATTTCGAAAGTGTCATATTTTTAAAATATATATAAGCCAAATATATTATGGTGTATTTATTAAAACACACCCGGAGTGGGGTGGTGGGGCTGGGGGGGATTGACGAGGGGCAGCGACAGGGCGGCACATCCCAAACAAACAGTCCGAACTCTTGATTTAGATGAAAGCCCTTCAGATCTGAAGAGCCGATTTCTGTTCTTCGGTTGTTCCCTGCTTCAGTGCGCAGTTAGAGGATCGTTAGTCAGGTTGAAACGGAAGTGTGCCGATAATCAGTTTTACGATATATATCACGATACTCAACATTTACAGTATTATTATCATAGATAGTTTGTGCTACATTCGGAAGGAATTCGGACCTGCATAAAAAAGGCAATCCCACAATTCTGTTCTCTTGCCAAGCACTTTATGGTAGAAAGTTAGTAAGAAGCCGATTTCAGCACACGTTTAATTAGAAGGAGATGTTATCAGTGATGTCATCGTGACTAATGACATACGGTTGTTTCAAGATGAATTCCAGTTTCTGGAAATTATTTATATTTTTCACCTAAATATTTAATGTCAGGGAAATTTGACTACGATTTCGAAATGATTTGAGTTTCATTTTAGTATAATTTGAGTACAATTTTTGACTATTTTTGTCACCATGATATGATTATGATGTCATATAGTCTTAATTTGAGTACGATTTCACAACAATTTAAGTATTATCATTTGAGTTTCGTTTTATTTCAAGTAGAAGTTCACAACAACTGGGGTGTCACAATAATTCAAGTATGATTTTAACAAAAATTTCAGTATGATGTCACAATTTCACAACTTGAGTACGATGTCATATAGTCACGAGAATTTGAGTGATTTTACAATTTATATATAAAATCTCAAAACAATTTTTACAACAATTTGAGTACCAAGTATGATGTCACAACAACCTGAATATATTTCAGTAACAATTATATGATCAAATAAATTCAAGTGTTATGTCAAGAATTTACACTTAAGAAACCAGAATGTTTAAAGAGATCTAGATTTCTAACAGCTGAAAATAAAGTTGCCTCAGTGTTGAATAATGCATGCTTGAATATTAACTAGACCCATCAACGAAAACTTTTTTTCTATAAATGATGCAATCTACCCAGTTCCTAATGGTCCACTCAGCACCGACACTAAACTTAACAGTGATTCAGATTGTAGGTGAAATTCTGCACTGCGTTAACACATACATTCCCATGCTGAAGTGGGTTTCGTCTGTTGGAATGCTTTATTTACTTCCTGTCGGGATGCTTCAAATGCAGATTTGATCACAGACCTAACCAGATGTACTAATGTGCGCTCTGTGATGTGCAGTATGCTGCAAGAAGAATGAAAAACTGCTTTATTAAAGCACTTTGCCTGTATTTTTCTAGACAGGAAGAAGGATGGATTGTTGAATGGTTGGCTAGATGGATGGATGGGTGGATGGATGGATGGATGGATGAAGGGATAGATTGTTTGAATGGTTGGCTAGATGGATGGATGGGTGGATGGATGGATGGATGGATGGATGGATGGATGGATGGATGGTTAAATGGATCGATGGATAGATGGATAGATAGATGGATGGATAAATGGATGGATGAATAGATTGTTGAATGGTTGGCTAGTTAGATGGATGGATGGATGGATGGATGGATGGATGGATGGATGGATGGATAGATAGATGGATGGATGGATGGATGGATGGTTAAATGGATCGATGGATAGATGGATAGATAGATGGATGGATAAATGGATGGATGAATAGATGTATGGATGAAGGGATAGATTGTTGAATGGCTGGCTAGGCTGGAGTAGTTAGATGGATGGATGGATGGATGGATGGATGGATGGATGGATGGATGGATGGATGGATAGATGGATGGATAAATGGATGGATGATGGCTGTATGAATAAAGGATAGATTGTTGAATGGTTGGCTAGTTAGATGGATGGATGGATGGATGGATGGATGGATGGATGAATGGATGGATGGATAAATGGATGGATAGATAAATGGATGGATGGATGATGATGATGTAGAAAGGTGATGTAGACAAAAAACAGGACCCATCATCCAAAACAAAACAGCAACACACTTAGATTGGGCCGAATAGGAGGGAACAGATTTTAATAGTAATGTTACTAGGCAGGTTGCCGTGTTGCTAGTATTTGGATCATATACTTGTGGTATTAGCTACAAGGAAAACAGTTCAGCTTCAACACTGACTCTTCTTATGGATGGTTAAAATAAGTAGTTTTGAAAACTTGGCCATAATATCATATAATATTAAATTTGCATTGACGCTGATTGATTTGGCAGACAATTCTCTCCAAAGCAGCCCTATAATTATACCAGTTAGAGCAGCTGAGCTTTTATTGGCACTCTCTTTATTTTCCAAACTCATCTTCTGATTACAGTTCAAAGGTTTGAACCCCTGAGGGTCCCCGGTTTAAGAACCATGGACATTACATATGTTCGGTGTTTATTATCTCTTTTATTAAAAAAAGTCTTGTTTTAAGCACTGCACAGAGAATCACGAAGTTTCGTGATATTTTTTAATCTCCTCCACCATTTTCTTTCAGAGATATGGATTTTTTTTTAATAAAGCAGAAGACGATGTCAAATCAGGATCTTTATAGCTTGCTTGACCGTCCTTGTAATTAAACCTTTGATGACTCGATCAGAGCAGTGACAGAACTCCAAATCGACTTTACCCTGTCATTATAGCTAATGAAGTCAGGACATTCTGCATCATTATCATTTAATTAATTCTCCATTATTAACCAGTCTACTCTCTTTCCCCAATCATGTGATCATTTGTCTAGAAAAGGAATGAAGGGTGTTGGAGAAAAGCAGAAAGTGGATATTAGTCATTAGTAAAATGACTGCTTTTTTAAATACACATCAGTTTACTTTTTAATACAACATAAGCCTTATTCTCTTTACAGGCCCACGTCCTGCCCCCTGAGCAAAGTCGTTATCTTTTTTTTCAGGGGCCAGAATCATAAATGAATCTGTTTTTTGTGACCCTCTGTAGGATCTCTAAATTGGATGGATGGATGGATAGATGAACAGACAGATGGACAGACAAATAGATGGATAGATGGACAGATAAGCAGACAGGTGGATAGACAGACAAATGGACGGACAGACGGCTGGATGGCTGGATGAATATAGGGACAGACAGAAGGTTTGATTGATTGATTGATTGATTGATTGATTGATTGATTGATTGATTGATTGATTGAATAGAGCCTCTGGAATATTTTTGGAAACACAGGAAGCGTAAAGAGTCTGGAAACCTCTAAGGGGTTCTGAGACTGGGGATCTTGGGAATCACTTGGAAATCGATGAGACATGGGAGTGAGTCCTGCTCCCAACAATGACACCAAACCAAGAGTGAGTAAAGGTGCACTGTTTATATAGGGTGAGTAAGTGATCAGGGGAATTTGTTGCAGGTGCGTGCGATCAGTATTCTGGGAAAATTGAGCATTGAATTGAGGAGGAGCCCGGCGTCCAACTACTCCTGTCCAAATTTTAAAGTAGATATGCGATGAGGCCTCGGAAGAAACGATTTGTCATTTGCGGACGTAATGCAAAATTAAAATGTGGGACTACAGAACTTTGTCCCAGATTTCAGGGTGACAAAAGAGATGTATGAGCTGTACAACCTTTAGACTGCAACTGGTTCAGATTAATGGTTAGAATCAAGATATAATAAACTTACTACAAAAAAAAAGACTTGTTCACTGGTTCTTTTGACAAAGTGTTTCTTCTTTGATATGATTTTCCACCACAACTACAAATTTAACTGTTCATGTAGAGTAAAAAAATCAATCAAAATGTAATCACCTCATTCTTCCAGGCGAACCTGAAGCTAATGCAACCCATACGACAAGCAAACCTTAAACCTAATTTGTGTCACTGGCTCAGAAATTGAGACGTCTCGGTAGGCTCCCAGGTCTTATTGATTAAATGCTCCGACGCAGGTTTTTTTCCCTCCTCATCATCTTCCTTATAACTTTAAGTCGATATTTGGCTCCTTGATTAGCTGTCTTATTAAACGTGAAGCCTGATATGTCTCAGGGAATTGGTTTACGTTCGATTGTGAGATTATAAAATGAAGTGTTAATAAGACGATGCATAAGAAAAGATGGAGAAAAGGATGGTGTGTAGGTCTTGGCAGAAATTTTTTTCCAGGAAGGTTAATGAGAGATTTTAGGAAATAGAATTCTCTCAAAAATATAGAAAGTTATTCATTGCGGACGTTTATAGTAATTGCCAATTAATGGCTTTTTAGCTGAGAAAAAAAAAATTGAACTAATAGAAGTGGAAATGAATCACCTTCCAAAAGGATCCAGGAAGCCGCTTTGCTTTAATGTTGCTAAATCGACCTGTATTTAGCCGTCTTTTAATTAGCGCATTTTAGCGCTGTGCTTTTTATCATACCTATCCCACATTTTTAAAAATTGATTGCTTTAATAATTACAAGGAAATCAATGTTTAACGTGTCTAGGGATGCTTATTATGGAAAAAAGCAAGTATTAATGTGGGTCTAAAAGCTTTTTTGTGGAAGCTTAAAGCTGCCTTAAACATTGTCAGGACAGGACTAATGACTAGGTTTCTGTAGAGAATAAAACACAGTAGTATAAAGTTTGGTATAGGAAGTGGATAATCAGTGTTGGTCAAGCTACATAAAAATCCTGAAGTATCTATTTTCTATATAATTTTCAAGGTGGTTGAAAATTCATTCATGCATTTATTTATCTTCTATACCCACTACCCAGAAGATTGTGGGTTCACCACCAGGTTACCACTGCTGGGCCACTGATCAGGGCCCTTAACCTCAATTGATCAGTGGTATAAATCAGATGAATGTTGCTTTGGATAAGGGTGTCTGCCAAACATGGAGGAATTGGTAGCACAGTGGTTAAGTTGTTGAACTGCAAACTGAAAAATTGGGGTCCAATTCCAAGCACTACCAAGCTACCATTTCTGGGACCATAATCAAGGCCCTTAACCCCCAATAGCTCAGTGGTATAAATAAGATAAATGTAAGTTGCTCTGGATGTAAGTCGCATCTGCCAAGCATGTGGGTAGTGGTAGCGCAGTGGTTAAGGTGTTAGACTGCTAACTGAAAGATTCGGGGTTTGACTCCCAGCACCACCAAGTTGGGACCCAGAGCAAGGCCATTAACCCACTTGTATAAAAAGAGATAAATGTCACTCTGGATAAGGGCTTCTGCCAAATGCCTTGAATGTAAATGTACCCGGATGCTAATAGCTTTGTTATTTTTCACCCATCCTGTACAATCCATCTTTTCTCATCCTAATAAAACAAGAAAAAGCAACTTGTCATCTTAGATCATAACTTAAAAAGTAACTTTTATTAAAGTTTCTTCACTTCCTATCATCCTGTCATGGAGTGCTTTAATTCCTAATCGTCTAATCGTTCTCATCTAAAATATATTCGGATGTATTCTGTCCTTTAGATTTACGGTAATGACTGCATGCAGCATGTTATTCGAGTTTAGCGTCATTTGGAAGTTGTTCCCTCTGATTAGTAATCAACTTCCTCTTAAATGTTGTTTGCTCTAAGTGCGGTTGGCTTGCAGATCCCCAAACGCTTAGGGGGTGGGATGTGGTGGTGGTGTTGGAGGGCGTGATGGTGTTTGAGGCAGATGGGAGGAGACGGTTGCTTTATTTTGTGCTGTGTAATTTTCTCTAATTATCTTTGGCTACTCTCAGAATGGGTAGAACGGGTGGGAGGAAAACGAGTTAATTGTGCAGAAAGTAATTGATTTGCCACATAATTAGCTGAAGGCGATGTGAGAACAGCCACGAAGACGAAGATGATGATGATGGGTGGCAGAAGTAAAATGACTCTTCGTTTTATTTCATCTGGGCAAAGCAAACTTATCTTTAGTGAGATATTTGGTATAAAAATAGAAGTTTATAAAACATGTTTATAGCCAGTGATGCAATTAGAAATTTTGCTTATTCACCCCAGACTGAACAGCCAATTTCCCCTAAACTGCCCCTTAATATATTGCCTAGTAACAATAAATAGCAATTTAAAAACTATTTAATAATAAACAAAAAACTTACATCATACATAATAGGATGCCTGAATGTGTGCTACACTTCAGTTCATAAAGCTTATAATGGTTCTTATTAACACTTATAAACATCTGGAATCTTATCTGGACTGTCATTTAGTGCAGGCAAAAACACGCAGGCCCGAATCTTTACATTGCATAAATAAGTGCTAACAACATTTACATTCGTGCCACTTAATCGACAATAATATCTAACGTAATTATTATTTTATCTCATTTATTTAAATAAGCAGTTGAGAGTTAAGGGCCTTGCTCAGGGGACCAGCAGTGGCAGGTTAATGATGCGGGGATGGATAGATGGATGGATGGATGGATGGATAAAGGGATGGATAGACGGATAAATGGATAAGTGGATGAATGGATGGATGAATGGATAAGTGGATGGATGGATGAGTGGATGGATAAGTGGATGGATAGATGCATGGATAGATAAGTGAATGAATGGATGGATGAATGGGTGAAAAGATAATTGGATGAATGGATGAATATATAAATAGATGCATGGATAGATGAATAAATGGATAAGTAGATTATTATAGAAATTCTATAATAGAAGTATAATTATTAGAAATAGAAATTCTTTTGCCTGAAATATGAAGGAAGGATTCTATATTTCTGAAAAAAAGTATGCAACAAAAAACATACTGCAGGTTGTACGATATTGCTGTACGTTGTACGATAATATCTGATATATGCTGTTGGAACAAACATTTCGACAGCTGCTCAGGCTGGACTGTGGACATGTTGTATTTAGGGAAGTCTTTACCTGCAGGAGGATTAAAGAAAAGAGAAGTGAGGAGAAAAGGGAAGTTTAAACATAATCTTTTAACCAAAACAAGGAAGCAAACGTCTCTTCTTACACCGTAACACACAACACAGGTGATACTTACACAAAACCAGCCGCAGGTCTTTAAAACAACAGATAACATAAATAAGAATAATAAAAGGATGACTTCCAAATAGCTCGGATATTTTTCAATTGAAAGTTTGCTTCTTTAGTTAAAATTAATAATAAATGTTCTTTAAAAAGTTGTCTAAATGTTAGGGAAAGAACGTTCTCAAAATAACGTTTATGAAACGTTCCCATAATGTTATGAATAGTTACTATATGTTCTTGACTGAGACAGGACATTCTTTGAAACAACGTTCTTTATGACGTTATTCGTAGTTGATGAGCATTTTTGAAATGTTTAGAGAACAACGTTATAAAATAACCATAAAATAAACATTTTCCAGACGTTTTTCTGTAACGTTGTGAATCACAAATCGCAAAATCAAACAGATTGTTTAAAATACTGTTGAACTGTGCAGTAACAATGAATTTCAGTGCAATTTGTTTGTTTTAATTGTGTGAATATGATTAGTGTTGTTTTTTTGTATATATATATATATCTATATATATATATATATATATATATATATATATATATATATATATATATATATATTATGCATTAGCTAAAAGTAAGCTAGTATTTATGGTAAAAGAGAAGATAAACCCTTATTTGTGCTGCAGTGAGGAAATTTCTATGTTACAACAGTGGAAAAAATGTAAAATATAAAGCAAAGCCAAATATATATATATTCTAAGATTCGAAGATATACAGGTTTATCTTTTCTTTTTCCGTGAATACTAGCTTACATTTCGCCTAACTTATAATAGAAGTCAGTCTTTTACAGTAATTGGAAAGTTGTTTGTTTTTTTCAGCCTAAATTGAACACAAAAAACTCGAACTAATGTCAAGAAAAAAAATAGTTAATAAGAAAATTAACATAAAACTAAACTAAGCAGACAGTTTACGCTGGTTATTATTCAGTCCATCACAATAAGTCTGACATTTAGTGATTGTTCGACTTTGAGTGTTAAAGTGGAATTAAACATCTGAACACTATTGTGGGTTTGCTATTGTTACAGTTCAAAATCGTGGAAGCGTAAAACATCAACAAAGCTACAACAAATAACGTTGCTAATGAGGGCGAGTGGTAGCACAGCGGTTAAGTTGTTGGACCATTAACTTGAGAACCTGGGTTCAATTCCCACCTCCACCATGCCACCACTGAGCAAGGCCCTTAACCCCCAATTGCTCAGTTGTATAACAAGGAATATTGTATGTCGCTCTGGATAAGAGCGTCTGCCAAATGCTGCAAACGTAATGAATGTCTTAGATTTTGTCCCTGGTGTAACCTAAAGACTGAGGTTCTAAGAGAACTTTAAAGTTCTAAAGTCTCCTAAAGTTCTAAGAGAACTTTAAATTTCGCACACAGAGAACTATTGTGTTTCATATTATTTATTGTGCCAATTACATGAAAAAACAAACAGCTTCAAAATCTCTTTTACTTTCTTTTTCTACTTCCAGAAGTCGACAGGTTCCAGGTGCGTTTATCAACCAATAAAACTTGAAAAACAAGAACAAGACTCAGTGGGTGGAGACTAAGGTGAATAGAAAAAAAAAAACAGAAAGGTAAATCCAAAGTTTCACCTCCACGCACCACACACAGACACACGCACACACACACACCTGCTAAAGGGCACTTCTTTACTCCGGATCTTTAGAGATGTGATATAGACAGAAGACGGCTCTCCCTGACAAACGGGAGGGAAAAGAAGCCTAGAAGAGTTTTCTTTTTATTAAATAACTTTAAAAATGTTGGTTTGACTGTTCTTGAAGTTCTGTGAGGCTGTTTTTCTGTTCGGCTGTTTTTCTTTCATTTCATCTTAAATGCTGATATGGATCTGGACAGGTGGACTCTCAGAGCATTCCTCCTGTTTGTCTGCTGTTTAGGTAAGAAGAACGGTTCTTAAAAAAAAATAAATAAAAAAAAAAAAAAAAAACCACTTAAAATTTAAACAAAAAGAAAAAAGAAAGTCTAAATTGTGGCTAAATGAATAGCATAGAAATGTACACACGTGTTTTTTTTTATAAGTATCTGGCAACTATATTTAATTGTGTTTTCTTTTTTGTAATTATTTAGTTGCTTTTTTTCAATTATCCCATCCGGTCATCTTTGTTGTATTGTATTTCTACATTTATTATTACTTAATATTAGCATTATTATTATTATTATTATTATTATTATTATTATTATTATGCAATGGTAGCTTGCTGGATAGCTTTGCTGACCCTAACGCTAACGATCGATCAGAATAGCTAAGTTTTTGATCCAAAAGTCATTTTTTTATACCCACCTGTACTCTTTCGGTTAACAAACCCACCATCAGTATTACTTTCTACTGCGTCCAAATAATTTTTGTGAACCTAATTTTTTAAATTCTTTATTAAAGATTGTAGAAATGGATACTGTAAGAGCAACAGTGAGTCATAAAGCAACTCGGTGTTGAACTACCAACACAAAGATTGTGGGTTTGATTTCCAGCTCCACCCAGCCACCACTGTGGGCCCCTAAGCAAGGCCCTTAACCCTCAATTGTTCAGTTGTATAAAGTAAGTCGCTCTGGATAAGGGCGTCTGCCAAATGCTAGAAATGTAAATACTAGATGTCGTTCTGTTAGTTCAACATTTTGCATATTACTGTATGACGTACCTGTATATATTTCTCTAATTTTCATAAACATCTTTTACATTTAATTGCCTGTCAGCATAAAAAACTATATATTATAAATATCAGAGTAAAAAAAACTGAAACACGACACCCAACATGACAACCATTAATATCTAAGATACGACGAGTGAAAAGTTTTCTAGCAAAACAAGAAAAAAACAATTTAAAAGAGGAAAAAAAAAAAGCGTACGATAACGATAGATTTTTTTATCCTCCAAAACATTTCATGCTGCTAAACTGCAGCACATCCAGCTGTGCCCTTGAGGAGGTTTTTTTTTTTTTTTTTAATTCATACTGTGCGCAACTTGAGCTTTGAACAAACAGACATCTTAAATTTTCTGCTTTATTTAATAAACATAACATGCAAATGACGGTACTAAAATGCGTTGAAAGCGAAAGTGTTTAAAGCCACCAAATACCAACAAGACTAATTAAAAAAAAAAAAAAAATACTCCATCACTTTGCTGTCGGCTCTTCAGTAGGAAGTACCTGAAAATGCAGAATCTTTAAAATAAGAGGTAAAATGTGGGATTTGTACAGAATTGTACCTTCTAGTAGCTGATGAACGAATTACATGTTGGCACTGATACAGACATTGACACGGTGTGTTTTATGGGTATTTGAGGCATGTGAGTATTTCTGCTTTGTATAGACATACTTTTGCTTTGTGGTCTGGCAGGTTTGTTAAATGATTGTTTTGTCTTGCAGTGTGACAGCTTTGTTTGGATTGTTTAGTTTGTTTTGTGGTTTAGCAGTGTTTGGCATGATTGCCATATTGCTTTAAAGTTTGCTGTGTGGCAGTTTTGTTTAGATTTAAATCATTTTGTTTTGCTGCGTGGCGGATTTTGTTTTGTTTTGTTTTGCTGTGTGTTAGTTTTGTTTGGATTTTGTTTGTTTTGTTTTGTTTTGCTGTGTGTTAGTTTTGTTTGGATTTTGTTTGTTTTGTTGTGCATTGAGGCAGTTTTGTTTGGATTTTGTTTGTTTTGTTTTGCTGTGTGACAGTTTTGTTTGGATTTTGTTTGTTTTGTTTTGCTGTGTGACAGTTTTGTTTGGATTTTGTTTGTTTTTTGTTTTGCTGTGTGACAGTTTTGTTTGGATTTTGTTTGTTTTTTGTTTTGCTGTGTGACAGTTTTGTTTGGATTTTGTTTGTTTTTTGTTTTGCTGTGTGGCAGTTTTGTTTGGATTTTGTTTGTTTTTTTGTTTTGCTGTGTGGCAGTTTTGTTTGGATTTTGTTTGTTTTTTGTTTTGCTGTGTGGCAGTTTGTTTTGGATTTTGGTTTGGTTTTTGTTGTTGTTGTTTTGTGTGTGGTTTGTTTGTTTGATTTTGTTTGTTTTTGTTTTGCTGTGTGGCAGTTTTGTTTGGATTTTGTTTGTTTTGTTTTGCTGTGTGGCAGTTTTGTTTGGATTTTGTTTGTTTTGTTGTGCTGTGTGGCAGTTTTGTTTGGATTTTGTTTGTTTTTTTGTTTTGCTGTGTGGCAGTTTTGTTTGGATTTTGTTTGTTTTTTTGTTTTGCATTGTGGCAGTTTTGTTTGGATTTGTTTGTTTTGTTTTGCTGTGTGACAGTTTTGTTTGGATTTTTTTGTTTTGTTGTGCATGTGTGGCAGTTTTGTTTGGATTTTGTTTGTTTTGTTTGTTTTGTTTGTGCAGTTTTTTGTGTGGCATGTTGTGTTTGGCAGTTTTGTTTGGATTTGTTTGTTTTTTTGTTTTTCTGTGTGGCAGTTTTGTTTGGATGATCGTTATAGTGAGTAATAGATTTGGATGGTGTTATTTTTGTTTGGATTGCAGACATTTTGTTTTGCTGCATGGCAGTTGGATTAATGTATTAATATATTAACATAAAAGTAAAACTGCATAAGAAAAGTACTCACAACAGTAACATTATCAATCACACAGGCGTATCCTCGGAGCGGTATGTTAACTTTTTAACTATTTTAACAAAATAAAAGAGTTTTGTAAAGAAAATTATCAAATATATTGTTTAAATATTCGTATATATAATTTTTAATAATAAGTGTTTGCATTGTGGTAATATCTTTTGGTATTGTAATCATTTTACTCTGCAAACTTTATGCATGTCAGATTAATCACGCAGTAACAAGTATAAAATAATAAAGTTCCGCCTATGATTACAGATCACTATGTCACCAATTTGCTAACATGACAATTATGACATTGCGTTGCTTGACATTCGGGGCAAAATGATCGGAAAAAAAAACTCTTGACAGACTGCAACCAGATGGTCTATTAGTTCCGTCTTTTCCCAGGCACCACTCAAGTATGTTTAATTTTTTAATGAAAACAGATGTTTGTGATCCAGTTATCATGAACGAGAATTAAAAATAGATTGGCTGCAACCTGATAAAAAGGATTAGTCCTGATCTTTTTATTACATCACATGCGATAGCACTGTATGGCAGAGCTAAGCCTAAAATTAGGGTTAGGTGTGTATGCCAGTATATGTGTGAGATTTCGATCCACACCCCGATATATAGTGATCACTAGATTTCAGGTGTTCCTCCACCATTTAATTTTAATCTATTTGATTTACAACCACAATTTGTAATCTCTATAGCTAATATATAACTATATAAATTTTCTTTGTGTTCTTTAGGAACTAAAGTTGGTTTATGCCATTTTATAGATTCTTTTTTTTCCCCATTGTCTTGTTTTTGTCTGTAGGTTTGTGGGGGAAAGATTGCAGTATGACAAAGGTGTATTTTGAGTCCCGGAATTTTCACAGCAGGCTCCGTTGGGATCAAGTAAAAATCGCTGGTCAAGAAGTTCGCTACAGCGTCAAATATAACGTGTGAGTGTTATTTAATCCACTTAAAGTACTGGAGGATGGTTAAAGAGGTCAAGTTTTTTTGCTTAACCTTGTTAAGTGCTTAATAATTACTGTTATTTTTACAGTTCGATGACTATTAGTGCCACAGAAACTAAAAGGAATGCTGTATGTAACAGTGCATACTGTGATAGGACAATAATCAATAATGGAGTTACTGTTAACAATCAGTGCTGATTTCATCACATCCTGTGGTCCTGTGATATACCTTATTATGATGGGAAACAGTCACATGAAACGGTAGTCCATTTTAAAGTGAAAACTTAATTAAACATATTATAGAAAAAAAAACCTATGACTAACTTCTAATATTCAAGTGTTGACAGGTTCGTATCCCCTGCAAAGGTTTTTCTGTGTCTCAGGTTTTCTTCTACAGTCCAAAAGCATGTATGTTAAATTGATTGGTGATTCGTAATTCCCATAGGAGTGAGTGTGTGTGGTCGTTTGTTGTCTTTATGTTGCCCTGCGATAGACTGGTGACCTGTCCAGGGTTACCCCTGCCTTTCAACCAATGACAGTTGGGATAAATTCCAGCAGATCCCCATGATCCTAATTAGAACTAAGCTGGTATAGACAATGGATGGATGGATAGATGGATGGATGGATGGATTTAAGGATGGATAGATAGATAGATAGATGTCACTGGGGACTCCTTCTATAACTGTAAAACACATGATTTTTTAACAGAATACCGTACCATGTTAACATTATATAAGCACATTTTCTATTTTACACCGTTTATTAACAAGCTTTGATTCTGTGCATGGAAGTCCCAGTAATTGAGCTGTTGCTATAGAAACAATAGCGTATAAATTTCTATCGTCAGAATTGCGGTTACATCTTCTAACTGCTCAGATATATGAACTCAACCATACTGTGGTCTAATCAAAGATATATGCGCTACATTCTTAGTTTTAATCATTAAAAGACAAAGTAAAAAATTTGTCTATTCCTAATGTTGTGTTTTCCTATTAAAAAAATCTTAAACTATACGGAGACTGCCAGTGATAATGTATTTATATGCTCAAGCTACATCTTTCCAATTAATGTCAAAAGACTCCGAAGCATTAAAACCACTGACAGGTGAATAATTTAATTATCTGGTTCCAAAGGCAGCTGTCAAGGGGTGCGATATATCAGGCAGCTTGTTCAAGTAAACCATCACGTCTCCAAGATTGTGTTAAAAGCTGCAGGAGAAAAATCTAAGTGACCTTTCTGGCATTGTAGGTAGAGGTTTGTACCTTGAAAATTTGGCCCAAGGAAAATCTGGCAATGCGAGAATACTGCCGAGGCTTAATGTGACCAATCATATTCACTGTTGGACATTTTGATCTTGAGACATTGAAAAGGGAATTGTTTTCTCCGGACAGATTTGTATTCCTTCTCCTGGTAAAGCCAAAAGCAAAGCGTCTCATCTCTGCAAGTCATAAACGGTTGTATAAAGTGCCAGGAATTCTTCTGAAACGTCTTGGTGGGGGATCTGGATTTTTGTACAAAGCAAAGCTTGCCAAAGACATCAAATTGAGAACAGTTCCACAGTCATGGTTTGTGCCAGGAAATGCATTAAATACTCTTTAGTAGAAGGGGGCAGAGGTGGAAAAATACCACAAGCAGAAACGTCACCGATTCATCAAAGAGAAAGGGAGTTTAGATAGAAGAAAGGCGGAGCCTAAGATATAATTCTCTCTGGTGCTAAGCAAGAAGCTAGGATTTTTAGCTCAAAATTGAGGTCTTGCAGGACAAATCTGAAGCGCCGCAATCCTGAACATTCTTTATGACTAACTTTGTTTCGTTCACAGTTTTTCTGCCATAGTTAAATGTTGAGTCACCAATCAGATGTGTTACATTGTATTGGAGTGAGTAATTAGTGTGTGTTTAGCTCCTGTTACCTGGGAGGCTGTTGGTATTCTGAGATCATCTTGTCAGTTGGAGTCTTTTATCAAAAGACGCACTTATATCCTAAATCATGACATCATCACCCACACTTGCGTGTCTCTGCTTATGTAGTCTGGGAATGTAATTATTTCTGGCTTTTTACACTCGGCTTGAAAAATCCAAGACATCTAGCTGAGATAATTCCCATTGAACAAAACCCTTCAAATGTGTCAATAAAGGTTGTCGGTTTTATTGGGCTCTTATAAGATAAGATATACCTTTATTCGTCTCACAATGAAGACATTTATGTGATTTATCTTTGTTCAGCTTTACATGGCTAGATATCGAATTTCTTTGGAAACGTGAACATGAACATGTGTATTTATGTTGTTTATTTATTTGTTCTTTTTCTTCCTTTCAAAGCAAATGCTTCCCAAAGTCGTTTGGTTTGGTTTGGTTTTAAACAGTGAACTTGGGATTTTTGTAATCCAAAGAAAAGAAGAAAAAGCTGCCGTGCCGGCTGTTAGAATCAAAGTTCAACTTGTCAGTTAAACCGTCTTCACAATCCAGAACAAGAGTAGATATTGTGTAATCCGGAATGTCTGTTGCAATGGAGTACAGTATCATACACCCTTGTAGTGATTTCTAAGAATGTTTAGTTGCCGTGTAGGTTCAAGGGGGCTGAGAAACGTCGGCAACAAAGGAACAAGAACATAGTTTCAGTACAAACGCTCTGTGTTTGTGTCTTCATTAAAAAGCTTGCTATTCCTTCTCATATTTCTAAATTCCCTTCTGTTCCAATCCACTTGGCTGGACCTTACCAAATAATAATCACCCATTTACAAGCGTTTAAGAACAAACACTACAGCTCAGATCAATGGTTTCATTGACCTTTGAGACTGCTGTAATTTGGTCTTTTCCTCCTTCCTCCAAAAAACCAGCCACCATTTAGAGCGTAAGGTAATCTCCGAAGCTCTTTCATCGACTTAGCGTGCTTTTGATATCTAACACTGATTTAGCGATATGCCACTTTGTTGTGCTTTCCCAATTGATCTTCCAGATCACTATATTTTGGGTTGACCTAATTATCCTAATTATATGTTATGTCATATCGACTCTGTAGTGTAGATTTTTTTTATTGTTTGTGTAATTGTAGTTGTGTAAGGAACAGGAGCAGGTAAAAAAATATATATATACTGTCACAGATGAAAGTGTGGTATAAAGTTTTTTCAAAGCAAAATACAAAAAAAAAAGTCATCCCAGTACAGTCTGAGGTCAGGTGATTGGCAAACGTCAACAATAGGGACAATCGTAAATGATAGGATTAAATTTTTTTTTATTAATCTCTGTAAGGGGGAAATTGCTTTTTAAAAAAGTGGAGGAAATACAGAATAAATATATACTATATACAAAAATATATAGACGGCTGGGATAGACTACAGCACATCCTTGTGGGCCCAAATTAGGGAATAAGCGGGTATAGAAGCTGGATAAATAAATGAATAAATAAATAATCCCAACGATCATCTTCCCACATAAATACTTTATAACCGCTGTAACATTAAGTAACTTAAAATAACTAGATCTGGCAACATGACGGTGCAGTGCGGAGGATGCCTTCATGCCCTTACGAGCTTGTTTACTCAGCCTTAATAAAAACTGGGGAAGTGGAAGCACAGTGGTTATGATTTTAGTCTGCCAATCAGAAGATTTCCAGCACCACCAAGTTACTACTGCTGGGCCACTTGAGGCCTGTTGTTGATTTTTTTGCACATAAAATTGCACATGAAAATGTCCCAAGTGACAGTGAATTACGTCAAAACTATAATAACTTTACTAATCATTATTTTGCACTGAGTAATAACTCGTGAGGCTTTTATACTTTGTGTGGTGATTAATAATCCAGTCACTGAGAACTAGTGCCTTAGGTGTTCCGGAAAACCTAGTTTGTGCTAGGTTTGGGAGTTAACCTATTGACATTTTTGTAGGAAGATGTTTTTGGAAATGAGTCTCCAGTGCCAGCACTTTATCATAATCTGGCACAAGAATGTTTTTGTAGTAGACATTGTAGTCGTATCGTGATAAGTTTAATATGTTAATCATTAAATATTCACTAATGTCCTATACAGATATGGAGAACGACCACAGCCCATGACTGGATGCCAGAATATCTCGGAACTTTTCTGTGATCTCAGCTCTGTCATGACGAACGTTCGCTCCAAATATAATGGCAAGATCATGGCTGGTGAACTATGTCTCGGCGAATTCATGCACTTCGTTCCATTCGAAGAAAGTAAGGACGGTTACGTATTTATTGTTGATCTATAAAGATTTGATCTGGATCTTGTGACACAAACTTCCTCTCTTATCCTCATCAGCAATTCTGGAGGCTCCGACTTTGTCTGTAATAACAGCCGAGTCCTCTTTTACCGTCAGTGTCACAACTCCTATGGGGCCTCAGAACCGCTCGATTAAAGAGATCAGCTGTTGGGAAAGGTGTCAGGATTCCGGAAAATCATCTGTTAACTACATTGTCAGTCTCACATATCCGGAAACTGATGCTGGAAAGGTAGGATCAAAATTTGCATGAATACAGTAATCTAATAAATGTAGTTTATGATGTTCTAGTTAAATCTGGTTAAAAATAACAGAGAAATATATATATATATAGGGATGGCTGGTGCTAAAACGTTTGGGAGGAGGGACTTAAAAAAGTCAAACTGTTGGCTAGAGTGGTAGTGTACTGGGTTAAGGCGCTGGCACCCACATGTACAGTTGCGCTCTGGCAACCCGGGTTCGATTTGGGCTCGGGTCCCTTTCAGTCCCACCTCCCTTTCTCTCTATTTTATCTTTATCACTGTCCTATTAATAGAAGAAAAAATGCCCAAAAATATTTACAAAAACTGTTTGTAATGCAGGACTAAATATTTAATGATGATGATGTATCATTACAGCTAGCTAAAATATTGTAAATGTTAAAGAACGCAATAAAAATAACTATTAATCAGTCAATTTTAATTCAATCTGGATTTAATATCAGTAATTAGGCATTTAACTACTTAATTTCTATACCTAAAAATTTTTTTTTTTTAATTGTATTTATTTGGGCTTATAATTAGCTTAATAAATTGCAGAATCACCCCAATCATTCATCATTCTAAAATAATGAATTCTTTCTTTCATTCCAAATAGACATTTTTTTCATGATGCAATAACTATCGCAAAAAAAACCTAAATATCATGACAGGAAAGTTACGTACAAACAGAAGTTTATTCATGTAATTATCGTTTTTAGCAGCAATACTGCGTACAGCGAGACTACCGGCGTCGCAATGATGATTTATTAATGACGTCTGCCACAGATGAGTGACGTGCCCTAAACTGTCGCAATTCTGCACGTCAGTTACTAACTTAAAGTTGCACTTCAAAATTGCAGACTTTGTAATAGACTTTAGGGTGTAATTTGTGTATCAGGACAGGATCTCACTGTAATTATTCCTGTATTTGTTGTATATAAGTATAAATATGATATAAAAGGTTGTTTTAACAAAGACATTTTGTTGTCCCGTATCGCTTATCTCTTCACAGGTGTTTACGAACACGTCTGGCACGATTACACTGAGTCATTTAGACCAGAACACAATGTACTGCGGTGTAGTGTTGTACGAGCTAACCCATCCCTACATAAAACAACAGAGTGAAAACACCACCTTTTGTGTGACTTTGCCAGGTGAGAACTGACATGTTTGTTCAGTTTGCTACGTACATATTCCAACTTGGTAGCCTGCATATGTCTTGAACGTTTCCAGGAAATGTAAAATTCATTAATACATCATCACCTTATCACTTCGGTGCTTGTTTTAAAATCTGTGCTTGTCCTCCAGTTGCAGACAAGCCCTGGATTCCTGTATTTATCGGGTCTGCACTAGTGGCTTTCTTTCTCCTGAACATTTTGTTGTTGATTCTGTGCCAGCAGTATGTCACGAGGAAGCGAAAGCTGCCCAAAACTCTGGTAATAACATACCTCTACTGTAGTTTTTTTTTTTTACTCTATCAGGAAACTGTAGTAGGAAAATTCCCTTCTTGTAATTATACCTGGAAGCTGCTCTATCTCAATGTTCCTGGTATCAGCAAGCTGTAAGATAGTTTGTAAGTGTGTGTTTGTGTGTGTGTGTGTGTGTGTGTGTGTGTGTATAGGGAGAGGTTAGGAAAAAATGTGCTTTGCTCTCACGCACCTTTGCTACATAGCATGTGCCTGCAGCCTTTTTTTAATGATCTGTCATTTCATGAATTGTAGATTCTTTGTTCTAGATTATAAGTACTATAGCATATTACCATAACATACATATGCCACAAATATGAGAAAGTGGTAGCTCAGTGGTTAAGGTGTTGGATTGCTAATTGGAAGATCGGGGTTTAATTCCCAGCACCACCAAGTTGTTACTGTTGGGCCCTTGAGCAAGGCCTTTAACCCCGAACTGCTTAGTTGTATAACAGAGATAAATGATAAGTTGCTCTGGATAAGGACGTCTACCAAATGCTGTAAATGTTAATATACCACAAAAATTACCTAAAAAAAAATGAAAAGCCTGAAATGTCTTGATAATTTTTTTTATTAAGATGAGCAGCTGAAAGTTAAGGGCCTTGCTCAGGAGCCCAGCAGTGACCACTTGGTGGTGCACAATCAGCAGATCAGCAGTTCAACGCCTTAACTGCTTCTCCCAGTTGTTGTATTTCTGCTTTTTCAAGGTTATGGGTCACGTACATTACTTAAGCTATACTGGCTGAGGCTGGCATTCAAATTTCCTATCCAAGAAGAAGTTCCTACCTTTAACAGATGTCTTACATAGATGCTCAAATTGTTTGATAGTAAAGTGACCTCGATACTTTTTGTAGCCTAGCCTTTGTAGCCCACAAACTCTTTTGAGGTCTGAGGTCTGATGGGCACTTTTCCCGTATACAGTATATTTATAACGCTATGCACAGTATATCTCCATTTGGGAACAGATAAGGGTTATTCTCTGGGGTAATTCCTAACATGCCACAAATCCAGGGTTAAAAATTTTAACGATTTAAAAAAAAAGTGTCATTGTTACTAGCTTTATCAACTTTCGGACCATGAAATAATCTACATAGCTAATTTTTTTTCTTGTTTCTCTTCTTCCCTGTAGCAGATAATGTCAACATACCCCATTCCTGACTTCAACCCAGATCCTAAAGTAAAGATAACCACCGTTAAAGTCTTTAACGAATCACCATGGAACACTGTCGAGTCTGAACTAGCCTTATCTAGGGTTCCAAAGAATATACAAGCTGTGACGAATCAAGGTTACACAGCCCAGGATGACCACGACCCAGACTGGCACTGTCACTCCTACAGTAATGAACATGTAGCACCAGTTAGGGCTGAATCCTGCACCAGTTATAGCATGGTGGTGGGAGTAAAGGCACCCCATGATCGAGAGGAGTTGTCCAGCTGTGCTAATGACAGTGGGCTAGGAGACTGTATCAGCCCTGGATTGTCATCTTGCACGGACGAGGATCTATTTCAAGTCATATCTCATACAGAACTGGAAGACGACCCAGGCATGTCAGAGTCATACTCCACCAGTAAGATTTTGGTGCTTCCAGTGTCACGTGGTGATAATGGGAAACTGCAGTTCTCCAGCTTAGCATTCCAGCCTATGGTGTCAAACATAGACCACAGCTCCGAGATCATCCCTCTTGTGGCAACGTCGACACCGGCTGGGGAAAGGGCTCTTACAGATTTTATCTCCATAGACGAGTCAAACTGGACGGACAATGAATTAAGACCTAAATACAGAAAAGCATACCTGCCAAATGGGGTCCCTCAGAGCTGCTCGGAGTTACCCTCTGGTGAAACTATTTTCAAAGTGCTGCTTTCTGACTCCAACTACAGAGATAACTGGGTACCGGGAATCCAACCAGATCTGCTGCCAGAGGACACAATCTCTATTGTAGACAGTCAGCTACATGAATTAGCTGAGACAGAAGAGGACATAGACAAACTTGAAGCAAGCTTACTGAGTGGATGGATGGTACAAATCCAAGAATAGTATAGTTTTGGCTCTATTATTTTGTCTAACGCAATCATGATGTTAATAAAGGTCGGGTTCGACTAGAAGATATTAGATAGATAGAAATAGGTCCTCAGGAAGAAAGACCTGGGACATTTCTTGAGTGCTGGTTGGTGATCAGAGGACATTTTCTATATGTCTTGTGTCTTTTACCTGGGACTTGTACTTCCAGATATATCTTCAGGATTACAGCGTCACACCAATTGGTGTTTGGGACACTCCAACACTTGTATCAGGCTCCAGTTCATTAGCCAACTAAAACATGTGTTTAGCCTTATTTTTACATTTCTGACACTCCGGAGAGACTTATATTTACCTATTTTTTTACCCAGCTGGGCAGTTGATGGTCAGGGGCTTGCTCAAGGGCCCAGCAGATTGGTGGCAAGGTGAATTGAGCCCACAATCTTTTTTCACATTAAGTGAAATAACACTTGAAGTTACGTGTTGAACATATTTGGTTTACATATTTGTTTAAGTTTGACTGAAAATACACTACCAGTGGTCAATAGTATGTGGACACCTAGACATCATACCCATATGCATGACCTGAACCTTTTGTGCCTACAACAATTATTTATACTCTGAAAAGGCTTTTTTTTTTTAACCTCAGTTTAGGAGGTCAGGTACACTAGTGATTTAAGTTGTCTTCCTCACTGGATGAGGGACAACAGTTCATCACAGAGGGGTAAATTAAAAGGGGTCCAAACTCAGTGCAGGCCACTGGGGTTATTTGATCCCACCCTTATCAAACCATGTCACGTATGGAAGCACTGAAACAGGCTTTAGTTTCAGTCTTAAGACATCAATAGCATCTAGAGACATTTCTATGTTGAGTGTATATAGTTTAGAAAAGGTCCATATATGGGTGTGGTGACCACATACTTCCACCAAATACTTAAGCTCAGGTAGCAGCCAAAACCTCATCTTAGCATTACCTTATAAAATCACCTAAAATAATTAAATTGGGTTATAAAAATTATTTTTATCTGTTTATTTATTTCTTGTTTGATACAACAGATTTGATTCCTTTTTATATGAGAATGGAATGAGCATAGAATTAAAAAAAACATGCTATGCTAATAAGTCAACATGTTGGGTGGCTTTTCAAAAAATTGTTCTAATTATTCACATTGTTTTTATTACTTGCGCATGAAGTGCATTATCTCGTATAAATACCATGAACTCGTTTGTTGAGGATATTTCATGGTGTAAGTGATTTTTTTCAAGTAGAATGTGATCCTGGATTGACAATAACCATAAATTTAAACATTAAACATTTTAACGCACACACACACACACACACATTTTTGGTCCTGAAGGCAAGGAACATCAACTAATCTTCACATACGTGTTGTATACAATTGTTCAGTACAGCCTGTGATGTATTACAGATTTCATTTAAGTATTTCATTGGGTTTTTTTCTGTAATGAATACATTTAAAATATTATATTTTTTTTTTACAAGAAGGAAAAAGATTTAAAAATGGATTAGGCTGGGTTTGGTTTGCGCATAGTGATGACATCAGATGGTTGATTGAAATGTTGAACCAGGATAAACAAAGAATGTTTCATCCAGAATCATTCATTCTTGACAAAATCACGACTGTTGACAAAGTTCGAAACTTTGATCGCAATCAGAGTTTGTGTTTAAATAAGTTGCCCCAGTTTTTTATTTTTAATAGAGTTTTAATTTTAATTTTAATTTATTGCTTACGATTAACATGGTATAATTGTGCGATACTAGTTTTATTTCATTTTTTTTTAAAAACAATTTAATCAGGAAGACATATGAAGACATATGAAGACAATACAATGGTTAGTTTAGCTAGCATTCTACAGAAAGGGTTCGAAAGTCTGTGTTTTGAAAGTTGCTTAAAAACAGTTTGTAACAATTGCTGGAAGCTTCCCTTACTTTTACCTCATAGCTAAAGTGCAAAATGTGGAGAAGTTTTGCATTACAAACTTTAAACCTGCAAAATTTACTACACATCGTTTTAATAAAATAGATTGTTTTTTGATGGCATTGTTGAAGAAGCATTTCTCTCTTATTTTTTAAGCTACAGATGAAGTAAGAAAATAAGAAAAAGACGTGACTGACGATTTTTGTCTTGTGAATAATGTTTACTGTTTTGTATTTGTTTTAGCTGTAACTTTTGAGGTTTTTTATTGTATCGATGTTTTATCGTTCAGCAATACTGTAATATATGTTTACATAGCTACCATTTTGTGTATAGAATGATAATTTACGCTGAAATAAAGTAGCTTAAGTTTCCCAGGCTTTGAATGTGAACGATTCTTTGAACATTTTCCGATTTGTATCGAAACATAATAAAGTGAAAAAACAGTGTTATCTTATCCTGCGGTTTCATTTTTACAACATATGTTTCACCGTTCATTTTCTTAGTTAAACATGTAGCTCTGTACAAACAAGGCAAGGCAAAGGTCTGACCGGTCCACCTGCTTTGCTTAGTTACGTCATTAACCTCATAATTAAATCACTTTATAACCTGAGAGATTACTGACCGTGAGGCAGCTGCATGAATAATCTTGAATAATCTTTCTAATCTTGTTATTCGTAACCTTAGCAATTTGCTCGTTTAGATTTTAAGCTACAGTGAACTAGCCGCTACCCGCGACTAGGCTCTGTAACTGGTTAGCTAGTTTACTTGCGCAGTTTTGTGAAGCTGTGAAGGTTTCTGTAGTTGGTATGTCTTGGTTTAAACCAAATACAGCACTATCCTACACTATCTATAAGATATTAGTTAACGTTATGTTAAAGATTTCGTGGAAGAACATGATGGTAAAATATAAACACAGCATTGGATGTTACAAAACAGGTACTGATTTATTTGATACATCTGAATCGTAGGATTTAGAGAAAATTTTGGACTCGTAGCACATAGCAGGTTAGTCTTATCCAAAGAAGTCAGTGTGTATGTGTATGTGTGTGTGTGTGTATGATTCATGAGTCCAAAGATTCTGTGAAAGATTCGTTGAGTGCCCTCTAGTGGAATACCATGAAAAAAAATGGTCACAATCCCTACTGACTCAAATGAATCAAGAGACAAAAGAATCAGATTTATTCAGTGAGTGATTCAAAAGGATTTAAAACTGTAAATGGATTCGTATTTCTCATCTCTGGAACTGACCGATGTTTAAAATCAGTAGTCACCCCAAATGAAGTAGCTTATGTTCCGTGAATCCGTGGTCTAAAAACTAAAATGTGCTGCACTTTTGACCTACTTGCTTTAGTGATTTTATATAAATAACCTTCTTTATTACAAATAAACACTGTCTGCATCGTCAAATCTTATCACTTATTAATTTCACAGGCTGGAACAAACCTCAAGGAAGTAGGGGGACATTTAGCGAACAGACTTGCTCACATTGTCTGCTAGACTAGCTAATTAGCTGTTTTCCGCATGTCGAGTAAATAGCGAGGCAGACGCATAATTAGGATTTCTTCATTTAGATCTTGTTTGCCAGGATAAAGAGATTTACAAGCCTCTTGTTTACTATTTCTCAGATGTTTTCAGATGCTCATGGTGTAAAGTGGATGTGGTGCCAAATAAAATAATGTACTAGCAGAAAAAATGATGTCACTACATGCTAATATTGGTCTCCAGGATGTTTGTATTTGGTTTAAATTTGTGGGTTTTTTTAGATTAAAACTTACAACATTCAACAAAGCAACATTTTCATATATCTCTACATTTTTATCGATTTGAATTGCACAGTTGATAAATAGTGGGGCCTTGCTCAGAGGCCCAGCAGCGGCAGTGTCTTTTATTTGTCCTTGTGCTTACACTGTGTATGTATGTCTGTGTGGAACCTGTGCTTTAGTGCTACTTCTGTAATTATAGTAATTAATCTATTTAATGGTGTTTTTGCAGTTAAGTCCAACTGTACTGCTTTGGGGTATTTGTGGGGTTTTGGCGGATTTTATTATTAAAGAATTCAATAATAAGCAAGATACAAATACTAATAAAATACTACAGATACTAATTTTCATGCGAACCCCTTTTCTAATGATAATCTTCTTAATCACAGGCAGAATCTTTTAAGTTTATTGTTTTAATCTGTGTTTTTTATTCTATTTCTATTTACATTTACATCATTTGGCAGACGCCCTTATTCAGAGCGATGTACATTTCTTTTTATATACAACTAAGCATTTAATGGTTAAGGGCCTTAATCAGGGGCCCAACAGTGGAAACACTGTGGTTCTGGAAATCAAACCCTGATCTTCTAATTAGCAAGTCCAACAAGTGGACCCAAGTGCAGTTTTTTTACAGTGGCTATTTACAAAACCCTGGACAAATAACAAACATGAACTAAACTAAACTTAAACAGAACTAGACACAAACATGACTAAACTTAGACTAAACTTAACTTGACTAAACAGCAAGAGGAAGAGAAGAGGACCATAGCATAACCAGAAGCATAAACAGACTCTCTTCACAGTGGTACATCATTCAACAAACAATAAAACAATAATCCACAAAAAAGGGCAAACACAAGGGCTATAAATACACACAGACAAACAAGGAACACCTGACAACAATAATCAACCAACCAAAGACGTGACACAAGGACAAGGGGAAGCACATGGACGGGAAGACATGAGGACAAAACAGAAAGTAAACAAAACAGACTGCCTAGGCTAGGTTAGCTAGCTAGCCTAGCTTAGCATAGCTTAGCTTAGCTAGCTAGCATTACTTAGCCTAGACACAAAACAGTAAACATCTTAACAAGAACATAAACAAACATGAATACCATAAACCCTAAAAGTTACATAACCACTGCGCTACCACTTCCCACTTATTATACATCGGTTTGTTCAGGGCCACTAATCTGATTGGCTGAGCAGATTGACAGAACTTTTATTAGACAAAGAGTTTGGCTGCAGCGACAGAATTAAAAAATAAATAACTAAATATTTTTATTCAATATTTGTCTTTAAAAAATGGTATCAGTTCAACCCTAATAGTTTTAATAGTGTTCCATGTTATCATATAAATAACAAAAGGTTACTCTAGGTTAATTTTCCATGCAGAATCTTTCTTGATCAACCACCAGTTCAGCCTGACGCTTGGCATTCGGTGGAGTGTATTAACACACACGCAGCGACAGTCAATTGTAAAAATAGATTTTTTTTTTTGGAAGATGCTTTGTTTTAACAACAGTGGCTGAGTTATTCTTAGTCTGAATGTGCTGAAGGATATATGAGAACAACCGAACAAGCCTGGCACCTCCTCTGCATTGTTTACAGGACCAGGTGTGGTCAGTAAAGACTTATAAATAACACACACTCACACACAACGTTGAACATTAGAGCTTGATCTGAGCTCTTTAATAAACCCTGCGAGCGTCTTAATAAACCCTGCGAGCGTCTTAATACTACAAATTCTAAAGCTCAACAAAATATTAACGGCTCCTATAAACGAGAAAGAAAAAGAAATTGTGGGGAAAAAGTCCACAAAGCGATTAATCAGATATTTTTTAAGAGACTCCGGCTGCCTTAAAATAATTACGTTTAGTGTAGGATATTTTTAGCGTTAGCATATACCACAAGCGCATACGAGGAGGGAAAAGTTTCATCTCGCAACCTAAAAGATTAATGTTTGCTCTATAGAGTGGAAAGTTTACTGTAGAACAAGAACTACGAATAAAAATAAACCTATAAACTAAAGCGTATTCACTATTTAATACAATTTATATATGACATGTACGTCAGTTCATCCAGGTTCGCATCTGATAATATTTTTAATAAGTTTCTATGTTTAATTTTAAATCCAAAATATAAAAACAAATAAAATGATAAAAATGTCCAAATTGGAGTCATAAAATAAGAAATAAAAAGTCCCTCGATTGTTTGACATATTAGTGGAGACTGTAACATCCTGTAAGTTTATAAATAACAGCTTATATTAAAGGCGGTCAGGCCAAAATGAACGTTTTTGGAATGTTCCTAAAGTAATAATGGTAAATTATAAAATGGGAAAGTGGTAGTGCAATAGTTAAGGTGTTAGACAACTAACTGGAAGATCGGGGTTCGATTCCCAGCACCATCAAGTTGCCACTGATGGGCCCCTAAGCAAGGCCCTTAACCAGTTGCACAGTTGTATAAAAGAGATAAATGTAAGGCGCTCTGGATAAGGACGTCTGCCATAAATGTAAATGTAGTGTGGATAAGCACCGCCTTCGCATAAGAAGTCTGTTTAGCCCCGCCTATCAATGCAATGCAAAACTGTTAGCCAATCATAGCAGTGGGTGTTAACTTTTAAACAGAGGGTTCTGATGAGAGGGGTTCTCTAAAAGTTTATCACATTTACAGCATTTTAGCAAACTTCCTTATCCCGGACGACAAACATTTATAAAACTGGGCTATTGGGGGTTAAGTGCCTTGTTAAGGGGCCCAGTAGTGGTAACTTTGTGGTACTGGGAATCAAACCCTGATTTTCCAACACATGCTATAAACATATTGCACTTACTTCAAGAAGTAAATAAGTAATAGCTCAATGGTGTATTGCAGATCAATAGGTTGCTTAATTCTGTCAAGAACTTGGGGCATTACTGGGCCCTTGAGCTAGGCCCCTTAAATCTCAACTGCTCAGTTGTATAAATTAGATCAGTGTAAATCGCTGTGAATAAAAGCATCTGCTTAATGCCGTAATTCCAGACTGTTGAGATGACTTTATGCTACATGTAAAGAACAAGAAAGGACCGACTAAAGAACCAGAAACAACCTTTCCATTATCCCTCACACACAACGTGTTACGCCGTATAATCCGTTTTTAATCCTGAAGCACAACTGTATCACCAGTCAGACAGGCACTGAGTTGGCTTCAAATCCCCCGTCCTCTCAGATGTCCATGCTGTATTGTCCCATTGTGTCATTGGTAAGTCTGTACGGATGGGTTGAATTGAGCAGCGTGTGTTAGACCTTGGTCTATATTTACTAGCATGAGGTGGAGGCCGCATTGTTTCGGACTGCCAGTAAAGGACATTGTCTGTCTAGAGGGTCACTCTTTTTCTGTCTTTCTCTCACACACACACACACACTTTTGCACAAGGGTGGAGACAACGTGAGAAAGGAGAAGGAAAAATTGTCTAATAGTCCTGCAGATTTGATGCTGATGAACGTGAGTGGCATTTTTAATCAGTCGTTTTTCCTCTCGGATGAAAGATTTATCTTAGTGACCCTGAAATGATTAACCTTCTGTACTGACAGACATGAACGGAAAAAATTACATGTCTCTACTAAACTTGTGGTTGTTTTATTGAAGGACGGAATATTTTTAGCGCATAAGCTTTTTTTCATGTTTTACAATAAAATAGTGATGATAAATAATGATATTTTAGTATTTTTATTTGACATTTAACCCCTAATTTAAAAAAAAAAAAAAGATAAATAAATGTCAGATCCAAGGAAAATGTAAAATCGTACAATAAATTGTATAACTTTCATGTATAAACACGTCTATTTTGCTCTATGAAATGCCAAAAGTTGTAATATAACAAAATAAATGTAATAAAGGAGGAGTAGAAGCGCAGTGGTTAAGGTTTTGGACTGCTAATTGGAAGATCAGGGTTCGATTCTCAGCACCACCAAGTTACCACCGCTGGGTCCCTGAGCAAGGCCCCTAACCCCCAGTTGCCTATTTATATAAAAGGGATAAATGTATGTCATTTTGGATAAGGGCGTCTGACAAATCCATTCCAGGCAATCGTTTAAGAACACATACTGACCAATCAGATCCGAGAATTACCAGCACTGTAACATCGTACATTGATTTGCTATTTTACGTCTATTTTGCTCTATAAAATGCCAAAAGTTGTAATATAACAAAAACCATGAAATAACCATGAAAAAAAACAGACGTTCTTTAGCGCCACCCCAGGTGACTTTTTTTTTAATTAAACAGCTTTTTCTTTGTCTAAAGCAAAAACCAGAACGCTTAGCATATCTTTCATGCTGATATCTAAATAGCGCTAGCATCACAAGACAAAACACACTTTTCCATCCTAAAGTGTGTCGTTTTTATCATTTCATTTATTAGTCTTCCATCAAAATGGGTTTGATTTGTCCCTGTTTCCTTTAACATGATGTATTTTCATCCTCTCTATCCTGTCCTTTTAGTCATTGTGTGTTTAATCTGGCTAAACACAGAAAGCAGAGGACAGTAGGACGAGAGAAAAAAAAAAACACAGCAAACCATGTTTGTAATAGTGACACAGGTTTTGGCTGCGAGATCACTGTAAATGAAGTCATCCTTCAAAAGAACCCAGTTCTACTTTGCATATGCATGTGTGTGTGTGTTTGTGTGTGTGTGTGTTTCCCAAGTGCGCTATGTGATTAACGATTGTAAAAGCAAAGTGAGCAGCACTGTAGACCCAAACTCATGAAGTATTATTCACTCACTATCCACACAAGGGATGTTTAAGGGCTGTAATGTCTTTCTGGCTCGAAGACTTCTGTCTCTTTACCTTCTCTATCACATCCCTTGTTATAGTTGCTTATATTGTAATGTTTACCATACAAGTAAACATTCTTTACTTCTGGAGGTTCTTAAGGGTTTTTATTCTTGTTTTTAATTCATTTATCTCTTTGTTTTATAAACAAAAGGAATAACAACAGGGGACTCACAGTCTAACCCTGAGGGACACCAAAAATCAAGCTACACGAACAAGCTAAATCTAGTCATCTGGCCACACAGACCATCTTAAATATAAATAAATTAGTCCAATTTAAGCAGAATTACGTAGCGGTTGCTTTCGTTTTCTCGCTTATTAAGGTCAAGCGATTCTACTTGAACTTTATTCCAATTATTCTAATTCCAATTTTTAAAAAACGCCTAAACAGATTCCAACTTGATCTTTTGCTAAAACAACCACATAAAAAAAAAGCATAAAATCAGATCTGTCAGTTTACATGACAGATGCTAATGCACACATTTTCCTGCTTATACAGTCATATCCCTTATCCAGAGCAACTTACAATATTTCTTGTTATACAACTGAGCCTTGCTGGAGCTGGGAATTGAACCCACAGCCTTTAGGTTGGTAATCCAACACCTTAACCATGAGCCACCACTTCCGTGTAAATACAGACATAAAGTGCAAAACACTCTAGACAGATACATAAAATAGCGGCCACTAGCATATGAGCTATGTTGTGCAAATAGAGTAGAAATGAAGCATTAGCATTAAGTCAACTTCAGAGCTTGAGTTAAACTTTACTCAAATCTTCAAATCTTTCTCAAATTTTCTAAATCCTATCAATTATCCTGACTATAAAAAAAAACATGACATGAAGCTTGAGCTGGTAAAGCAAAAATAAAAGGTTTAAAAATGAAATATAAAACCAATGTAAAAGTATCGCCTGCTAATTTTAGCACGGTTTCAACACTGTTTGAAAAGTTAATCTTTGGCAGTGATACCGAAATTAATTCATGTTGAATTTCATTTAAGATGAACAAGCCCTGATCTACCATCTAATCCTAGTTCAATCTGTCCAAGTTTAATCAGTCAGATCACATGATTAGCGCTCGAGGTTTTCGTGGTTAAAAATGGAGGGAACTGAGCAAAAATAGCCACGAACAAGCCTGTGGAAAATTTGCTGTGTTAATGAATATATTGTTTATTAAAAAAGACAGTTACACAATATGCACACACACACACACACACACAGTATACTGTACACTTGCTAAAACACATGTTCAACCTATTAATATCATCAGCTGTTCTTTTTCCAATCTACGTCTGTCCAGTTGATATTAATCTAAACTGTCAGGAGTCAAAGGAATTGCGGCCCTTCAGCCATGACAGGCAGGTAGAAAAGCCTATCGCGATGTTCAGACCGATAATTTTGATTGGACGAAGTTTTTTTTTTTTTTTTTTTTGTCCTCTGCAAAAACAAAGAAAAACGAAAAAAAATAAAGAACGTTTGTTTACCCGGCCTGTCAAACTGTTTGTTCTTTATTTTTTCCAGCTTCAACATGGCGACTAAAATGGTGACATATCGGTGCCAAGAGGAGGAGAAGGGGCAGATGTCTCATAGTATGGAGCTGTCCTCGCAAATCAAGAAGAAGAAATTTCAATCCAGGTATTACTTCGAATTTTCACCTACTCAAGACTCATTAATACTTTTAGCATCATCATCATCATCATCATCATCATTTTCTTTGCAAATTAACACAAGATAAACCGTCACAAAAATGGTACAGATGTCTTATTGGCTGTTTCTGTGTCACATGACTCATCCTTAACATAGGACACTGGATTTTTTTTTTTATTATTTTGTTTTTGTTATTTTAAAGCGCCAAATTTTCACAAGGGCAGTCAGATATTGGTTTGTTGTCGATAGCTTAGCATTTGTTCGGCTGCTGTTCGGAATATTATGGGTTTAATTCCCAGGACCATCTAAGTTGCCAATGCTGAACCCTCAAGCAAGATGCTTAAAAAAAAAAGAGATATATCGTAAGTTGTTCTGGATAAGGGCGTCTACCACATGCCAGGATTGTAAATAAATATATCTCCTTTGATTAGAGAGCAAATTCATAACCTTTGCGAATACAAATACAGGATCTAAACGTTTAATAGAACGTATGACAGCGTTTCAGGATGATTTATAGCGCTGTTTGTTTAGGTCAACATTGAGAAATGTCTCAATTTGCCTACACAAACATGCTACATTGATAGCGAGAATAAGGTCATTAGGCGCTTATTTGCACTCGTTATCCGCGGAGTCGGGGTATCATTGTGCTTATTCGTGCGTAAGAACAATTAACATGGTTACAGTTTTCAAACCACACTTCAAAACATGATACCCGCTATTGTTCAAAGCGTCCAGCTTCCCCCCTTTGGCTTTCAGAGCGGTTAATAAACTAACCTAGCTGTCGATAGACTCCTGGCCATCTGCACTGTTTACGCTACAAATCTCACGTTACAGAACCAAAGCCGTGTAAACTTCCTCTTTTTTTTCCTAATTTTTCTTCCCGCCTCAACTTCTCTATGCTCCTGAAGACTTCTGCTTTTCGTCTCACCTGTTTCTCTGTTGTCATAGAGTCGATTTCAACCGTATTCATAATTACAAGCAAAAACAGGTCTACGGGAAAGGTGTTTCCCCGTTATTATCTTTGGTGAGCTGGGGCATGTGGGTGAAACAGGTGTGTTCTGCTTTATTCGACCCCGTGAATGTTGTGTATTATGTCTACTTTAAAAATTATTATTCATTCATTCTTTTTATTCCTGGACAAATTTTACATTCGAGCATTTGGAAGACACCCTTAACCAGAATGGCCTATATTTAGGAGCAGTGGTGCGTCAGATGGTTAAGGTACTAAGTGTTCCAACATCTAATTAGCATTGCCCCCCAAACATTTACAGTGTTTAGCAGACACATTTATCCAAAGCAACTTATTTTTATACAGCTGAGAATTTAGGATTAAGGGCCTTGCTTAAGGGTCCAGCATTGGTGGTGCTGGAAATCAACACCACAATCTTCTGGTTATCAATCCAATTTCTCTTACTTTCTTCTCTTTATCTCTCCCCCCCTACCGCTCCAGCTCTCTCTCTCATTCCGCTCTTTCTCTCTAGTATTCTGTAGTATATTAGAGTATTTACTCCATCTTACTGCAGTGTATTCTAGTTAGTTGATGAACTATAGTAAATACTGTAGTATAACATTACTTTACTTCTGTCCCTCTCTCTCTTATCTTATATATATCCCTCGAGCCCTTATGTCCTGTACCCCAGGGCACATTATTATTGCTAGAACATACACAGCACCTCAGCCATAAGCTTCTGTAACAACAGCATGAAGATGAATTACTTGATTAATTACAGAAGAAGAAGCCTCCTGCCTGCTTTCATCTTTGTAGACCACCTAACCGGTTTACACACCTTCAGATTGCATTAAGAAAAGCTTTCGTTCTCTTACAGCAACTGCAATAACACCTGAAAGCTCTGTTGTAATCAGTGGCAAGAGTTTCATTTAAAGAGGCACATGGAGGAGAAGTTCCCAGCTCCCTCTCCTGGACTGATATGGGATATTGTCTCAGCCAGGCCTGCAGGGAGATACAACACAAATAGAACTTTATTTCATGCGATAAGTTCATTTAAATAAGTGTATTCCGTGCAGGTTGGCCATCTCTGAGGATACAAAGGCAAATCATGACGAATGCCGTCCACATTTCATTAACGCTGCTGCTGCTGAAGGCTTCGTTGATTCAGCTCTTTCCAAAACACCTGGACGTCAATTCTGAAACTCCCTAATCGAAAAATCTGTGTGTCTGTGTGTAGGTGTGTGTAGCTACTTATGTATATCCAGCTGTATTCTTCTGGTTGCTGTGTTGTTTCTTCGTATGAGCTGATCAATTCAGGGTGCAGTTACACTCAGGGGTTAAATTGGGATTAGTGGGGCAGCTCTTTCTATGCAAAGCCTGTCTCTCTCTCTCTTACCTTCTCTGTTTCTTTCTCTTTCCTCTTTCTCTCTCTCTCTCTTACTTTCTCTTATTCTATCTCTCTCTTTCTCTCTCTCTCTCTCTCTCTCTCTCTCCCCTCCTCCCTCTCTTATTCCTTTTTCTCTCTCTCTCTCTCTCTCTCTCTCTCTCTCTCCCTCTCTTATTCTCTTTTCTCCCTCTCTCTCTCTCTCTTCTTACTGTCGCTCTCTTTCTCTTTCTTCTTTACTTTCTCTTTCTCTCTCATTATCTCTCTCTCTCTCTCTCTAACTTTTGATCACTTTTGTTTAGTTCCCTGCATCATATGACGTGAAGCTATGTGGCAGCCCCCGTCCCCCATTTTATATTTACAGTATTTGTTAGACGCCCCTATCCTGAGCAACTTATATTTATTTCGTTTATACCACTAAGCATTTAACAGTTAGGGGCCTTTCTCAGGGGCCCATTGTTACACTTACTACCCTGCAGCAGGTATTAAAGAGCAGAAACATACTGCTGCTAGTCAGGACACAAAATAAACCCGCAGCACTACTTAATGCAGTCTGGGTTGTTCTCAATATTAAAACCTCATAATGATGGAAAAAATGTCTTGTGATTATGAGATTTTTTTTCATTATTTTTCATTATTACCACACAGCATTCTGGGAAAAAAAATCACCAAGTCTTATTAGAAAATATGGCATTATTACAAGATTAAAAAGATCTTTTCATTTTAGGACTTTCTTTCTTGTGCGATGATGCGTGTAAGAGTTTGTAAACGATCTTTTATAAAAAATTATTACACGACATTTGCAGGGAAGTCGGTTTCCAGAAGGTTCTGTGAACAGGAGTCACCTTGACCATAGAGTTATACCTTATTTTTTATTGTTCATTTGTTTTTTCATTTCTTAGCGATGAAGAAGCCTCTCTCTCTGAATTCTATCCCATCATCTCCGGGGATGTCATGTCTGTCAAAGAGATTCTGACGGAGCCAAAGTTCCCACGCCACAGGACATGGTACAGAAAAATTTTGCCTTTTGTATTTTTTTTTGTATTTTCTATTTTTCTATGCTACACATCAATACAATCATCACACCCCCAGGGCTGTGTATGTAAGAAATCCCAAGGGAATAGCTCAAAAGTGGAAATGAGGAGGCTGTATGGAGTATGTAAGGATGCATAAGTAGTCCGTATAGAGTATGTAAAGATGAATAAGGAGTATGTGATGAAGAATAAGGAGTCTGTATGAAGTATGTAAGGAAGAATAAGGCGTATGTAAGGATAATTAAGGAGTCTATGGAGTATGTAAAGAAGAATAAGGAGTATGTAAAATTAATAAGGAGTCTGTATGGAGTATGTAAGGATGAATAAGGAGTATGTAAGGAAGAAAAAGGAGTCTGTATGGAGTATGTTAGGATAAATAAGGAGTATGTAAGGATAAATAAGGACTCTGTATGGAGTATGTAAGGATAAATAAGGAGTACATAAGCATGAATAAGAAGTCTGTATAGAGTTTGTAAGGAAGAATAAGGAGTATGTATATAGTATGTAAGAATGAATCAGGAGTCTGTAAAAAGGACGAAAGGATGAATAATAAGTATGTAAGGATGAATAAGGAGTCTGTATGGAGTATGTAAGGATGAATAAGGAGTATGTATATAGTATGTAAAGATGAATCAGGAGTCTGTAAAGAGTATGTAAGGATGGATAAGAAGTATGTAAGGATGAATAAGGAATCTGTATGGAGTATGTTAGGATGAATAAGGAGTCTGTATGGAGTATGTAAGGATGAATAAAGAGTATGTACAAAGTATGTGAGGATGAATAAAGAGTATGTAAGGATGAATAAGAAGTATGTAAGGATGAATAAAGAGTATGTAAGGATGAATAAGAAGTATGTAAGGATGAATAAGGAATCTGTATGGAGTATGTTAGGATGAATAAGGAGTCTGTATGGAGTATGTAAGGATGAATAAAGAGTATGTACAAAGTATGTGAGGATGAATAAAGAGTATGTAAGGATGGATAAAAAGTATGTAAGGATAAATAAAGAGTATGTAAGGATGAATAAGAAGTATGTTAGGATGAATAAGGAGTCTGTTTGGAGTATGTATAATAGAGATGAGGTGTATCATAGAGATGAGGTGCTTTGTGCACAGGGTTATTGTCAGGCTGTTCTAGGTCTCTTAGACATTCTACTTAGTCATTCTAAGACATTCTGCACAACTGTGTGGTTTATTCCGTGGCTAACGTTTGGGGAAGACACACTTATAAGGGTGTCAGAAAAGCGTCCACAAACTTTTGGCTTTATAGTGTAGCTTCAATCGTTTCAGCATCTGTTTTGTCAAGTTAATTAGATATGTACAGTAAATCCTTGCTTAGCAGCTGTGTTGGCATTAAAAAAGATTAAGGAAGATTAAATAGAAAGCAAACTGGAGAAACTCCAGAATCAGTTATTAGGGAGTTATACATATGATAATAAGGAGGGCTAACACTTCAGTTAGAGCTCAGGGATTATGTTTGTATATTAAATCCAATAATAATCCATAATGACAGAGTTCCCAGGCTTTTTTTTTCTTGTATAGATAATCATATTTACACCTTTGCTCCATTTGTTTGCCTTACTCTCCTGATAATGGGTCCAAACTTGCCCTAGATTGAAAATTCCTCTGAATTTTTTTTTTACCATATTTGCATGGACTCAGACACACCTGTAAGAACTGAATACAAACGCAAATCAGCCAAGCAACATGGAAAAAAACCATTTTGTGTACATGTTATACCGAGTGTCACAGCTGCGACTTAGAATGTCACAATAGAATAACAGAATAAACTGTCTTTGTGTGGATGATAATGGAGTCAATGAAAAAAATGGATGAGGAAACTCTTCAAAGCTTTTTAAGATAAACAAGGCCGTATGGTGGATGCGAGGGAGAATGAGACTGTAGGGAGGATGAGGATGAATCTTTAAGAATAAATGAATCTGTAGAAAGGATTTGTGGATGAATGTAGAGTTTGTATAGCAAAATGTAAGAATAAATAAGAAATCTTCAGAAAGGAAGTACCAGAGGTATGAAAAAGTTTTCAAACATGCCAGCAGATGGCAACACAAGGCGGCTTGGAGTCTGTAGGAAGTATGTATGTATGAATAAGACGTGTGTATGGAGTGTGTAGGGACAATTAAGAAGCCTGTATAGAGTATGTAGTGATAAATAAGAAGTCTGTATGAAGTCTTTAAGGATGAATGAGGAGTCTGTATGGATGAATGGGGAGTCTGTAAGGATGAATGAGGAGTCTGTATGAAATATTTGAAGATGAGGAGTCTGTAAGGATGAATGAGGAGTCTGTAGGGATGAATGGGGAGTCTGTAAGGATGAATGAGGAGTCTGTAAGGATGAATGAGGAGTCTGTAAGGATGAATGAGGAGTCTGTAAGGGATTGTAATGCTGATGAATGGGAGTCTTTAAAAATATGTAAGGATGAATGAGGAGTCTGTAAGGATAAATGAGGAGTCTGTAAGGATAAATGAGGAGTCTGTAAAAAGACTTTAAAGAGGATGTTAGGATAAATAAGGAGTCTTTATAGGGAGTGTGACAAAGAATAAAGAGTCTGTGAAGTAATAAGGCCTGAATCCTTTAAAAAAAATTGCCATTGTTTTGGCTTGCTTTGGAATTTTTTAAGAATTCCGCCCCACATTTCCTGTGACTTTACATTTCTCTTCTATTTTCTACCACATTTTATTTTTTATACCTTTTCATTGTCGTCTGCAGAGGCATAAAAAATCTATTTTTTTTCGGTGCGGAAGAATGAAAGGAGAAGGTTGCGTTTGTTGAGAGCACGCATGTGATGAAAGTCAGACTCTGCTACCAGAGAGAAGCTTAAGGGAGGAATATGATCAAATCAAAGTGAATATTCAATCACATCAAGAGCATCCTATATGCAGCAGCTTGATCTCATACCTCAAAGAACGGCAGCTCGCCGTGTGCAACACCCACAAGCTCACCTGAAATCTTGTTAGTCAGTCGTTCTTATGCGAAATAAAAATTCAAAACTAAGCGAGGAAGAACGGCTGCAGAAAAAAACTATTTCAGATATCCATTACTGCATTTACCTGTTTCGCTTGGTGGCTTAGTGTTTAGCAATGTTTTCTCACAGCAAGAAGGTTCCAGGTTCGTATTCCCTGCAGGGGTTTTGCTATGTGGAGTTCACATGTTCTCCCCGTGCCTGTGTAGGTTTCATCCTACAGTCCAAAAACATGTATGTTAGGTTGATTTGGTGATTCTAAATTTCCTATAGGAGTAAGCGTGAGTCTGTGTGGTTGTTTTGTCTGTATGTGGTCCTGCGATGAACTGGTGACCTGTCCAGGTTCTACCCCTGCCTTTCGCCTAATAAAAGCTCGGATAGACTTCAGCAGATTCGTGGAAATCTGATAAGTAATAAGTATATATAGACAATAGATAGATAAATGTTGCTATCTAGCATAAAAATGGAAATATCTTAAAATCCTGCAAGATTACAAGATGTCGTGACCACAAGGTTGTGTATTTATCTCAAGGTGATTATAGAGATTAAAATCAAGGACTTCACCTATCCTAAAACATGTATGTTAGGTTAATTAGTGATTCCAAATTGCCCATATGATTGACTGAGTGAGTGAGTGTGAGTTTGTGTGTCTGTATGTGGTCCTGCGATAGACTGGAGACCTGTCCAAGGTGAAAGTCTATTTCCAACAGGTCCATGTGACCCTGATTAGAAATTATGGAAAGTATGTCTATTATGTCTATTAAGACTTCTATTAAGAATTAGCGTATATATATATATATATATATATATATATATATATATATATATATATAGTTTATATGCTTTATAAGTTTGTGGACACCTTATCAACACAAACACATTGTAATTGAGAGCACAGCTGATGGTTGCTTAGCAATGACAGACACCTCCATAGCGCAAGCACCTGGGAACGTCAACATGCCACAAATGTCTGTCACGAAAAAACTTGATACTTAAACATCTTAAGAAATGAATAACTAGCATTTTAGAATAAAAAATGAAAATCAAAGCACTGTGTTTAAGTGTGCACTTCAGCTAACACCAATCTGAAGCCTCTTTCATAAGAGCATCTTCTCGCCGTTTAAAGGAATTGCGGGCCAATCGGAATTCAGAAGCGAGCACTCCACAGACTCCTCGCGAGCTCTTCATCGATGGGCAGAAAAATGTCATGCAGCGCTCGGCTCTGAACTGAAAAGTTCAAGCAGCTTAAATCGTGCTCCCAGTCTATTTAATGCAGTCAGACAGGAAAGTGTGTGTAAGTACTCACACCTCAAAGCTTTAGGGAATTCTTGAGATGGCCTACTGATAGTGTAAGTGTCCCTTGGGTAGATGATTTGTGCGATTGGTTGCGTGATCTCAGGAGTATTCATTCTTCTATACCCGCTGATTCCCTAATTTGGGGTCACAGGGATCTGCTGGAGTCTATCCCAGCCATCTCTGGAAGGGTAAAAGGCAGGAAGGGTACACCCTGGACAGGTCACCATTCCATCACATGCCCCACTCAAGTTGATTAATTTATTTATCTTCTATACCCGCTTATTCCCTAATTCGGGGTCACAGGGATCTGCTGGAGTCTATCCCAGCTGTCTCTAAACGGGCGAAAGGCAGAAGGGGTAAACCCTGGACAGGTCCACCACAGGGCCACACACACACTCACTTGTATGGGCAATTTAGAATCTAGTAAAATGTAGTTAAAATTTTCAGACTTCGTCCCCACAAAAAAATTTTTGATGACCTTTTAAAGATCTTTAATAGTTTGTTGGGTTTAAAATTAATTTAATTACAAATTAATTACATCTAAACACGTTTTCTATTTGTTCTTTTTCCATGTTAAACAATTCTTTTCTTTTTCAGCTTACAAGCTGTTTTCACTAACCATGAAAAATTCTGAATTCAAATCCTGTGTTTGTGCTCCTCAGGGATGTCCTAAGGGAAACCATAGATAATGATGAGCTCCGGGAGAGGGACCAGTGGACCATGTTTGGTAATGAGGTAGAAAAGCTAGAGATTGGAGTGATCAAGAACCAGCACACGGTCCGTGAACGCATGGACCACACGGTGCTGCGTAAAGAGGTGAACCTTAGATAGAGGAAATGTAATAAATGGTGGTGGTTAATCCTGTGGAGAGCATGCTGCTTTGAATGTTTTCAAGCTGAGAAGCTCATGAATAGATTAATGATTTACTAATGAGGTAAACCAGCATGGTGGTATCATAGGACATAGGGTTCGTATCCCAGTGCTATAAAGGCTATTAACATTAAAAATAATACATTTTTAAGTATTAGCCTAAATTGTTTAAATGAGATGATGCTAACATTAAAGACATCAAATTTGAGTAAAGTAAATTATTCATTCTTTCATTTTCCTTTGGAAAACAAAAACTTTTAGATGAAACACTCTACTTGCAGCCCAGACTTATGGTATAATGCTAATCGTACAAATTATTTATGAGAATAATTAAAATGAGATCCTGCCTAATCCCATTTTCCCTTATTTCATTGATACTCTTCTTCAAGCCTCTCCTCCATCCTCCTGCCTCCCTGTGATTCACACAGACTTTGATCAAATTTTCATCTTCACCCTCAGGCAGAAAGAAAGGTTTCGACACACCTGAAGTTTCTGAACGATTTGAGCATGAAGACTCCGGATTTTTCCATCCCTCTTCGTCCCCACACCGTCTGGGAAGGGATGGCTGTCAAACTTTCCTGCACTGTCCAGGGATGTCCATCACCACAAATCACCTGGTGAGAGATTGGAAAGTAGTTTTGCTTTACATAATTGAAAAATAAAGAAAGATTTATTAACTATCCAGTGGTACCTTGACTTACGAGTGTCCCAACTAACAAGTTTTTTGAGATGCGAGCTATAAGTTGCAAGCTAAAAATCAGGTTCCAAGCCAGCTTAGGACCCCCAACCACTAGTTGGTGTAGCGAACGCCACAATGAACGCCGTAACATCCATCTAGCATCACATGTCTCACTCGATAGCTAGTCAGACATGCACATTAGCAAGTGCATTAGCAAATGGAGTTGTCTGATCTCCAAGGTAAATGCTGTACATCATACTTGATAAAACAGTTTATTGGAGTACATCCTCTTGTATTGCTTTTTATACAATATTAATTTGTTTTTTGTTTTTTGTTCTTTAAAACATGTAACAAAAAAAAACAGTTTTTTGGGGGGGACCCGGAACTAATTAATTGCATTTTTCATTTCAATGCGAAAAATTGATTTGACATCAAGGAACGAATAAAACTCGTAAGTCATGGCACCACTGTACTCTTTAAAATAGTCTCTGAAGTTGGCTTCTTTTAGTATAATAGTGGAAGTGGTAGCTCAGTGGTTAAGGTGTTGAACTACTGATTAGAAGATCAGCCCCTAAGGGGCCGCCAAGAAAGGCTGCTTAACTGGATAAAAAATTAGGCAAATATAAAGTTAAATAAGGGCGTCTGCCAAATGCCATAAATTTACATGTAAATATATTACAGTATTGGAATTTTCTGGAAAAATCTACCAGATGCTGCAGCTAAATAATTTCAAGAAACCATATGTTCATTACAGGCTGCATTTACACTGAAGATCTTGTTTTGTAACTATATCAGATTTTTGATGATCCGCTTACATCTGACTCGTATCCGATATCTGCATTTACACGATACACGAAAAAACAATCCAATGTAGACGTACTGACCGGAAAAATGGCGCAGCTTATTTGGACGCAATAGAAGAAGACGAAATGATTGTTTAGTATTTTTGCTTCCGCATCAAGTTCAAAGGTCGGCAAACAATTTCTTTAATTTCCGATCTGTCTGCTTACATGGCAGACGCTAATGCACATATCCGATTCGTATCCAATAAGATCTGAAACCCATCTGAAAATATTGGGTTACTTGTCTATCTGTATCATTTGTGTTTTATGATACGCTGTGTCTCTTCCCAGGTATAAAGATGGCGTTCCTCTCACGGCTTCTTCGCAACCCTGGAACTACAAACTGCTACAGAAATTCGGTCTCAACACTCTGGAGATTAGAAGGTGATCATACCTGTAACATAAATCAATCTGCCTTGACCACAGTGACCTAGAGCTTATTATTCATAGTCCATCCCTGCTGTGTTTTTTCCTCTTTAGGTGTAGTACTGCTGACGCTGGAGAATACAAAGTGGTGGCCAAAAGCTCGTTAGGCGAGGCAATGACCTACGCCACGCTCCTAGTGAACTGTGAGTGATCTATGATATTGATTTTTTAGACAGGATGATTTCTAGCTCGGATTTAATCTCAGCTCGTGATCAAATTCTTTATGACATTCCGGTCTAGTGTGACAAAGTTTAATTTATTCGTTAATTTATCCAATCACAATTTAGTAGGAGTTACCCTATTATTTGTTTGCATATTAAATTTATTTGCAAACTTTACTTTAGGAATAGACGGAATTGTGATGCTAAAATAGCTTTAAAGTAGTAAGCTGATGTTGGGTCCTTGAGCAAGACATTTAACCCTTCCTGTTCCAGGGGCGCTGTATCATAGCTGACCCTTCGCTCTGACCCCCAACTTACTACATTTTACATTTACAGCATTTGGCAGATGCCCTTATCGAAAGCGACTCACATTTATGTCTTTTTTTATACAACTGAGCAATTGGGGGTTAGGGGCCTTGCTCAGGGGTCCAGCAGTGGTGGCTTGGTGGTGCTGGGACCTGAACCCAGGTCTTTCTAGTATCAGTCCAACACCTTAACCACTAAGCCACCACTTCCCACACTAAAATGGTATGGAAACATATTTCACTGTGCTGTAGAATATATTCTCATTCCTACCCAGGGCTTGCAAGATATTTAAATTCCTGGTATCCCTTAAGACAGGCACTCTTTAGCCTGAAATGAATTTAAGCAGCCCGAATTAAAAAAATAAAATCATTTTTAATGTAGAATATTCTAAAGGAGACAAAATCTCATATTCGCAATTCTCATAGTCATGCATTTCAGTGGTTAGTGTATATGATGGGGCAAGTGTTAGCTTAGTGGTTTAGATGAACAGATTGTCAGTTTAATTTCCCGGACCACCAAGCTGCCACTGCTGGTTCCCTAAACAAGGTTCTTATAACCATTTACTGCTCAGTTGCATCAGTGAGAGAAATGTGAGACACTCTGGAGATAAAACTGCTGTAAATGTGGACAGAAGAATTAGACATCATCTTTATAAGGAAATCGCGTTTTATTTTTCCTCTTCTGTGCTAGTATGTGTGTGTGTTTGTTTGTGCGGTGAGGGTTAAATACTGATCTCCGTCTCTCCTTTTTTTTCTTTCTAAATCAGCGAAGCGAGGACTTGAGGCAGGAATGAAACACACCCAGGCTGTGGGTAAGTGGTGTAATGAGACACGTCCTCTCTTCCTCCATCTGCACTGTTGATGAAGAGATTGGAAGCTCACAAATTGCTTATTATTCGTGACTACAGGGGTTTTAAGCATGCGTCTTTTCCCTCCCTCCTTTCCATCTCCTCTTGTCTGATTCGTACTTCTATCCTCTGTTTTGTTGTTTTCTATCCTCCTTTCTTTATAAAATAAACGCTAAAGAACTGCAGGGTAACTTTACTATAGTACATGTAGTGAATGTCCTGTGGTAAATACTGTAGCGTTATTAAGCCTTACCATAGTAAACTGCGACTATGTGGTAATTTGTTGTGTTAATTCTACTACACTTAATGTTACTGCCACTGCTGGGCCCTTAAGCAAGGCCCTTAACCCCAATTCTTCACTTGTATAAAAGAGGGAAAAGTAAGTCGCTCTGGATAAGGGCGTCCCTAATGAGCAAGCCGGCAGCTACTGTATCAAAGAAAAAACTCAGTGAGATAAAGTAGGAAGAAACCTTAAGAGAAACCAGACTCAATAGAGAACCCATCCCCATCTGGGTGACACCGAATGTTTGTTTATTACAGCTTATGGTAATAGTTATCAAATGTAATGTAAACTGTAGCTTTGGGTCAGTGGAAATACTGCGGGGTGTCCTATATGTTTCCATACATAGCTAAAATGTACTATTTTCCCAGATCCCCAGATTTCCCCCCAACTTGATTTTTATCCTTGGGAGCATTTGAAGGACATGGTGTATCAGGAAAAGATACAGAACATAAATTATCTTAAGGAACGTGTTCTTCAGCAGTGGAGAAACCGCATCCAAATGTGTTTACAAAACAATGGTAGTCATGTAGAGCACATATGTATGGACACTTATGGGACACCCTGTAGAAATACTATAGTGTAAATACTATAACAAACTAAATCCCTTACTAAATACTATAATATGCTACCGTTTACCACAGTCTTCTAGTTTACACTAGCAAGTTCTTCTCGACTGGCCTAAACACTATCAGTAAATTACAAGATTTGTTTCATTAAATTGTATTAATTGATTTATTTTTGTCCAATCAGATTTCAGTTTCTCTGTTCTGCCATGTTAATCCAATCCGGCCGGGCCTTTAGAATCAGTAGTGTTGCCCATGTAGTTTAAACTATATTAGCAATTGAACTGTTTCTTTAACCAATCAGATTTCAAATTCGCCTCACAGCCGTCCTCTGATTGGTTAATCCGAGCAAAACTATTACAGCCAAGTTCAACTAGCCAAACACATCTGTAGCGATCTACACACATCAATGCAGTTAAATTAGAACCACCGAGCCACCACTGCTGAGCTCCTGAGCAAGGCCCTTAACCCCCGATTGCTCTGTAAGTCGCTCTGGATGAGGGCGTCTGCCAAATGCTGCAAATGTAAATGTAAATACTCTTATACACTAAAGAATATGGTAATTTGCGTTATAAGCAACAGCAGAGTCTTGATAATGAGCTAAAAAATGGCAAATTTATAGTCTGGATGATGTCCTGATCCCGTTCTGGTCCACAAGATGTAATACAGAATCTGATTTTCGCTCATTAGCGTCCAGTAACATGACGCCTCATTACTGTAATATTTCCTCCTGAGATTTTTTTCCTCCATGCTGTTCGAATCCACACGAAATTTCAGATCAAATCAAAAACATGCCTAATATCCGAAAGCATGATGTCCCGGCTCGAAGGGCTTTTTTTTTTTTTAAACGCAGCTTCATTCCGAGCTTCTTAATTAAGTCTTTTAGTTCATTGTTCGTCGTCTCAGCGTGCGACGAGGTGAGACAGCTTCTCCCTTCCTTTCCCGTCGCCTAATACAGATAATTAGATGTGCTTCAGTGACAACATGCGCATTTCCATTTCTATAGGAATCAAATCACCGAGCGAATCGCCGGATTATTTATACATTTGTCGACGGTTCGTTCTCTCAATAATAACAGACGTCGTTGCCTCTAAACTGCTAATTTGATCTGTCTTATTATTTCCTCGCCTCCTATTCTTCCTCACCTCTTCTCCTGTTTTCTCCTCTCCTCTTTCTTTTCCTTCTGTTCACTTTGTTTCCTTCACTATTTCTCTTTTCTTCCCTTATTGTTTTTGTCTGTTGTTTTCCCAGATATTATTTTTTTATCCTTTCATAGTTTCTATTTGTTTTTTTCTCTCTTCTTTTCTGTTTCCTTTTCTCTTTTTATTTTGTTGTCGCTTTTTTGTCTATTAGTTACTCGCATTCTATCTTTTTTTTCTATTCCCTATTCTTCTTTTTTTCTCTGCTGTCTTTTTTCTTTTCTTTAACTCTCTTATCTTTTCTACTCCTTTTTTTCTCTTCTTTTCTCTGCTATTTTTCCTGTCGCTTTTTTATCCTCGACTATTTTTTTTCCATCTCTGTTCCCCCTCATTTTTTCCCTTTTTCTTTCTATTCCTTCTGTTTCCCTTATTTTCTCTTTTCCTCTCTCCTCTTTTCTTATTTGTCTCTTTTCTGTTTAATCTTACTCTCTTTTTTTCTCTTTAAAGGTTTTTTTACTTTCTTCTCTTTTTACTTCTTATATTTTTCTTTTTTTCTCTCTCTTTTTTTCTTTTCTATTCCTTCCTTCTAATTCTCCTCTTCTCGTCTTCCCTCCTCTCCTTTTGTTCGCTTTATCTACCATCCTCTTCGTTTTTTCCTTTTATTCTCTATTCTCTTTTCCTGTCATCCTCTTTTTCTGCTCTCCTCTTCTTTTTTTCTCTTATTGCTTCCTACATTTCCCTTTTGCTTTTGTCCTATACTTTATTTCTCTATTTCATCTCCATTCCTCCTCTTCTATTCCTTATTATTTCTTATATCTCTTTTTCCTTTTATCTTTTTCTGATCCTTTATCTTTTTCTTCACTTCTTGTCCTCCTCCGTTGTGCCAACCTGCCTCCTCTATTTTTTCCTCTCTCTTATCTCCTCTTTTAAAATCCTCCTCTCTCACCTCTTTAACACATTACTCTCTGATGCCAGACCTGATCTAAAGCTCTTCTTTCCTCTCTCACTCTTTTTTCCAGTCTCTGTGAAGAAGGAGGAGGAGGCTTTATTCGCCACCACCTTCCCTCCATCTTTTATTAAAGAAGGAGAAACTCTGACTCTGAGCTGCCGTTTTACTTTTCCTCTTCTTGCCTTCCAGCAGGACGTTGCCTGGTTCAGAGATGGTACAAATCACTTTACACATTAATAACTGATAGATAGATAGATAGATAGATAGATAGATAGATAGATAGATAGATAGATAGATAGATAGATAGATAGATAGATAGATAGATAGATAGATAGATAGATAGATAGATAGATAGATAGATAGATAGATAGATAGATAGATACATACATACATACATACATACATACATACATAGATACATACATAGATACCTAGATAGACAACCACTACAAATAGACAGACATACAGATAGACAAACAGACATAGATAGATAGATAGATAGATAGATAGATAGATAGATAGATAGATAGATAGATAGATAGATAGATAGATAGATAGGTAAGGTAATAGGTAAGTAGATGGATAGATGAACCCAACTACTGTCTTTCAGCTAGTTTTGTTATTTGTCAGTGTGTGACACCTGTGTGTGTGTGTGTGTGTGTGTGTGTGTGTGTGTGTGTGTGTGTGTGTGTGTGTGTGTGTGTGTGAATAGGAGTTCCTCTCCGTGCATCCACTTGGCTGGACATTCACACGGCCCTGCGCTCCTCCACCCTCACCCTGAAGGGAACACACAAAGAGCACGAGGGTCTTTACAGCGTCCGCCTGCGCACCCGAGACGGCACCACCGAACACAGCGCCTACATCTATGTCAAAGGTCAGACATGTTGGATTCAAACAAACAAGTCTGAGGTCATGATCATGGCGAAAAGTTTAACGAAAGGAAAAAGTAGAAAGAAAAAGAAAGTAGAAAGAAATGCTCACATTATTTATTTTATTACAGTTTATTGTGATATATTTAAGCCTTTTTTTATTCGGAACCTTTATAATTAAATTCTATGCAAATTTATAGTTTGCATATTTATTATCAATAGGTAATTATATAAAGAGAGAAAAAAATTATGCTGGATTTTCCTCACTTTTTCTTTTTTCTTTTTTTTCCTCTTCTCTTTTTTTCTCATTACGTCTCATATTTCATCTTTTTTTTTGTCTCTTTTTTTTCTGCCCTCAGTCTTTTCTGTTAACTGCTGTAACTAACATGTAACTACTCTTTAAAGAGACAAAAAACATCTTCTCTTTCATCCTTTCCTCCTCTCCTCTCTCACTATTACTCCTGTATAAAGAAATAATAAAGGATGGCATACTATACTTCTTCTGATCTTCTTCTCTCCTTTTCCTCAGTGAAAATGCAGGTTGTAGTCAGAGTTTTGTTACAGAGCTCTCAAGGTCCTTATGCTCGTTTCTGTGTGTGTGTGTGTGTGTGTGTGTGTGTGTGTGTGTGTGTGTGTGTGTGTGTGTTTCAGATGGTCCTGCAGCAGTGCTCGGAGCTCCAGGTTCTCCACTCCACCTCGAGTGTGCTGATGTGAACAGAGATTATGTGTTCCTCTCCTGGGAGCCTCCCAGCGCTGAGGGTGCAGGTCCAGTGCAGGGCTACGTCATCGAAAGGTCAGTAATAAGCATGAGTGTTAATTAATCCTTTACCAAATGACTAACAACTATAAATATACTTACAAATCAGATGATAGATAGATACACAGACAAACAGACAGATAGATGGATAGACAGATACTACAGATAAATAATATAGATAGATAGATAGATAGACTCACAGACAGACAGACAGACAGACAGACAGAGTAGATAGATAGATAGATAGATAGATAGATAGATAGATAGATAGATAGATAGATAGATAGATAGATAGATAGATAGATAGATAGATAGATAGATAGATAGATAGATAGATAGATAGATAGATAGATACTACAGATAAATAGTACAGGTAAATAGATAGATAAATATACAGACAGACAGACAGACAGACAGACAGACATAATAGATAGATAGATAGATAGATAGATAGATAGATAGATAGATAGATAGATAGATAGATAGATAGATAGATAGATAGATAGACTCACAGACAGAGATAGATAGATAGATAGATAGATAGATAGATAGATAGATAGATAGATAGATAGATAGATAGATAGATAGATAGATAGATAGATAGATAGATAGATAGATAGATAGATAGATAGATAGATAGATGTATTACATATTGATTTAATAAGTACATCTATACTGTTAAATTTTGGTTTACATGGAGGGAAAGATTTAAAAATTAAAATAGGTTTGGTCCAGACACACCGATGACATCAGATGGTTATGATTGGTCGATTGAAATGCATCACATCCATTAAGCGGAAATATATTTAAAATATTACTGTTATAAATAATTGCATAGGTTAGATTGTTATATTTAGTAATAGGAGAGCTGTGTACATCTTTAAAGAAGACCTTTTAGCAGGTGGTATCAAAGCAGCAGAGACAAATGGAGGAAGAAACAGGGAGGAAGAGAAGCAGTAAGAAAAACAAAAACGAGTGGAAAGGGGGAGGCGGCCATACCGACAGACAGAGAGGGATGAGGTTGTGTCTCCTTCCAGCAGGATAAAATGTCATCTCCACCGCAGCCTTCTGTTTCCTAGCAACACACACAGGCTCCTGAAAAAGTTGTGTATTCTCCTGCTTACTTTTTCAGGTAATGGCGTATCTCGCCGGGTGCACAGGCCACTTTGAGAATTAGCCTCGATTTCAGAAACTGTTATTTTTGATCTCAGCTGCTGCATGATGGGTAGGTTCTTATTTCCAGGTTGGGCTGATGAAATTGTTGTTTATCAGCTTTTTTTTTATAATGCGTCTGAGTCACACACTGAAGTGGTGCAAAAACACACACAGGTAGACTGCAGCAGTGACTAAATTTACACTTGGATGACCAGAACACTGTGGGTTCAATACTCAAGAATGATTGATTGTATCACTGATAAAAGGGGATGAGATCTTGCTACCTTCTAACTCTTGTCTGATGTCTAAAAATTGACTCTGTAGCTAAAGTGTTGGACGGTTATAAGATTCAATCCCAGGAGCATCTACCTGCCACTGCTGGGCCCCTGAGCAAGGCCCTTAACTCTTGATAAATGGTCTCGTTTCAGGTGTGAGGTGGGCACTGGCAAGTGGGAGCGCTGTAACGAGCTGGTTCAGAATCTGTGTCATTACCCGGTTATGGGTTTAAAGGAAAACACCATGTACCAGTTTAGAGTGTGTGCAGTGAACCAGGCTGGTGTGGGCCGTCCATCTAAAGTCTCCGACCCCATCATCACCTCTGACCCAATGGAGCCCAGCAGGACTATGGGTACCTTTACAGTATTACTATACCATACTGTATAATAGGGCTGTGTATTGGTGAAGGTTTCGCAATATGATACATGGGTCACGATACAATATATCACAATATATTGCCAATTAACACAAAAAACATAGCCGACAAAAACAAAGTCGTAGACGATCTTATTTTTTTTCTGCCATGTTTGCTTCTGAGACAATGACTGTATGCGTCAGCGACAACTATAAGAGTGGTGGAGGAAGTTGTTTGATACACACTGCAGGTTTTAATTAAATATTGCGTAAATTGTTCTATGTAAAATGTTTAAAATGATATGTATTAATAGTAAAGGTTAGAATAGTAGTAGCGCAGTGGTTAAGGTGTTGGACTGCTGTTGGACTGGTGGTTCAAGTTCCAGCACCACCAAGTTGCCACTTTTGGGCTCCTAATCCCCAATTGCTTAGTTGTATGAAAGAGAAAAAAGTAAGTTACTTTGGATAAGGGCGCCTGCCAAATGTCGTAATTGTCGAAATGCAGTATTGTTAGCTTGAGACATGGTTATGCAAGTAAAATATTCAATAATGCTATTCAGATCTTTAATTATGCTAGTCAAAAAAAGATTACTGTTAGACTGAGACATGGTTTTGCTAGTCAAATTTACAATTATTTTAGTCAGAAAAACAGTATTGTTAGCTTGAGACATGCTTATGCTAGTCAGATATTTAATAATGCTAGTCAGATCTACAATTATTTCAGTCAGAAAATGATATCGCGATACTTAGCTGTATTGATATCCTGTTATAATATGTAATAAAGTGATATATCAGTGGTTATGTGGTGTTGGACTGCTCATCTGAAGAATGATCTAAAGTTCAATTCCCAGCAGCACCAAGCTGTTGCTGCTGGGCCCCTAAGCAAGCCCTTAACCTTCAGCTGATCAGATGGATAAAAAATAATTCAACTAAATTGTATTTACAGTAAAAAAAAAAAAAAAAGATATGACATAAAACCTTTTTATTTCCTTGAATGCTGGAGACGTTAAAGAAACACCTTGGTAGGCTGATTCGACATCATCAGATTACAAGCTTCTGGCTGCAAGACTCGGATATCCTAAATAGAATCTTTAAGACGTTTTTATCTTTGAATACAGCACTTACGATTATCTCTGCTTGAAGGGTTTTATATCTCAGACACCTATATGCCTTTACCCACAATGTCATCTCGTTCTTGTCTTTTTTTTCCCCCCCGTCTCACCTTTTACAATATCACCGCCACTGGCTGTCTCTATTTGTCCCTTAATCTCTTTCTTTTGTCCTCTCTTCGTGTAAGTGGTCAAGCTGGATAGAGGAAAAGAGATCGTGATCACCAAGGACCAGCTGGAAAGTAAGAAATGCAACATTTATCTTCCTGGTGTGAGCAAATACCACAGTTAATTGAACATCGGAAGCATGACCCCCTTGGTAGAAACTCAGATTTTTCTCAATTTAATTACAAATTTTCCTCAAACACACATTAACGGGTGTTTAATGTAGCGGTAAAACCGTGCTATTTAGATACACATTTCGTCTAGTTTAGTAAATTGTGCTAAATATTAAATTCTGCCAAGTTTCGAGACGGTTGGAAATAACTTGAGCTATATGAGAATTGTGCTAGAAATATGTTAGCCAGAGATGCGGGTGTGCTAGCAAGAAAAATAGTTATGCTAACAGTTATCCAGTGAAGTTATAAGTATGCAGAGTAATATAAGTTGTTTGAAAAATGTTATGCTAATTAAAAGAGACCTTTTCATAGTGAAATGCAATTATTCCGGTCAGAGGTATTTATGCTAGTCATAAGTAGTTGTGCTAGTCAGATATATTAATGCTATTCAGAAATACAGTTGTTAGTTAGAAAAAGTTTTTCCTAGTCAGAGGTATTTATGCTTTTCATAAGTAGTTATGCTAGTTTAAAGGTATAAAGTCAGAGGTATTTATGCTAAAAAATGATAAAGTTATGCTAGTCGGGGGTATTTATGCTAGTAAGAGATACAGTTATGGTAGTAAGCATTTATTCTAGTAACAAATATGGTAAGGTTAGTCAGGAAGACTATTAAACTACTAAAGTGATACAGGCATAAACTTTATTTTCAGCATGTTTTCTTCTCTTTCTAAAGTTTCTTAATTGTTCTTCCCCCTCTTTAGACTTTATCTACTTTTTCGCTTTCTCATTTGTCATTCTTTTTTGGTCTCTTTTCTTTTTTACGATGTTTTTTTCTATTCTCCATCTATTACCCCTATCTGTCTTTCCATCTTCTCCTGCAGGTCAAATTCGAGTTCCTTTTTCACCAACTGATGTGCGAGTGTGTGAGTTAAGTGACACTTATGTCGTGATGTGCTGGACCGAGCCGGATCCTCGGGGCAAAGAGCCACTCACCTACTATGTAGAGCAGGTAAACTCTGGCACCCTGTCTTTAAACACTGAGCTTTTGGAAATAGCCAAAAACATGCTTATTTTTATGGCTGTGTTAGTCATGCTGGTCATATGCTAGTCCGATTCATAGTTATTTAAGTGAAAAATACAGTATTGTTAGGCTACGACACGCTTATGCTAGTCAAATATTCAACTATTCTAGTCAAAAATGCAGGTATGTTAGACTGAGACATGGTTATGCTAGTCATATTTATAGTTATTTTAGTCAGAAATACCAACCAAGTCTCACAAACTGCCGGTATTCTGGTATTGTTAGACCAAGCCATGATTATGCTAGTCAGATATTCAACTATGCCAGTCAGATATTCTATTATGCTAGTCAGAAATGCAGATATGTTAGACTAAGACATGTTTATGCCAGTCAGATATACAATTATTGGTGTTTCTGATTAAAGATTGTCCTTTGAAAATTATTATGCTAGTTAGACATGCGGTAAAGGTAAAACATAACTAAGATGCAGTTATGCTAATCAAGCAAAGAGTTTTATGTTATTCATTTCAAAGATGCCAAAAAATATTGCTAACATGTTATACAATGTTTTTTTGACTCAGTCTACCTCTTAGTCATGTTTTATTACCTGATTTGCACTCAGAAAAAGCCCTCCAAAGAAACCAATGGGTGGTGTTTTTAACTTGGGCCATAATCAAGTCGAAAGCAGATTTTCTTCCTTTAAAGTTTATAATCTGTATTTAAAACTTTATCCTTTAATAACACCTGAAAAGAACTACCAGGGGTGTTGGTTTCATATATGCACACAGCAAAGGCAGAAATTTCCAATGTCATGCAGGCATGTGGAAGATGAGCAGTTCGTAATGAGTCTGTGAAGCGGTGAACTGCCACAGGACGTCCATGTTTTATTGGACTTTTAAAGAAAAAGCTTTGTAATAAAACCTTCCAATAGATCAAGCACAGTTAAACTGTGAAAATCATCCTGCTCTATTTGAGTGATATGACAGAGACTTGTGGATTTAGCCTCGTTTAATGGAATTTACATCGACGGTTAGATGGCAGATGTGGGCAAATGCATGCTTTGAAAAAAAACATAACAAAAAGAAAAAAATGCATTCTTTCAATTCCATTGATCCAACACAGCTCTTTGTCCCACTTTGCCAACTTTTCAAAGGGATCCCTTTTTTGCATTTTGTGTAATAAACACTTGATTTCCCAATACGATAGAATGCAGTTTGATGTTGGAAATCTATTCTAATTTGATTATCTGATGGATTCTGTAGTCTATAGCAGGAAAGGAGAGCTGGCACTTGGCCAGCTTGGATATGACAATCTGTGCTACAAGGTTCGCTGCCTTCGGCTTGCAAAAAGGGACGGCCTACTGCTTCCGTGTGCGCGCTGTGAATAAATATGGCATAAGCGAACCATCGGAGCCTAGTCAACCTGTCTCGCTTGGAGAAGCTCTCGGTAAGCGTAAAGTGTTACCAAGTTCTGTTAGAGTATTCAGATAAAGGTGGATGTAAATGCTTAACTTTCATTATTACGGAGGGATATTTAGGTGCAAAATCATATACCAACAAGTCCACACTACGTTCAGACATATTAAGTACCATCATCACATCAGTAGACGTTTGCAACACGAGAGAAGGGAAAAGTATGACAGCTTACTAGTGTTATTTAATGTATTTATCAACTAGCTTCTACTATTAGCTACAATAAGTTGGGGGTTTTTTTCCAATTTTTTATAAGACTTTTATAGTGCCTTTGGAGTAAGTTTCTTTTTTAGATTGATAAAAAGGGTTTTATTTGTCACCTACACTTTGCAGCACTGTATTTTTGGGGTTTTTTTGCATGTCAAACCTTCAAAGTAATATAAATTGTCCAAAAATGCTATGCTAAAAAACTTCTACTAGTCAGTGATGCAATTATGCTACTCAATGTTGTTTTATTAGTCAAAAATACAAATATTTTAATCGAAGGTATTTATGCTAGTCGGAAATACAGCTATGCTAGCCTCCAGTACATTATTTATGTTACTTATACAGTTGTGCAAATTCAGTTATAGGTATTGATGTTAGTCAGAGATACAATTATGCTAATCAGACATGATACACTGCACCTGGAGCAGAAGATTGGGTGGTTGCTGAAGGGCTCAAAAGGTTGTGCAGCTGCAATCAAAATCGTTTGCTGAGGACAAATTGCATTTAGAGGTGGACCTGCCAGAAACAGAGTTGCAGTAGTCTAGTTTGGAAATGACAGGACTGCACAACCAACTGAGTGGACAATAATGGTCGAATCTTCCTGATGTTGTAGAAAATAAACCGGCAGGACTGTGTTTAGCAAATTACCCCAAGCTTGCGACTATTATGTCAATGGGAGGAGTTAAAATGCTTATAAATAGTGTTAAAGCATTACTAAATGGCAAAAAAGATCATATATCAATATGGAAACAAGCCAAACCAACCTGTTTTTTCATTTATAAATAATTTTTAGTTTTTTTAAATCAGATTTTTAATGTTTTTTTTTAAATAATATTTTTTAAAAATTATTCTATTAAAATTTACTAAGTACAATATATATTAAATGTTTATTCCTAGAGAAAGCGTTAAGGGTTTATGTCTTATGTCTAGGTGTACCTGCTGCACCCCACGGTGTTCAGGCCATTAGGGACACAGACAGGTCAATTCTTCTAACATGGAAGGAGCCTAAAAGCACAGAGGGAATTCTGGGATATTACCTGTACTGCAATGAACTGGGGACCTCAGAGTGGAGAACCATTAACAACAAACCCGTCACGAGCACCAGGTGAAAAAAAAACTCCGTCATAAAAGAATGATAAATATTTAAGCAAACTTTTGGTTTAAGTCAGTATAGTGTTTGTACGAATCACACTGGAGTCAGATTTATTCAAAAGTATTCAAGATACAAAATGTCATGTTGGCAATGTAGCCTAGTAGGTATTGTGTCGCCATATTATGCTCACGGCACTATTGTGCTCTGGGCCTTTCCTGATCCCACTCCACCAATCTATCTCTCTCTCTCTCTCTTTACTAACTGTCCTAGCTGCTCAATACATGCCTAATATATATATTAAGGATTGTCAACCATCTGCGTCAAAGGTCATCGATACGTCATCCTTGTCTATTTTGTCACGCTCTTACTAAAAGTCTGCCAAAACACCTCAGCTTTTCTTCTTTCTTCATTGGTTTGTAACGTCACACCAGCAGATGAATTCTGAAGTGCACTTGGACCTGCACTTACAGAGAGTGTGCATTAAGGGTGAAACAGAGGTGATGTTAGGAGCCTGAGAGAAAATCGGAAAAACAGGCAGAAAATATATCGTTGAGGGTGGAATCAGCAGACATGGTACCTTGCGATTATATATATTGCTATATATATATATATATATATATATATATATATATATATATATATATATATTATTTATACAGAAGCTTTAAACACCCTTATCCAACTAGCTTATCTTTTTTTTATCCAACTGAGCAGTTAAGGGGTTAAGGGCCTTGCTCAGGGACCCAGCAGGTAATTTTTATCTTATTCTCTCTCTCTCTCTTTCTCTCTCTCTTTCTTTCTCTCTCTATTAGGTTCTCGGTGCATGGCCTCAGAACCCATAAGCAGTACGTGTTCAGAGTAAAATCCGTTGGCCGAGCGGGAAACAGTCGTTACTCTGAGGAGTCCGAGCCGATCCTGGTCGAGGCAGCTAAATGTACGAATGCTAACATGGTCAAAACAATACAGTTTTTTTTTACTTGTCCATACATTTCTTATCATCACGAAAATTATTACTAATACCTATAAATTATTCTCGGTCGAGGACCCAACAGTGGCAGACTAGCGGCTCAGACTCATCATTTGAGCCGCCACTGTCCTGTAATAATAATGTCATAACAGTGTAATAATAGTAATAATCGTAATATAATGTCCAGTATAAATACCGTATGTCCCTTTGTCTAGTTCTCTGTATTGGTTTTTATATTCATGTCCTTGTTTCGAGTAAAACAGCAAGATGTACAATGAGGTTATTTCCTATTGTGGTAATCATATAGGAGAAGCGGATAGAGATAGAACGGCGTGCATGTGGCACAGCTGTGGTCTGTAATAAGCTTCAGGATAACATGCTCTTGCCATCCTGCTCGAAGTAATGGCTACTCATTTCTGCTGTCACTCACGCTCAAGCAATTTACAAACACATCCATGGTCGATCAGACAATGATGGGCTGACACTCTGTCCTTTCAGTTCGACAAATCGCAGCACACTTCGCAACGATTCGACGAATAAATATGCAGACGATCTCCTTAGCAGCCATGTTTTTTTTTTTCTTTTTCCTGTAATGTTATCAGTTCGTGTTTAATTTCCGCTCTACAGTGAAGATACAATGTAGAAAGATGAGGTAAAAAAAGTTGTGGTATTAAAAACTGAGGGTGCGATTTCTTAACCTATCATGCTATGCTAAACATTTATATTTTCTTACATTATTTAATTTGTTTTGCTGATTATGTGTAAAGAAATCTCCATTTGTTATGATTTGCTGTAACAGTCATAACCTTTTTCCAACTTCCAGTTGTTCCATCTGCCCCATCTGCCATTTCACTTCTTCACTGTACGGGCACTGAAATGGTGATTGGCTGGCGAGCTCCTGTCGATAACGGTGGTGAGCCGGTCAATGGCTACTTCCTGGATCGGCAGGAAAAATCCCAGAGCACATGGCATGAGGTTAACGTTAAGCCGGTCGAAGAGAGAGTGTACACAGTGAGTCATTTTACATCTGCACTGTTGTTCACTGAGATGGTTGTGAGATATTATAATGCGCTCCTGCATGGAAGAATTTAAAGAACATGCACGTGTACTCAACTAGGCTGCAGTGGTGATACAGAAAGAGGGCTTTTTTTAGAGTTATGGTCGTTTCTATAGAAGCATTTAGATTTGGGATGATTTCTGGAAAGGTTTAAGGTGGTTTCTGTGGAAGCAGTAAGTACTGGGGTTGTTTACTATGTGACCACTAAGAGTTATGATGGTTTCTATGGAAACACTGAGTGGAAGCACTGTGTACTAGTGTGGTTTTGATGGAAATACTGGGTGTTGTGATGGTTTTTGTGGAAACACTGGGTGTTGGGGTGGTTTGTAGTAAACACCAGGTGCTGGTTTTTTTTGAAAAAACTGGGTGTTGGGGTGGTTTTTAAGTAAACACCAGGTGCTGGGGTGGTTTCTATGGAAACACTGGGTGCCGGGGTGGTTTTTGTGGAAACACTGGGTGTTGGGTTGGTTTCTATAGAAACACTGGGTGTTGGGGTGGTTTCTATGGAAACACTGGGTACTGGGGTGGTTTCTATGGAAACACTGGGTGTTGGGGTGGTTTCTATGAAAGCACTGGGTGTTGGGGTGGTTTCTATGGAAACACTGGGTGCTGTGGTGGTTTCTATGAAAACACTGGGTGTTGGGGTGGTTGCTATGGAAACAATGGGTGCTGGGGTATTTTCTATAGAAACACTGGGTGCTGGGGTGGTTTCTATAGAAACACTGGGTGCTGGGGTGCTTTCTATGGAAGCACTGGGTGTTGGGGTGGTTTCTATTATAGCAGAAAGAGGTGGGCGAGTTCTATAGAGTATTTTAACTTGGGTAGTTTCTATAAAGTTTATTTATTGGTGTTTTGGCTAAATGTCTGAAAAAAAAAATTGTGTGCATGAATGCATAAATACACAGCGCCCTCTGCTGTCCCCCAGACATTACTGTGGCTCCTTTTTATTGTCCAAAAATACTTTCTAAATTAAATTTAAATTAAAATCAGTTTATACACTAGTAATTTTATTAAGTTATAACTTTACTTACTGACACTGTTCATTATTTTCACAATCTATTAAAACTCTGAAAAGGAAGCAGTCCTCTGCCATGATGCAGATAATGTAATAGAATATTAGAGATACATATACAGAAAATGCACAAAAACATCTATTATGCTAATCGGTTGCAGGTTGGAATGGGTGGAAAAACATGTCAGGAGTGATGTGTGACAGGAGAATATCAGCTAGAATCAAGGGGAAGGTGTACAAGACAGTGCTGAGACAGCTCTGATGTATGGGTTAGAGACAGTGGTGAGACCAGCTATGATGTATGGTTTAGAGACAGTGGTGAGACCAGCTATGATGTATGGTTTAGAGACAGTGGTGAGACCAGCTATGATGTATGGTTTAGAGACAGTGGTGAGACCAGCTATGATGTATGGTTTAGAGACAGTGGTGAGACCAGCTATGATGTATGGTTTAGAGACAGTGGTGAGACCAGCTATGATGATGTATGGTTTTAGAGACAGTGGTGAGACCAGCTATGATGTATGGTTTAGAGACAGTGGTGAGACCAGCTATGATGTATGGTTTAGAGACAGTGGTGAGACCAGCTATGATGTATGGTTTAGAGACAGTGGTGAGACCAGCTATGATGTATGGTTTAGAGTGGTGAGACCACTAATGATGTGGTAGAGACAGTGGTGAGACCAGCTATGATGTATGGTTTAGAGACAGTGGTGCTGAGGAAGAGACAGGTGGCAGAGCTGGAAGTAGCAGAGCTGAAGATGTTGAGGGGTTGGACAGGATCTATCTATCTGTCTTCTTGAGTGTTCATCTTATTAAAATATTAATAAAAACCCTGCAAACAACTAAATTTCATTGATTTCTTACACTATCCAGACATTATAATCCGGTTTTATCCGCTTTTTCCGTCTGACTGTGACAGGAGCTCATGTTCATATAATCAGATATTTTTTTTCTTTCTCTTTCTGTAATTTAAAAAAGGTTTCTGGTCTCCAAGAGGGATGTTTTTACCAGTTCCGTGTGATCGCAGCCAACATGGTCGGAATCAGCAAACCCTCAAAGCCCAGTGAGGCTTTTCTGTGTGAGAGGTGGACGATGCCTGAACCTGGTGAGAGTCTAACATGAACCATAAGCGCAATTCCAATGAGGGATTTAATGCACGTGCAGTACGTTTTCACAAAGTAGTGACACACAAGAGTGTTATTAGTATTAACACTTTTGTGTGTCACTAACAACATTATTAGTTATTAGTATTAAACTTTAACAAACTATATTCAGGTAGTTTCTCATCTCTTAGATTCTGGATTCAGTTACTGAGGGTAATTACTGCATATCAAGAGCTTTAAATGCTATTTTCATGGCCATCTAGGTTTCTGTTCAGCTTCAATAGAAAACATGGTGATGGTGGAGAATCTGGTCCTTCAGGTCCAGTGTTTTCCTGACCAGAGGACTTGCAGTGGTTAAGGTCTTGAACTAATACCTGAAAGATTAGGGTTCGATTTCCAGCACCAACAAGTTGCCACTGCTGAGCCCCTAAGTAAGGCCCTTAACCCCCATTTACTCAGTTGTATAGAAAAAAGAGATAAATGTAAGTCGCTCTGGATATGGGTGTCTGCCAAATGTTATAAATGTAAATACAGATGACTGGAAACTAAATAAAAAAATGAATATTCAGGACCAATTGCATTTCTTCCACTTAGCCCTACCCCATTATCATTGCATGTTCATGTAAAAGGGTCTCAATTTTCTATTGGTTAAAGGTGTAGAGGTGGGCTGAAGAGCCAGATACCCCTTCAAACAAAGATTTTAAAAGGCCACACTTCAAACTTTGGCATATGTGGAAGTGAGCTTTTTTTATTTTTATTCCACTACTGTACTTGTTTTATGAATATTAGTCATAGGCAAACTTGTCTTGAGCATTACATCCACAGAACAATCCCTTCATGTCCTTTAAATCATTTTAAGGTGACTGAGAACAACTTAACTGCATGTAAAATAACAAATCCTGTCCTTCATCATAACAGAGTCAGAGCTTTGTGGTACTTTATTACAATGTTATTATTATCCTGCTACAGCCATTGTGTCTGTATGGATGTTATTCAAAAAAGCCCCTGTAGAATACAGGATCGATGAAGACTATTATTTTTCCTTAAATTGCCCTCCATGTTACCCTTATGCTGTTAGGAGAGCATTTCTTTTTATGGGAAGAGAAATGCAATACACATCTAGCGTCTGAGTAGACTAGAGGCGATCGAATGCATTTTCACTTTTAGATACGTTAGCCGATGGTTCGACTTCCACATGAATCCTTAGATGAATAGATGGACATGGCCTGGTTAGCAAAAATGCCAAGAAATACAAAATAAGTGCAAGTGTTTATACAGTGTGAGTCTTGTGGGTAAGTTTATTACCCATAATGCACAACAATGCTCATATAAGTATTGTCATTTGGATTAATAAATAGATGTATTAAAATGTATTAATTGGAGAAATGAATGATGGTTAATTATTGGATGGATGGATGGATGGATGGATGGATGGATGGATGGATGGATGGATAGATAGATAGATAGATAGATAGATAGATAGATAGATAGATAGATAGATAGATAGATAGATAGATAGATAACTTTGTGAATTACCAGACATATTAATAGCTTGTCCGATGATTGAACTGATAAATTCTTGAATAAACTGCCTTTCTATATGTTGGTTTAATGGATGGATGGATGGATGGATGGATGGATGGATGGATGGATTAATTGGCTAGCCTATTGAAAGCCTGGGTAAAAAGATTTTTGGTATGAATTAATTAATTGATGAATAGATTGACTGATTACCTCTTTCACTGGTTGGTTTTATATATTAACCTAAGAGTGGATGAAGTAGCAGTCCGATGGATGGCTCAAATGAATGGATGAATGAACCGATGAAGGAACGATTGAACGAATGAATGAATAGACGAATAGGATGGATCTGATGATAGAGTTGTTCAGATGTTTTAATGAACAGAAAAGTAGATTAAATATTAAACGGGCCATTTATTAATTTGTTTGAATGGATGATAGATGGATTGTTGAATAATTGACCTTTTTAACAAAGTCCCAACTAAAATCTGTACTTTTTATAATACACTGTCTTAGGCTGTCCGTATGACCTGGAGGTGAGAGAGGTGCGGCAAGAGTCTGTGGTTTTGTTGTGGAAGGAGCCGTTGTACCAAGGTCAGTCTCCAGTCACTGGGTATGTCGTGGAACTCAGTGAGGGGGAGGAGTCAGAAGACTGGACCGCAGTGACTCAGGAACCGAACATGGACACGTACCTAAAAGTCAGTATACAGCGACAAATGATACTGTTACCATAGTTTCCATTTTAAAAAACAAGGATTCCAAAACTGATGGTTGACCAGTGTTTTTATAAAAACATATATTTCCCTTGCTGTTAGGTTACTGGGCTTCAGGTGGGTCAGACATTTCGTCTCCGTGTGCGTGCTATCAACAGTGCTGGACTAGGAAGACCTTCTTATCCCACAGATCCCATTACAGCCCATACCGACCCAGGTGAGTTCCTTTAACACAGCCCTTTGTAACTTTGTTCTGGTGATCCAATGTGTCTTAATAGACAAACACTTTTTTTTAAATGTCTTAATCACCACAGACTGAAGTGTGTGTCACTTTTTACACTGTACAGCAACTACAAACATCAAGATTGGGGTTGATAATGATGGCTTTATCTTCTTGAGCTTTGAAGCACCTGAGACCAATGACCAACTCCAGTTTCAGTGGAAAAAGAACTACAGACAAGCCATCGATGCAGGAAGAGCCCATTTGGAAACCAAGGGAAATAAGTGTGTACATGGCATTTATTAGCAAAGGCAACTGCATTTAAGTGTAATAGATAATTGTAACATGTTAATTCAGTTATTTTGACAGTTGGTTGGTAGAACAGATGGATGGACAATTGGATAGTTAATTGAATGGATGGATTAGTGTTTAAATTAACAGACATATTAATAGCGTGTTTGAATGAAGATTAAATAATGGTTAAATAACGGATGGATGGATGGAGAAATGGATGGATGGAGGGATGGAGGCAGGGAGGCAGGAAGGGATGGATGGATGGATGGATGGATGGATGGGTAAGTGGGTGGAGGGATGGATGGATGGATAGATGGATAGATCGATTAAATGGAAATTTTACTAAAAAACAACCAATTAAATATAGATTGTGGTCATGATATGGAACTGCAGTGGTGTGTTTGTGTTGCAGATCTGTTCTCACTTTTAAAGCAGCTGCTGAGGAGGATCTGGGCCTTTACACTGCTGAAGTGATTGACAGGCCTGACATCTCCTCTAGCTTTAATTTCACCGCTGATGGTACAATTTCCATTTTTGTGTCACCTAAGGTCTGGAAGTATTCTGAAAATATTCGAAAGAAAATCTAGTCCAAATAAATCTTTAATGGTTTGGCTGAAATTATAGAGTACCTTGGCGCTCTTACTGCAAATGTAGGTGATTAGTCAAGACGTGATTGGTGTCTGATTGGTAACTGAAGCTGAAAGTTTAAAATTTATACAATTAATGCAAAAGAAATATAAAAATTCATATAGGAACATGTTTTTATTGGCTAAACTACTTTCTTTAATAACACATTAATACTGCCAGAAAGGAATGAGCTGTATGTAGCATGCTAACAGTGTGGATGATAAGAAAAATTTGATAATACACTTGTGTCTTCTTATTTTACAGATCTGGAGAGACTTATGGAGTTGAGCTGGAACATTAGGAACCCACGTAAGATTAAACATAAAGAGTTGAGAGGATTTTAAAGAGAATCAGAGACACATGCAGGTTTCTGTCTTATGGCAAATTGTTAAAGTTACATAATGCAGTCCTAGCCTATGGCTAAGGAGACAAAAAGACATTAGATTGATAGAGAAAAAAACAGAAAAGCAAATACATAGACAGGCCGACAGAAAGGCAGACGAATAGAGAAAGAACTATACATATAGGAGGAAGGATGGATAGATGAAAAGATTAATGGTTAAGGCGTTGAACTGCTAATTGGAAGATCAGGGTTCAATTCCCAGCACCACCAAGTTTTTCACCAATGGGGCCCCTAAGCAAGGCCCTTAACAGCCAGTTGCTCCATTGTATAAAAAAAATAAATGTAAGTCGCTCTGGATAAGGGTGTCTGCCAAATGCTGGGGTTTGCAGCACCACCAATCTGACACTGCTGGACTGACAGCAAGGCCCTTAATCCTCATTTGAATATAAAAGATCAATGTAATTGAGTCTATGCTGTTATAGGGAAAGGGGTCAATCACACCCACATCAATTATTTCCCTTTAACAGCATGTTCCCAATTGATTGTGTGTGAACGTGTGTGTGTGTGTGTGTGTGTGTAGTTATAGCACTACGTTCTGAAGGCTGGCAAGTGGACGTTTCGGAGCAGGGGAATGTGAGACTGTGGCTGCAGACCGAGCCCCTGTCCAACGCTGCAGAACTGCACATGATCCTCAACGACCGAGAGATTTTCTCCACACCGGTGTGTGTGTGTGTGTGTGTGCATATGTGTGTGTATTATTTGTAATGAAAGTGATCATGATTAAATTGGGGAATAGTTACTGATTATACTGTACATAGTTACATAAGATACATGTAGTGTGTTTATGGTTTGTTCCTCAGGCACGTAAGATCAACTTTGACAAGGCGAATGGTCTGGTGGAGATTCTGTTGGATCAACTTACGAACGAGGATGAGGGCTCTTACACGGCACAGCTCAAGGACGGAAGAGCCAAAAACCAGTTCACGCTCGTACTGGTGGATGAAAGTATGAGTTCTTGTGATTCCTCTTTTCTTGTAAAAGCTCTTAATTAGCAGTATGACTCCTGATTAAAAAATATGTGTAGTTAGCCAGTACAAAAAATAAGTTGACTGGTTGCTGGAATGGATGGATGGATGGATGGATGGATGGATGGATGGATGGATGGATGGATGGATGGATGGATGGATTGATGGATGAAGGACTGAATCAGTTAGTGAAGGTTTATTGAATGTATAGATTGAATAGATTTGAAGGGTTGGATGGATGGATGGATGGATGGATGGATGGATGGATTAGTGGATGGAAGGATGGACAATCGGACGGATGGATGGAAGGCTGGATTAAGGTTTATTAAATCTATAGATTGAATAGATTTGTTTATTGAATGGTTGGTTGGTTGGCTGGTTGGTTGGTTGGTTGGATGAATGGATGGAAGGAAAGATGGATGGATGGGTCGGTGGATTTATGGATGGATGGATGGATGGATGGATGGACCAATTACTAGTTATAACAGCTCAGTTGCTATATACAAAGTAAGCAACCCAAAATTTTAGAATTCTTTTAAGTTGTAATAAATAAAATCAATTCTGTCTGAATGTGTATCATATGAATTTTAATAAAGTTTTTATTTTATATTTTTATCTACTGCTTCTACTGCTAATTAAGTGTTAGTAGTTTTCCTTATTTTTACTCCCTGACCTGGTCTGAACCCCTTCGTTATCTGATTAAATCAGAGTTCAGGAAAACCCTAGCGGAGTCACAAGCCAAGCGAAGGAACTGGAAGAGACGTTCAGGTGAGAATCCACAATGATGAAGATATGTGGCATCATCTGTGCCAAAAAACCACATGGCACATTGATAGATCTTAAACTAGTAGAAAACGTTACCCTTGCCTTTTATTTTTAGTATTTTTAAAACTGTACTACTTTACGTTAGATTTTATTTGCATATAATATATATATTTTTTAAATCAGGTCCCTATTTTGAGGAGTTTTTGTCATGGACTGTGACTGAAGACTGTGAGCTGATAATGAAATGCAAGGTCAGGCTGCTGTATTACACAGCATTTATTACCAAATCAGAGCTGATTAACACTATTGACACAAAAGTAATAGGATACCTGATAATCACACCCATATGTGTATTTGTACATCCTTTTTTCAGATTTAGTCTCCCTGTAGTCTTATAATATTCTGCACACTTCTGGAAAGGGGTTCATACTAGATTGTGTCACATGACTGTGGGGCTTCTTTCATTCACAGTAAATAGTTTTAGTGAGATTAGACACTAATGTTAAGGTAAGAGGGTCTGGGGTGCATGGAGATCGGGTGCTTTGTACACGGAGACATTGTCACGCTACTTGAGTCTCAGTAAAGGAATAATGTAATGCTACATCAGACACATATAATTGTGTCTTTTCCAAACTTGCCACAAAGTTTACAGCTGTGTGCTTTAGACTCTGTGGCAAGTTCAGCCAAGACACACTTAGCAGGTGGGTGTGCTAGCAACGGTGTCCTCTAATTTTGGGCTAAAAACTGTAATTAGCCCTGGGACAATTAATTGAATATATAAAACAGAAATGTATAAACTTTTTTCTGAACTTCTGAAGAAATGGTTCTGGAATTTTTTTCTAAACACGTTCTTGCGGTCACTGCTGCAGGTGACCAACATGAACAAGGACACGAAAATGAAGTGGTATAAAGACGGTATAGAAATCACGCAGGTAGTGTACGAGCCGTCTGGAGTGGCCACGTTTACCGTTCCGCAGGTTTGTCCATCTACATGTGCTACCGTTAGCCTAGTTTAGCTTTACTTAGTTAGCTACTGCAAGTAGTACATTCCAAGCAAATGATCATAAAAATTGTAACCCAGGTGACTAAGAAGGAAGCCGGCGAGTACAGGGCTGTGGTGGCTGATGCTAGAGGGGAAGATGAGAGCACTTTAGAGTTAACAGACAAAGGTGAGAAAATTAAATATGTATTCAGAGCAGGTATAAATGATCTGATGATTCCCTCTTGTGGTTTATACACAAATTTTGATTGCTGATCTCACTTTAGTTTGGTATATTCTTGTTTTTTTTGTTTACTCATTTAACACAAGACTATATTAAAATGAGTTGCTTGTTAGTTCATGAAAATGCAATTAACAGCAAAATTTGATCTTTGATTAAAGATGAATAAAATGGAAAATTTGGGTAATAACAATTACATTGTTATTACCATTGCATTACATTGTTATTACATTCCTATAATAACTGTGAAGTTATTGACATTAAAGGCTGATCTATAATCAGGACTTTAGGTGTATAATCCATATGTATTGAACAAATAATACAAAAAATATTGTTTTTGGAGAAAAGATCGAGCAATATTGATGAACCGATATGCAAAACCGATATTTATTTATGGTTTTACTTCTGTTTTTAAAACAAGGATAACAACAGAAAATTCGGTTTCTATTACTTCTCAATAAATTGTCCAACCCCTAGGATAAAGTATACAGACTTTAAATTATAACGTACTGTAAACTAAAGCCTAAGACTAATAATCATTCTAGACATTTCTTTCACCTTTTTTCTCAGAGTTTGAGAGATTGATCCAGAACCTGAACAGAATTTGTGGTAAGTCCACCGAGTATCATACACTCTCTGATTCAAACACAATGTCTATGTGCGATTTTTTTTTTCATAAAGCTCAGCATCACTCAACCCCTCCTACTGTTTCTGTCTGTGTCTCTCTGTCTGATCTACAGCTCTCTCTGCTGGTCCCATGAGGATCCAGTGCACGGCGGCCGGCTTTAAACTCTACTGTTCTCTGAAGTATTATCTGAACTACATGAAGACCAGCTGGCACTTCAAGTGAGTCTTGTTGGCTCACTTGGCTCGTGTGCTTTAAAAATCTCTTGCCTTCATTTTCAACCCACGGCACACAAACCAGCAACTTTGTGTGGACTGATTTGGCACAGCATGGAAAAGGCGTCTCTGGAAAGGATTTTTTAAACAAATTGTTTTAATTACACAACATAACAGATTGTTTTAATAAAATATTAATATAATAATAGCACTCTAATTTCACCACTGGTTTTAAATTCACAATATTAAAGTCTTATATAATATAAATAACCTTTCCAGGACATTTCTGCTACAATATAATAACTAATGAAATGTCACACAAATGACACACCTGCTGTGAAAATGAGAAAATCTTTTATTTTTTATTTTTTATTTTTTTAGAGAGAGGAGAATCGATCAGGATGAGAGGACCAAGCCCGGCTACAGCATGCAAAAACTCTGGATTGAGATCTTCAACCCCACTGAAAATGATAAAGGGAAATACACCCTAGAGATGTTTGATGGGCAGGAAACACACAACCGCTCTCTGGATTTGTCTGGTCAAGGTACAACGGTTTATATTTACACATCTAATTACACAATTTCTGTCCGACACACTAAAATACTTAAAGTGTCACAGATTCAAACTGGGTTTTAAATCTATAGTGCTTTTAACAGTGAACATTTACAGAAAAATTATAAACTTCGTAAAATTCAATCTAATGAACAAGTTAAAGCACAAAGAGAAAAGCTGCAACGCAACAAAATAAAAAAAAAAAACAAAAGTTCAAAAAAAACAAGCCGCAACACAACAATATTTAAAAAGCAAACATCATAACACAACGAAAAGACAACGAAAACATGCCACAACACGCCGAAATCCAGCCACAACTCGCCAAAAACAGCACACAACGAAAACATAACATAAATTCACAACACAACGGAAACAAAGCACGACACAACGGAAACAGAGCACAACACAATGACAAAAAAAAACATACATTCACATCACAACGGAATCAAGCTACCATTACAAGGACACACACACTTTGTGTGTTCCCAGATATTTTTTTTTTGTAGTAACAGTGTGGAGTGGGTGTGGTAGGGGGCCCAAACTCATATTCTTTTTTTGTATAGTGCAAGATTGCTAGCAAAGAAATATATAATAGTGATCTTTAGGGTGTATATATACGGGGACAGTGAGTGACGAAAGTAGTCCAGAGGTTGACTTTTTGTTCCCATTTTCTGTTCAAATTCTGTCCAAGTTTGGTCCCCTGCCAATTGTGACTATTAGATAACTCTCCCTTATTATATGCAGACTTATGATTGACTAATTCTCTCATGAATCTTCTCCCACCCACGACCGGTTTTAACCCACTGCTAAGGACGGCTGTGTGCTAGATTGGTTTGTAATCTTCAGACATTTTGGCACACGTTAAATGCCATGTTTATTGACCGGGAATTGTCCATGCAATGGTTTGATATTCAACAAACTGAATAATGCTATCGCAATGCTGAAAGTGTGGAATTGCAAAACTCATTAAATGCATATACACCTTTAAACAGCACACTGAATTTCTAATATACACCACGGAATGAGTGCATTTAGGTGCTGTAAAGATTCTAAAGGACAAATCGATAGAAAACGATTAAACAGAGGAATACAAATGCCAAAACCAGAATCATAAATACTTAATCAATTGTATGATTTCAGGTATGTGTACATAAGAAAACCAGAATATATGAACTGAGTTCTTCTTATAACTCTGTTTATTTCCCTGTAAAGCTTTTGCTGATGCTCTGCTGGAACACCAGAGGCTGAAGTAAGTTTTTGCAATATTTTTTAGACATTTATCGTCCATAAGTATTAAAAAAACAACTAAATGATATAAATTTGAGAGTCTTTGTTGTAATACTGATGTACATGTTTTATTCTGTCTATAAAGGCAGGTGGAAATCGCTGAGAAAAGTAAGTATATTGTTTGTTTGATAAATTGTTTGGTTGTGAGATATGTTGTGGGGTTTGTTGTGTGTTTTTGGGGTGTGTTTTGTGGTTGTATAGTGTGTTGTTTGATCGTGGGGTGTGTTGTTTGCTGTTTGAATCTGTTGTGGGGTTGTAGGTTGTGTTGGGTGGTTGCGGGATGTGTGGTTGTATAGTGTTTATAGTGTGTTTTTGTGGTTGTAGGGTGTGCTGTGTATCTGTTGGGTGTGTTGTTTTGCTGTAGGGTGTTCTGTGTGGTTGTATACTTTGTTGTGTGGTTGTATAGTGTGTATAGTGTGTTTTGTGGTTGTAGGGTGTGCTGTGTGGTTATAGGTTCTGTTGTGTGGTTGTATAATTTATGTATAGTATGTTGTGTGGTTGTAGGCTTTAGCTCCAATCCTAATCAAACACACCTAAACTAGCTAAGGTGTTGCTAGGTATACCTTAAACTTACAGGCACTAAACTTGTTGAGGCTAAGTCGAAGCTAAACTCTGCTTTGAGTCCTGTATGTTGTAAGTTGTAACCTGTGTAGATCAGACTTGTTTGTCGAGATCAAGGGCAAGAATATGATGTTGGGCCCCATACCACAACTATTCTGCATCAAACCTACTATAACATTACTGCTAGTACTGTAAGTAACAGAACTCTGGGGTCCCTAAAGTGCATGGGCACTTAGAATCATTCTAACAACCCCTTTCCCCCAGGCAGCGCCCCTGATCCAGCTTGTCCCACAGATGTTTGATTGAGGTCTGGGTAATTTAAAGGCTGAAAATATTAGACACAATTAGACACAATAAAAGTATTTACCTTTGTCCGTTTGTCCTACTTCTAATTAATTAACTTAGATACCGGACCATTTCCGGAATGTAAGTCTGGGTCCTTTGGTGCGGTTTGGAAGCTAAAATAAAGTTTTAGCATTCAAACCTACACAAACCACCTTTACTTCTAGATCTTGCAAGATTTGTTCTATTTTGCTTCGACTATCAGAGGTTAAACCCTGTTTATTTTTTTAAGATTGTGCCAAAGTCACAAAGGGATTACCAGATGTGGTGGCTATCATGGAGGACAAGGTATTCTTGGTCAATAATCTCCACTAAATTTTTTTTTAAAACATTGTTAGCTACCTTATCACTCACTGTATTTCTCTTTTTCTCATTCTCTCTCTCTCTTTTTATCTCAGTCTTTGTGTCTGACCTGTTTTGCTGAAGGTAACCCCGCCCCAGAGATGTTCTGGCTGAAGAACGACAGGGAGATTGTATCTGTAGGACGATTCCAGGTAGCCAAAGAAAACAAGTGCACAACTCTCACCATCAACTCGGTGTGTATGGAAGATTCAGGCAACTACAGTGTGTTTGTACGCAACACGTACGGCTCACAGACAGTACAGGTGACCGTGAGTGTGTACAAACAGGGCGAGAAACCGCGAGCTGATGCGGTGGAGATGTAGAGAAGGAGTGAGGAGGGAGTGAATAAGTAGGAGAAGGCCATGCTGGAGAAGTGAGAAGTTATTGCACTCCCAAAAATATTTCTGGGGGGTAATTCTGGTTTAACGCTGTTGTGTTAGTGTTTTGCAGATTTCACGTAGCCTCAAGGTTTCTTTATTATCGTGAAAACTTTAAGTTTGAAGGCTTTAAAATGAGTTTGTTTTTTGTGTTTTTGTCTGATTTTAAATAAAATCGGAATTCAGTTAGTGTCACATTGTTTGTCTCATCATTTATTTATAGTATCGATAATGTAAGACCTCAGAATGATACAGTTCGAACTGTGTAGTTCACCCCCCACATTCCTAAATTAGCTTCGTTTGACAAGCTGCTCAAGTCTCCGGGCATCCCTGTTGCTTGGGCATCTTTTCCTACCACATTTTGCCCTTTTTAGTTAACTTTCTATGAGTTTGCTTTAATGCAGCATTCTGTAAACTCACAGCCCTTCCAGGAATCATCTTCTCTGGTTCACATTTCCTATGAAGGGTGCCTTCTGGACAACCACCAAGACAGCAGTCTTTTCCATGATTATGGTAGTTTGTATTGAACCTGACTGAAAGATTTGATTTGATAAAAAGTGATCGGATGTTTTCAGATGTGCTTTTTCTGAACTTTTTCCATGATATTTAAATTTTTTGAGATGCACCTGTACATACAAGCCAGGGTGGTGTACTGCACATGCTACCATGCATCAGAAAAAGAAGACATTTTTGTCACATAAACATTAAAGCATCTTAAAAAGTTTAAGTAAGAGTACAGAGTCAGCCATGATACAGCCCACTGGAGCAAAGAAAAAGTGGTTGAGGACCTTTCATAAGGACTAGAGTCTAGATATCTGCTAATTTCACACAACATCACTAAACAGATTTATTATAGAGCGTGTACATCACTGACACTGAAAGGAGTGTGTGAGACCTTTTTATAAAAAAGTCAACGTCCACAGTGTCATTAACCTGTCCCGCTGTACACTGATACACTGATCCAAATTCAGCTGGACTAACATCCTTGTAGACGCTTCAAATGTAGAACAAAATCTGTGATGAATTTCCCATTTCAGGGAATTACGGTTACGCTTGAAAACAGTTCGTCTTCCAAATAGATTTGGCTCTTCGCTCAGTTGTATTGAAAAAAGAAATAAATGTAAGTTGCTCTGGATGAGGGCGTATGCCAAATGCTCTGCAGAACACATCAGTCCTGTGGATTCATTATTATTAGTGTGTGTAGCTCTCTTTTATTTTCCTATAATAATCCTATACAACTTTTTGGTCATTTGGTAATATGGTGTCTTTGTTCCTATTAACCTTAAGGTGCGTCCAACGTACACTGTTTGAACCCAGAATCCCAAAATTACAACCCTGTTTCTGTATACGGCCCACCCCTACAATTGGACCGGCCCCTCTCCACAATGCCAAAGACATATTTTGCAATATTTATTCTAAGTCTAGGTTATTTTACTCATCATATCTTCATTTAATAATAATTACCGTCTCTCAAATGACCTTTATGGCCTATAAAATGATCTTTAATGTAGTTAATTTACATAACATACATTCAACATTCAACAACAGTAACTCATTTCCCCCAGTCTTGGATCCCAGTTTATATCTCTGGTAGACTGGGGTAGAGACAGAAATTCACCATAGATGGCACCATAAAAAGTGCACCACACAAATGATTACAGACAAATCCATGTACCATGTACCCCTTGGTTTGGACACCAACCCAGTAAATTTAACAAAAATTAATTGCTACAAATTGGTCATGAGCGTTCTATATTAAAGCTCCAAACTTGCTAAATCTGTATTTAACTCAAGAGTCACATGTTGTTTATATGTGTGTTTTCCTCCAGTTTCCTCCTGTTTTAGAAAAAAACGTGCTGGTACATGGATTTGTCTGTGATCACTTGTTCTGAGGAGTCTGTGCACTTTTTATGGTGCCATCTAGGGTGTATCTCTGTCTCAATCTCAGTCTACCGGAGATATAAATTGGGATCTAGGCCTGGGTAAAATGAGTTACTGAAGACCTGGGTCCAGTCCTGACCTGGATTTGGATTAGGTTTTGATTTACCTTCACCTTCATGTTGCTTTTTTAGTTTGTTTTAAGCATTTTAAGAATTGTTTTAACATTTGATCAGAAAATGTATCCTGCCTGGATGTTTGTAAGGTTAACCAACCTGAAAATGTAATCGAACTCTAGGTTATTCAAACAGCCGCTGTTAACGATTAAACATGCAGGAGTTACATTTTTTTCCCTGATATAAATAACTCAGAAGGGATGTGCAACTCTACACACTTAAAAAAGCTTCAGAAATCCATCTCGTGGTAAAGAAGACCGGGACAGGAACGTCAGAAATGGCCTACAATGGAACATGGCAGGTTTACGCTCAGGAGAACTACGAGGAGTTTCTCAGAGCCATATGTGAGTAAGCTGCACTGCAATGTGAAGGAAAAGCTAATGTAACACAAATATATATATAATCCATTACATTTTTGTATAGCTAAACAAAAAGCATTAGCCGCTTATGCAACACAACGCTGGTAATACAAAGCTGCATTTTGTTATTTAGCACTACCCGAGGATATCATCAAACTGGCCAAAGATGTTAAACCTGTAACAGAGATCCAACAGACAGGCAACGACTTCGTTATTACCCAAAAGACCCCTGGAAAAACGGTCACCAACTCTTTTACCATCGGCAAGGAAGCTGAAATCACCACCATGGATGGAAAGAAGCTTAAGGTCTTTTTAACCCTTTAATATCAAAGTTTAACACGGCCATCGTCACTAAGTACTATTTGAGTGAACAAGCTAGCTGGTGGCCATAAAACAACAAAACTTCAAAATCTAGAACTTTAGTAGCTTAGAACTTCCCGAGACCAGCAGGTTGTGAGTTTAACATCTCAACTACATAAACCTTTAACACACCTTTCTTATGATTTCTCATGAGAAGCAATGCTTATATTATTATTCTAAAAGACCTTATTCTAAAAAATGTTAAAACAGAATAAGAGATCTTATATTAGTGTATTAGTAAGCTGAACTGCTAGCTATGATAACTATTAGAGGGTAGCCACCTTTCCAGCTAGTTCATGCTAGCTACCTAGCTTATGATTTCATTAAATTGTTTGGTGGCAACATTTTAATATTGCCATAATATAAATAATTATTCATACAATATTTTGCTAGCTAGTTTATTGGTAAGTGGGCTGACTAGCGGGGTAACTCTTTAGAACAATTTTTTATTCCTACCAGAATTTATCGTTTTTTCATCTTGTAGAATTCAAAACCTTTTCCTCTGAGGTTAAACATGAGAAAAAAAAGTTTTACCAACTGAATTCTACAAGATGGAAAAACGATAAATTCTGGTAGGCATAAAAAATCTACTACCGACCACAACTGTTTGATCACCTACAAGATATTCCTGCTTTTCTTCTTTATCCTTCTGCTTTCCCTTCAGAGATCGCCACAGCGAATCATCCGTCCCCAACTAACCCTATTCTCTACATCCTCTTCACTCACACCCACTACGTCCATGTCCTCATTTATCGCATCCATATACCTCCTCTTTGGTCTTCCTCTTTACCTCCTGCCTGGTAGCTTCATTTCTAACATCCTCCTACCGATATATTCACTATCCCTCCTCTGTACATGTCCAAACCAACTTAATCTGCTCCCCTGACTTTCCTCCAAAACATCTCACATGAGCCGTCCCTCTAATAAACTTGTTCCTAATCCTGTCCAACCTCATCACTCCCAAAGAAAACCTCGACATCTTTAGCTCTGCACCACTGTCTCAAAATCATACATCATAGCTGGTCTCACCACTGTCTCAAAATCATACATCATACGGTACAATAAAAGTTTCTCGGGTTAGTTAATGCGTCCATACTCCTTAACTCTTTTTTTTTAAATATCAGATTTTGGTTTATTTTAGTGTGTCGTGAAGATGGAAGGAGGAAAACTGATCTGTGAAACAGACAAGTTCGTCCACAAGCAAGAGATCAAGGGTGGAGAGATGATCGAGGTGTGTATCTGTAACAAGCACTACAAACACTCTGATTTGTCCGGTCACACAGTAAAAAAACAGTGTAGCATATTTAAAACCCGTTGTTGATTGTTTTAATTAAAATACTGACTATCCTTCCTCTGTTTTCTCACCAACATTACTATTTTATCTCTCAATATTTTTCATATTACATATAACTCGCTAAGGAAGATGAGAACAGAGATGAGCTGCTTTAACTCGGTTTGGGGTAGGGCAGATTTCCGAGCCAGAAATATTATAAAGCGAAGGATAAATTGAAGGAATGACTTCAAAACTCGCACAAAATTTTAAGCTGAATTAAAATATTATTAAAAACTCTTTAACGTTGCACAATATGAAACTACCGCATTTTAATGTCATTATTTAATCATTTTTATTATTTTCCTTATTAAATTTTAAATCCACTAAAAAAGGTTTAATTATTGTTCTTAGAAATATTTTTTAAGCTTTTTATATATTCCCAAACATATGATTTCTCTTGCTTTTCCCCTCAGACACTGACTGTAGCAGGAACCACCATGGTCAGAAAGAGTAAAAAGCTGTGATGCGACTGGACCTGCCGTAAAAGTCTCCGGGTTAAAAACATGGCAACTATTGTATTTAAATAAAATTGTCATTTGTCAAAGACTGAGTAATGGCATCATTTCTTTGTATTAATACTTACTGTATTAAATGTTGCTTATTTATTTGTTTATATTTTACTTTTATTTATATTAATAATAAATTAACATTGAAATTATTTCCTCATATTATTTTAATAGGAGTTTTTAAATCACTGTAGAAAAATAGATGTATAACATAGAGCAAGATACAAACATTAATACAGCAAGTTTATTATATGGGGGTTAACCAAATATATTAAAATATATATATATATATATAAGGTACATTTTGGTAGTAGGGTTATGGGTAGTTTAAAGGACATTCTGATGTACTATGGCCACCATTTTGATACTGACACAAGGTTAAACGAGTGCAATTTAACTACATGGAACAATGTTTTCTTTATATTTAAAGCTACTTAAAGCACCTGGAAAGTGATGTAATTGTAATTTGCATACTCAGGATCTAAACATATTTCTCATCTCGCATACTATATAGTATAGAAGTGTGCAAGGTTGGACTTGGCCCTAGTCTTTTCATTTTCTCAGCGTCAAAAGAAATTGGACACACTTACATTACATTTACGTTACAGGATTTGGTAGACACCCTTATATTAAGGGCCTTGCTCGGGGGCCCACCAGTCGCAACTTTGTGGTGCTTGAAATCAAACCCCGATCTTCCAGGTATCAGTCCAACACCTTAACCACTAAGACGTGACCAAATAATTAAGTTTTTCTATTTTTACTTACTAAGACGTGACCAAATATTGATTTTTCTATATTTTTATGCTTTGACAATGGGCAGCACAGTGGCTTAGCGGTTAGCATTGTTGCCTCACAGCAAGAAGGCTTGGGTTTGATTTCCAGGCAGGGGTCCCTCACAGCAAGAATGGGAAAAGTGGTGGCTCATGGTTAATGTGTTTGCACTACCAACCCAAAGATTGTAGGTTCGATTCCACCAAGGCACCACCGCTGGGCCCCTGAGAAAGGCTCTTAAACCCCAATTGCTCAGATGTATAAATAAGATAAGGATAAGGATAAGTCGCTCTGGATAAGGGCGTCTACCAAATGCTGTAAATGTAAATGTGAATGTAAGAAGGCTCAGGTTTGATTTCCGGACAGGGGTCTTTCTGTGTGAAATTTGCATGTTCTCTCCTCGTGCTTGTGTGGGTTTACTCCGGGTTCTCTCGGTTTCCTCCCACATTCCAAAAACATGTATGTTAGATTGATTAGTGATTCTAAATTGTCCATAAGAGTGAGTGTAAGAGTGTGTGTGGCCCTGTGATGGACTGGTGACCTGTCCAGGCTGTCCCCCCTCCTGCCCTTCGCCCTTTCAGAGACGGCTAGGATAGACTCCAGCAGATCCCTGTGACCCCGAATTAAGGGAATAACTGGCTATAGAAGATGAATAAATGGCCTGCTTTGACACACTTCAGCTAAACCGCCGTCATTTGCTGCAGGTTTGAACTTCCACAGATCATGTGATCAGATCGCCATTAGCCTACTCTGTGACGCATGCGCAGTATTACATTTATGACGTAGAATACTACGAGTCACAAACGCGCATGCGCAGAAGCAAACTCCCGACGTTGGCGGCCTACGGAAACGGTGCTACAGCGTGCTGGAACAATTTGTATTCGGTTTAGTGCGAAATGGCGCGGTATTTGAGACCACCAAACACTTCTCTTTTCATCAGGAATATTTCCGATGAAAGCAGGTAGGTTTTTTATATGAGTCATTTAACGCTAGTTTAGCTTTAGGTAACAAACGAGTAGCTAAGCGTAGAGTTAGCGTTTTACGTCATAGAAGCTAAAGCGCATACTTGCTTACTAAGTAGTGTGTAGAAATAGTGCGCGTAGGAAATACGGTAACTGGGCTGTTGGTGTGTTTCTGCATACTATTTAGTATATTAGTATGGATGTGAGTGCAAAGTATTGAAGCGATTTTTTTACAGCTCAGCGCGTCTGCAATTATCACAGCTACAATTGTGTTTTTTTTAATGTCGGTTTTACCAAAAGAAAAGAAAAGGCGTTTGCTTTAAAATAAAATATACACAAGTTACCATAAAAGGTAAAAGAATGAGGGCGGTTCGGCTAGCCGAGCGTAAGCGGCTAATTCTGACTAGCTTAGCCTGTTAAGCCGGCAGCTAAAAATAGATAAGTTAGGAGGAGGGGGGGGGATGGGGAGAATAAAGTAATGCTGCGGTTTTTATTTTTAATTAAGCACCAATAATTATTTCTAAACTATTTATAGAAAAATAAGAAATGGAAATTAGCTAAAGAACTCCGATGGTTGAGTCCATTTTAGCTGTGCCTGTATGAGTTGCTGTACCACGTGGCCTGCTGAATAAATTATACAGTTTGTCATTAATTTTCCCTATGAATGATTTTGTAACGCGAAAAAGTGTCTTTAGATACTTATTTTTGTTTTTGCTTTTATTAATGTGTGAAATTTTTTATTCTTGAGCACAAAAGCAATGCAGGACTGTAAATATTGAAAATGGTTTAGTCAGCTGTTACAGATTAGAATAAATGTACCATGGATTTGATTTTAATGTTCGGTTTATAATTTAATTTATTAGGATAATCATTTGAATAATTCAGCCATTTATATTAATAGGATTTAAAGATGAAGGCTGTAATACTAATATTGTCCACTAGAGGGCATGTATAATATGGCATCCAGTCAAAAATATAAAAACTATGATTTGCTTATAATAACAATGGAAGAGTTTTGTGTCCCGAGAAGAATTAAAACACACACAAATCGCGTTTTTAATTTTTCATTAATTTTTCTGGTGCCCTTCACCCACATGAAACAAATACAATTAAAAAAATTTAATACTTGACTAACAAAAACATCGTACGACTAAATGGTTTTATTTTGTAAACTGGTGATACACATTGGACTTCCTGTTAACTTTCCAAGTAGCTTTCTTTCTTTTCCCGGGGCAGTGCCACAGCTCCCCCTATTGACCGTCCGTTACTGTGAGTGTGTTTGAAAGAAAGGTTAAACCGAGTTTTGAGGGATGCACAAACTTTTGTGTGACTGGTATTTCTGCCCCCTTTTTGATCTACAGGTTGCTGGACTGGTTTAGTCTTAACAACTGGGACCCCTTTATAAATTTCAACATGTTGACTGTGTTTTTCCCATTAAGAGTAAAATGTTCTTGCATTAAAAAAATAAAACAAACACAGACTGAAGTGTTGCTTTGTGCCACAGCTTCCCTGGAGAACCCTCTCCCTTCTCCTGCGCGCTGTAGGCTTTTCCCTGCTCGAACACGCCCGTGTGAAGTCCGCCGGGGCTGTGGAATATTTAATTGGGGTGTGTTGGGGCAGGGAAATGGCTGTGATTGTGCCGAATGGTAAGAGGTGTCTCCTTTAGACAAATGAGTGAACTATGATTTCATGATGCTTTAGGCCAGAGGATTTGCGTCGTGAGTTCGGTCGTTACGGCCCTATTGTAGATGTCTACATTCCTGTTGACTTCTATTCCCGTCGGCCAAGAGGATTTGCATACATTCAATATCCTTTATAAGCAGTCAAGTGTGTTTTTGGAGGGGTAACAAGAACACATGGGGTTTATTTTTTATCATTATTTAGTATATTTTTCTTCTCCCCCCCCCCCGAAAAAAAGGACACTCTGAAAGTTAAACAACAACAACTGTAAGATCTAGTTTGACTGTATTCTGGCCACTGTGTCTCCTAACTGCTATTTCTTCTGTTGTCTCAGAAAATGTAAAGACATACAGTTCTGGAGACCGTCCCTCCAAAGAGTATTTAAGAGTAAAGACCGAAGTAGAGTAGATTGAAGCCAAAGAACCCGTAAGGATTCAGGCGCCAAGCGATAGCGGGGAGAGAAACAGAAAAGTTAAAGCTCGAAGATTCAAAGAGGAGAAAAAGAGGGCACCTGTTCCAAACAGAGAGAGGAAAAGAGCAAAAAGATAATGGGGCAAAGACAAGCAGGAAACATCTCAAGGCCTTCTGGAAAGCACTTAAAGCGAGTAAAGGTCAAGCTCAAGGTCAAGCATGTTAAAGGTAACGAGTATTAATTTTTGTATCCTACTTCTGCTGTAGTCTTGTTTATTGTCCCCTTTTCCTCCCCTTTACAGTCAGTTTCTAATCTTACCTGTCTGAGTTCTTCAGAGTTGATCCATGTTAATCTCGTAATTCTGCCTGACAATTTCATCAATGCAAACTACCATATGACCGCTTGGGGGGCAAAAAAAAAGAGCTTAGTTTGATTCAGTAAATTCTCCTCCCCTGTCCATTATGTTTCTCTTTACCGAGATCATTTTTGCTTTCTTTATATCACATCACCGATATTACGCTCTTCTGCTTAAATAAACACGGTGTCCTTCAGAGACGCTGTCTGGTGGACACGGGTGTCCACAGAATTAGCCTGTGTGTCAGTGTGTGTAAAACCGAAAGCCTTAACAGCATTAGCACATTCGAGGATGTCCGCGATGCCGAAGACGCGCTTCACAACCTGGACAGGAAGTGGGTCTGCGGACGGCAGATTGAGATCCAGTTCGCCCAAGGAGACAGGAAGAGTGAGTGTTGGGCTTTAAGCAGTGGTTTGTCCTGTTGGTCATTGAAACTTTGTCATCTTTTAAAACGTCTGTTTTTATCTGGAAAGTTATGCGCACACGTCCAATAATAATTCTGGTTTTTTTTTTTTTTTTTAAAGCGCCGGGTCAGATGAGGTCCAAAGAAAGACGTTCTCCTCGCAGCTTCTCCAGATACGATGATTACGAGCGCGATGGCCGTTACCGGCGCTCTCGGAGTCGCAGCTATGACAGACGTCGCTCCCGCAGCCAATCGTACGAGCGCAGACCTCGTCGCTCCGACAGTCCCAGAGAGTGAGTCATGAATATAAGGAAAATCTAGGCTTAACCTGTACTCACACACACACACACACACACACAACCTGCTCCCACGCACTTCCTCTCCAGATTTCATTTAACAATCGTTGAAAGCTGAGTTTAACCAACGTAACAGGTAGAAGGTGTGACTCCTATTTAATTAGAATTAAAAACCTGCACCCGCGAAAGCCCTTTTAAATGCAAAAGTGAACCACTAAAAGTGATGGATTTTCCTTTTCTTTATAAAACAGTTCCCGCTCCTACGGCAGACACAGACGGAGCAGAAGCCGAGACAATGAAAGGTGCGCTAGTTTAATTTATGCATTTATTTTTCCCCACACTGGAAAAACTTAAAAAATGTAACACCCACATGGTGTAACACGGCAAACACCATTTAACAGCTCATTTAGTTTGAGTTTAAACAGAACCTCGACCGTTAAACTTGTGTGTGTTTGGTTTTACACTTGGTCTGTGTTGTCAGCAGAGCAGTGAGCGAAGCAGTGTAACACACGGCTCAATATTTCACTCTGTTTAAATGCACTTAACGGCAAACACTCCACATGTTCAAGCAAATCCTACTCGGACTTCTAATTTCTCTAGTAGTCCTTTTCTTCTCCCCCTCCTTTCGGCTGTTCCCTTTTAGGGGTCTCCACAGCGAATCATCTGTCCCCGCCTAACCCTATTCTCTACGTCCTCTTCACTCACACACACTAACTTCATATCCTCGTTTATCGCATCCACATACCTCGTCTTTGGTCTTCCTCTTTACCTTCATCTCTGACATCCTTCTCTAGTAGACCTTATTGTATATTTATTAATATGAACATAAACATGGGTTAAATTTAATTCTTAAATGTCTGTCTTAAGCTGTAGTTTATTAATTTAATTATAATAAGTTTAAAATGATTTTTATAAGCGTTTTGTTATTGAAGCCACTTGGCTTTATGATGTAACTACCATGTTTGCATGGGTTTAGCCTTTTCTCATCCCAACCCTTTGGTCAAGATTTCTCCTCAATTTCCCCCTCCCCCAAAAAATAAATATAGATATAGATTCTCTGTTTAGTCTCAGCGATTTGGGTTTTGGGTGGATTTCCATTAAACTTTTGATGTTAGTGATGTTTATACAGTTTGCATCCAGTGTGTAAATGTAGTTGTTTTTTTTAAATCTTTTTAATTAAAAAGGTCAAGGCACGGACGAGAGCGCGGCCGAGGACACCGTGCTGCTCCTTCTCGCAGCCGCTCCGCTTCGCATTCCCTCTCCCCCGACTCCAGGAACAAGATGAAAAGTAGGAAGTCCCATTCTGGGTCCCGGTCACCCCGTCCAGCTCCCGGCAAGGAAGCCACACAATCCGGCTGTGCACATGAGGACGAGGACACCCACGCCAGATCGGCTTCTCGTTCAGTCTCACGCTCGCTCTCGCGCTCACGTTCACGCTCCCGCTCCAGATCCTGGGCCGGACACAAATCCGGAGGCCATTAGGACTGAGTGACGCCATTTAATACTGTAACTCGCACAGATTTCTGGCAAACCAATCATTTAAAGCTCCTTTTTTTGGGGATCGTTTGATTTTACAGGTTTGCTTGGAGAAAAAATGTATTTTTTTGTCTCGTGTTCATTAGTAGGTATGAGAAACACCACAACCTGCGTTATTATAAAGAAATCAAATGTAATTTGGTGGTTTTTATAGCTCACGTGTGTCTCTGTTGTTTAATTTGGCTTTAGAAAAAAGACTGGAGTTTATCGCGTACAGGAACCGGGACACACTTTGGTTAAATACCTTTAATCTAAAAGGATTCGGGTTTCTATTTAATTTCGATTTGGTATTTTTTTGGGTGCGAGGTTAGTAAACCAGCCGGTGTTTATAGAGTGCAGTATTTTCAGTGTTTTGTTTTTTTTTTTTTTAGTTTTTGTATAAATTTTATTTTAATCTAGTCCACCCGACCGTCCGGTTCTCCTTTAACTGTCTCAAATACTCACTTGTCTTACAGGAGATTTACATGTTTAAGCTTTTTTTTTAACGTTGTTTTGATAAATGTCCCAATTTTCCATGTCCCATCATGTTGTCGACTCCGTGACTATTTTACTCTTTTCGTGCTGGAGGTAGAGGAGAGGAGGCTCCTGTATATGAATAAAAATGTCCCCTTTGGTTGTTTAACATTTTTTTTTGTGACTCGTCTGTTTAATTAATTTATTGTATTGTACCCTGTCTTTATTCTGAGTTGAAGTGACGACTTTGTTTAAAAAAAAAAACCTGCTTAAGAAAATGTGACATTTAAGTTGTTTGTTATTTGATGCCGTCATGTCAACCTTTGAGTTCGAAGCAACACACAAACTGGTTTATGACCTAACTTCATCTTCAGGAAAAGCCAGTTATTAGTGTCCGCTCACGGAAATTTTGTCTTTATAATCCCAGAAATATATTTTATAACAAAACTCGGGATAGTGATTAATTTCATCTTAAATTAGCTCATCATAAAGATGCCAAATTTGAAGCAGTATAAACGATTTTGTAAAAAATAATCGAGACTATAATTTAAAAAAAAATCAAAATTGTACTTTTAATAAATTTGGGTAAGTTTGATGGTTTGGGGGGGGGGGGGGGTAGGGGGGGGGGGGGTGGGGGGTTGGGGGGGTTGGGGGGGGGGGGGGTGGGGGGGGGGGTGGGGGGGGGGGGGGGGTGGGGGTTGTAGGGGGGGGGGGGGGGGGTGGGGGGGGGGGGGGGGGTTGTAAAAAATGATTGTCACTTTGGTGCTAAATTCGGAGTTGAGTTAATGTCCTTAATTAACCAAAAAAAAAAGTAGGAAAATTTAAGAGTATTAACTGTCATGTCAACCACTGAACAACAAGAATAAAAAGGCTACTGAAAAGCAGAACACGAGTATTTTTTCCTGCACTGATTCAGGGCTGTACTTTCAGTAGCAGACAAAACTCATTATGGGCTGTTTTTGTTGCTAGAACTGGACAAAAAAAAAAGGTCTATAAACTTTTTGGATGAAGTTTTTAATCATTAGTTTGGCTTTCATAGCTTAAGCAGTATAAGATGATGGATGAATGTTGCGATAATTAGTACAGTGCAGCTAAGAGCCTAAGCAGGGACGTACCGCATCAAACGTAACCTAGACAACTGCTAATCACAGAATCGGATGCGTGCATTAGTGTCTGTCATGTAAGATCTTCGTCCAGGCTGCAACAAGAATTTTTTTTTTTTAATGGCACCGTTTTCACTTCCTTTTCTGGTCAGTACGTCTACACTGGGTTGTTTATATATAACCTACATTACCATGTATAGTGTAAATGCAGATATCGGATAAGTTTTAAAAGATGTTTTAAAAAGCGTGTCATCATAAAAAAAAAAAAAAAAAAAAAGAAAAAAAATCGGATATATTCATTGGGCATCAAGACCTGCAGTGTAAATGCAGCCTTTATGTCACATTTTTGCATTTGGTGTGAAATGTCTTCAAATTATTAAAAAACTAAAGTTGATTGTCAGTTTTTAAAAAAAAAAAAAAAAAAAAAAAGAGATTTAATGGTTTGCATCCAAGTTTATTTTGAAATTCCCTACACGCCCCCTATACAAGAAAAAACTGACTTTTCCACAAAGGCAGCAGTGAACGTTCAGTCATAATGTTTAGGTTCAGGGCAATGAAACGGGGGGTGGGGGAAAAAAACCATAAACGCATCATCACAGTGAAATCTTTCTCTTTTTTTCTCTCTCTCTCTCTCTCTCTCTCTCTCTCTCTTTACATCTGCGGTCATCTTTGGCTGCAGTGGGCAGACCGGTTACTGCCGGACCGAGTTTTTCTGGGGAGTTACAGTTCTAGCCAATGCAGGAATGTACAATTACTTGGAAAACAAAAACAAAATGAGAACACGCATGTGTGTGTGTGTGTGTGTGTACGTACTTAATCACCACCCAGACTTAAAAAAAAATGACGGGGGGAGGAAAAAAAAAATGCTAATACCGCCAAGGATGTGGGACAGCACTTTCTTTTTAACTTCATAAAACTGTATAGACAAAAAAAAAAAAAAAATCTACAAAAAAATGAAACTACTCATATTACACGTCGCCACCCGTCACCCTACACGAAGCCGAAATTCTTGGTCTTGATGGCGAGGAGCAGCTTCTGTTTGAGAATCTGTTTGGAGGAGTAAAGCGGTACATAGAGGCGCGAGATGCAGGTGTTGGCCGTGGGCAGATGTTGGTCGTCTGGAGGTCTGATGGTGATGGACGGCATGGGCTGAAATCCTTCCTCGCTGGCAGGCAGAGACGGGCTGGACGTCCAGAAATACACCTGAGGGACAGAGACGGGGTTCATACACACGCAGGCTGATATTGCAGGAGGTAAAATATGATGACGTAATAATCGATTATATTAAATATGAATGTGTAGATAAGTAAGGATATGATCAAACTCCGTACCGTCTCCTCACTAACTCCTTCTCTGCTTTATCAACTCTTCACTGTAAATATTTTATTATCGAGAGATAGTTGATGCTCTATGCAGTTGGATTGTGAGTCGTAAACATGTCTTGAGCTCGTGATGAAGTGTTGGCAGAAAAAAAAAAAAACTTGCTCCAAACTCCAGGCAAAAGTTACTCGTTACTCTGCTCAGATAGTCCGTCTGATATTCTATGTGAATATTACATGATGGCTGACTGGATAACTGCATTAATGAGTACATGTACAGGTGTGTGTGTGTCTATGTGGCATACATTAGGCCAGATTGAAGGAATAGTCATTATCTTACCAGATCCTGCCTCTCGGTCATGCTCATTTTCTCCACAATGGACCAAAACCAGCGTTTAAACTGCAAAAGCTTCTCGGCGTTTTCACCTGTGGATCAAACCAAACCAAAATCAGCTGATTTGATGTGAAAAAACAATACAAACAGATGTTCGTTTCCTAAATTCGCCGGTTAGGGTCGTCTCCTAAGAGCTGGAAATGTAACTGTAATGTGGCGACTGGTGAGGCGTAGAGGATAAACAGGATTAAGGTTCTGTACCGGATTCATCGTTGAAGGAGGTGAAGCTGATGAGCATCTGGACGTTGACTTCGCCGCAGCCGTTGACGAGAAGTCGGAAGTCTTCGGCGGTGAGGTCCTCCAGAGCGTTCTTAGGAAGCACGTCCAGAAGACCCTTCCTCATTGCCTGGACAAACAGCAGACATTTTCATCAATGAATTAGTCAAACAGATCTTTTTAAATCTTTATTTTTGTCTGAGATAAAAACATCTCAACATTTTAGAACACTGCAAGCAACCAGTAGGTCATGTGATAAGAACCAGCCAATCAGCTTCCTTAGCAAAATAATAAAAAAATGGAGGAGCAGCTTATTATTGTTTTTGCCAAAAGTAAATCTTGCACTATTTGATTGCTAAAACGTCCTTGTTTTAATGGCGAGCACAGCTGATTGTTGCTTAGCAACGACAGACTCGACGCTTTGGAAATAATTAGAAAAGTGGCGTGTCTAGCGTTTACCATAGGTTTTTAGGCGTGCTGTATGAACTGCCTTGTAGAATGCATTGACTAGAATAAAAGCAGGAATGTGATGGAACTGTGTAAAAGCAGGAATGTGATGGAACTGTACTCACGTGCAGAGGCTGTTCGGCTACAACCAGCATCCTGTGTTCGGCATACTTCCTCACATACTCGTACACGTTCTGTGGGGTGACAGGAATGCTGCCGCCACCAGCCAAGAGCTCCACCTGATGAATACACCACCACAAAATGTAACTATCAGTCTTAAAAAAAAAAAAATTTAACTTTGTATGCAGGAATAAAAATGATGGCAGCACAAGACTGATCTGTTGGTGTGTCCTGAAACTTTTTGATCCTCTCTGTGAACTAGATTTAGACTAAATTCTTAAAAAAATAAATAAATAAAGCGAATGTTGAGGTTAATGTCTGATTTATATTTTATTTAATTTCATATGGTTAATGTTTACATAAGGGTGTGTAATGGTTTAATGTTACCTGTCCAGATCCTTCCTCTTTGCATAGATCGATGGCAAACGCGAGGTCCATGGCAGCAAACACGGCCTCTGCCTCGCTCGTCTGCGAGTGGCGAATTAACTGGCGTAAACTCTCGTACATCACGGGGTCGAAGAAGGCAAAGTCGTGCCAGTTCACCTGTATTTTAAACACAGACATCAGTTGCTTTAGGGGTCGAATTTAAATTCGTTTCTGGTGAAACGATTTTTTCCTTGGTGAAATAGAAGACAGCGTCACATGATACTCACCTTTCTACCCAGTAACACTTTGATGACATGCCTGTTAAGGGTAATTGGGCAAAGTTCGTTCTGCAAGAGACACAGGCCGAGTATTCTGGATAGACAAAGGTAAAAAGAGATGTTTGTAGAATCGACTGCACGTGAACGCAATTAAAATTTAAGTTTAAACATTATTACAAAATGAACATATATTTTTCTATCCCGGTTCCTACCTGCCGATGTTACGGAAGCAGTTCAGTCTGGCTTCGGAGCTTTTGCCAGGCCGGGGTGAATAGAAGCCTCTTTTTCCAGGCTGGTAAAACAGAGGCGCGTTGTCATCGCCGTCATCTGTATCATCCAGCTCCATGTCCACGACACTGCGGGTGGAGGCGTGTCTCTTCCTGTTCTCCTGCTGCGCAAACACATAGCATCACAATCAGAAAACTACATCCAAGGCTTTTGATCAGCATGTACTATATAACCAGATTATAATAATGATGGTGTGGTAAGGGTGTACCTGGGCTTTCTCTTGAGTGTCAAGGAGCCCGAGGTCCAGTATGCTGTCAGCACCGTTTTCCCTTTAATTTAAAAAAAAAGGAGTATAAAGTGTAAAAATAAGTTAGAGAGTCTAATCAAACAACTGGAACAATTATCAGGAATACAAAAAGAAAACGAGAAACAAATGCTTGCGTACCTTCCATGTGTGATAAGGAGCTCCATGGCCTCCTCTACCCGGGCACGGAGAGAATCCTCACTGGCCAACAGCAGGAGCAGCTGAGCAGGGGAGAGCTCCAGTAGCATGCCTGTGATTTTACTGGCAAACGCCTGGGGAGAGAGCACAAGAGAAAGAGTGAGAGAGTGAATGAGCAATACAAAGAGCGAAAGAGACAGAATAAGAGAAAGGGCAAGAGCAAGCAAGGGCGAGAGAGTGAGCGAGAAAAAGGACGTGAGCAAGATTATAGAGCAAGAGAGAGAACAAGAGATGATGAGAGCAAGCAAGAGAAAGGAAGGACAGAAAAAGAGCACGAGAGAGAGAGAGAGAGAGGAAGCAAAGACAAAACTTTGCTGGTGTTCATATAGGCCAGACTTTGGAGTCAGAAGAACATTTAACAGCCAGCTGCCATCCAAGTAAAACATTATATTAGGTTTGTGGACATGTCCCAATCAGAGCCATATGTGGTTCATCTCTAAACAGTTGCCACAAATTTAGAAGCACACAGGTGTCTTCAATGTATTTATGTTGTAGCATTAAAAATTCTTCCTTTACAGGAACTTGGAGACTCAAACCCTGTTCCAGCATAATGATCCTGTGCACAAAACCCCTGAACTCCATTAAGACATGCTGTGTCTGTGTTAACTAATATTATTGTAGCTAAATTAACACATTCCACATTCAAGCTCCAAACTGTAGTAAAATCCCTAGGGAGAATGAAACTTAATCGAACAGCAAGACGGTAAATCTAGAATAAGATGTCCACAAACTTTTGACAATATAGTGAATTATTATAGCATTGTTCAAGTGCTGAGGGAGTAAATACCGGCTGCATGGCATGGACACGGGGATACAGACGCTCCCCTAAAGCCTGTCTGTGTGCAGGCAACGGGTCCGGCTCGTCACTGGGGTTCCCCTCTGATGCAGGACGGAACGGCCTGGTGTCGATGGACAGCTGTCTCCGAGAGTCCCTGAAGCACACAATTAGTGATTTGCTTTTGAGTTTACAGTCAAGATAAAACAGTAGTCTTGCTTAATATAACCCCGTTTTGCTGAGATAGTTCTACTCCATATTACTTTCCCCAGATATGCATAAAATACTAACCGGTCAATACAAAAATGAAAAAAAAAAAGCCACAGATTCAGTAGACGCTGTTGAGAATCCGGTTTGAACAGGGTTTAATAGGAGAAATGGGCATCACTGCTCTGGCCACAGCCAATCATCAGTCTCCACCTAACCCTATTCTCTACATCCTCTTCACTCACACCCACTAACTTCAGGTCTTTGTTTATCACATCCATATACCTCCTTCTTTGGTAGAATTTTGTAGTCCCGGTCCCATCCCCTCCGTATCTCTATATCCCCCATTTCATCTCAGTCTGTCCTACAAATTAAGCTAAAAAATACTTATAAGTAACCTGATAAAACATCTAAAATTTAAACACAACAGTGAGCATTTGCCGCTGGCAGCCCTCGTCAACTGACCCAACAGTAAAACCGTGCAGGATGATGGAAAATGGCTTGTAAACTGTACAAATTATCCCAAAATGTCTAATATTAATATCAGGTACCAGGAAAAAAAATAGCAGTACTTGTACTCAGTCTTTAAACAATGGTATCGGTGCATCCCTAGTAATAAATGTTTGTCAAGATGTTTCAGGTGCAGCACAGCCTCTCACCTGTCACGGTCCCGCCGGGATCCTGTCCTCAGGCCACCACTCCTTCGTTCCCTCTCTCGGTCTCGGTTCCTTAAGCGCTGCATCAAATCTGCACAAGGCCACATGTTGATTAAAAAACCCAGAACAGCTTTAACGCTTTTATTCTGTGCAAAGTGTCTCTGCAAAACAACTTTTTGACTAGGAAAGTGCTGTAACAAATGATTAATATTATGATAATGTTAAAAGGCGGGACTTACTGCTGGCCTGCATGCCTTTGCTGACACTCTGTACACAGTCCAGGTTGGGCAGTTTGTCGTTGGACAGAAAGGCCTGAGCGATGGCGGTGTAAAAACTCCGTGCCACACCGCTTCCCTCACCAGGCTCGTCCTTGAACGTCACCTTGACGCGATGCACAGCCATGGGGGTGCTTGTGCAACGCCGACCGAAATGCGTGTTGAGCTGGCGCATGGTCTGCTGAATGAGCTGGTCCCGGTCCCGATCCACTTCCAAGGCCAAATCACGAGACTGCAGGTTGCGCAATTTCTCCATTTCCCGACGAAACTTGGACTCCTTCACCTCGAAACCACCCAACTCCGTCAGGATCTGCATAACGACGGACCACACAGGGAGAGTGTGAGCAAACATAAGACTATCAGCTCTCAGTATTAGCTACAAGAGTGTCATGGCTTTACATCGCTGGACTTACAGATCCGGGTTCAGCGCCGACGTCTTCCATAAAGACACGGCCAAAAAGCTCAAGGGAGAGACGCCATCGTCCCAGCAGCATGTCGTGAGAGATCACCATGCCCATGAAGCTGCAGTGAGGACTGGCAAACAATCAAATACATTAGATAATTAAATTGGCCACGAAAACTAATTTTGCACTTATAAAATATTTAGCTACACAGATGATGAGTCAATACGTTGACAACAATGACACAACCAGCTTGCACAAATATGATTATAGCACAAACCTTATACTTACATAAAAGTGGGAAGGGGCGGGCCTTCACTCTCTGTCAGTCCAATCTCTGCTAAAAGGCTGCTCTTTAACTGGGCAGCAAGGTCATGAGGGGAGGGACCAGGTTTAGAGCTATCCATGTCTTGAGCCGTCGTCTGCTGCTCTTCTCCGCCCCTCTGCCGAGACTCCATACTCATAACGTTTTTCATATTGGCTGAATACGACATCTTTGTGGGCAGAATCTGAAAAAACATTAGCAATAAAGCTTTATATAAAAAAAAAAAAAAAATTTAAAAAAAATCTTTAGAACCGCTATTATTATATTAAACATTATTAGCAGTGTAACCCGTGTTTACCTGTAAGCAGTTCATGTCCACTGTAAGGTCTGAGAGACCTTTGCTAGCCATGTAGGAGGTGGAGTAGAGGCCCTGACTCGGGCGTCCGAACAGGTCCTCCTTTCTAGCATTGGGCTACGATGGAATAAAAACCCACCACATTAATATTAAAAGTTGAAACCGGCATTAGTATTGTGTCTTTCCGTTGAATGTTCTGTTTTGATATTTGATATGCGATGAAAGGAAATGCTGACCTGCAGCAGGTGAGGCTGATCAGCCAGAGGGATGGCCTCAGCCACAGGGACTTCAAAAGGATTGGGTGGAATGCAGCCCAGGAACGTCATGGAGTCGGAGCGGCGGAAAAACGGGTGGTGCTGACCGGTTTCAGCGGAGACAGACTCCTCCTCTTTATCCTGGAGGGTCGAACCTATAAAAAGACACCATTATTTTTTTTTATAAGCAGCTTAATACATTAATATATACTTTATAATAGACATCTTTGTGTCATGTTAGCTTTAGGCTGTTGAGTCATCAAGGAATTAACGCTCGTTATCAAATTGCAGAATACAGATATAAATGTTTATTTTCACAAATTTAGAATAATTATTTCAACATAAAAAGGGTTTTTTTGCATGTAATAAAGTATTGTGAATAGAGTAAATAAGCGCCGGTGTGTTGAACGCACTCTGATTGGTGTCATCATCGTTCTCATGCTCAGAGTCCTCATTGTCCAACGCGAGTTCCAACGGGTCACGGCTCCTAAACGTCAAAAAACAGCACAAAAGTTTAAAAATCAAAAAGCTGTAGAGCTTTAAAACACACAACAGATTGTAGCTCTAGAATGTCCAACCTCTTCCTGTCCATCTGTGAGGTGTCCAGCGTGGTCTGCAGATTCATGGCTTTAATCCAGTAAATGAGGGCCTGGAAAACGTAGGCCACGTGTTTCAGCGAGCACACGTCCAGCACGGGCAGCACATCCGAGTGCTCGTCATTATGGGCGCGCATCAGGGAGAGTGCGTAGTTCAGGAAGTCTCCGCGTGCTGACATCATGCCCTGACGCGCGGTCAGCAAAGTGGCCGCACGCCTGCAAGAGAAAATCGTTTATAAAATTTCACTTCTAAGGTACTCTGGTTTGTACATTGAGTGAGCTTCAAGAGCCAGGTGAGCTAGCTAATCAATCAGTTTCCCAATGTTCTGACCTGCGTCCCTCCAGTGTGCGTAGACTGGCTTCCTCACGTGCAGTCATGCGTTCCCTGCGTCCGGAGTGCTGCGACGCATGCAGCGGGTGGCTTGGGTGTCCAGGGTCTCCCGCAGAGGACAGAGCTGAGCCGTAGCGCAACTGAGCCTCTGTCGAGTCCATGATGGACACCATCCAGTTCCACGTAGGAACCAGCTTCTCCTCTACGTAGTTCTAAAACGAAAGATACAAACAGACTGTAAAAATAATGCACCTTTATTTGCTATTTGGCCACTAGGTGATTTTTTTTTTTTTGTCTAATTATTGTAATATACAGGGTTTTTTTATTTTTTATTTCTTTATGTCTCCTTACTTGAAGGTTGACTGCATCCTGATAGGTGAGTTTTACTGCAGCAGGGTACTGAGAGTAAACCAGATGGTTGTATTTTGGGATGAGGCTCATGAGATCAGAAATCTGGCGGATGACGATGCTGTAGGCTCGTGCCAGGCTGCTGGCAGATGTCAAGTAGCTGCTGGAATTGCTGGCCTCCAGGGCCGCGGCTGCCGCTGCTGCACTGGTGCTGATGGCGCTGCTGCGGCGCAGGTTGGACGGGTCGATGTAGATGAGCCCTGCAGAGCTCGCTGGTAAAAAAAAAAATAAATAAATTTTTGATTAAATAAAATATTTAAAATCAGCCCTGGAAAGGTTTCACACTACAAAATATAGTAAAAAAAATGGCCACAAATAGTCCAGAGTCTATTGCTAGTTTCCTTTGAAGTTTACATCCTTCAGAATTACAACGCGAGTGCTCAAAACGGAAAAAAAAACAAAACAAAAAAAAACACAACACGTAAACGTGGCCCACCTGCAGGAGTGGAGGAGCTTGCAGGAGCCCCTCCAGCGGTGCGTTGGCTGGGAGTGGTGCGCACAGCCCACTGCATGGAGCGCGGGGCCTGAGCAGCACTGTTGGCGTGAGCAGAGCCGGTGGTCCTCTCGAGCGGTTCGTCCAGCAGGTATGTCTCCTGATCGGCGTCGTCACTCTGACTGCTGCTGCTGTCGGAGTCACTCGAGTCGTTGGACTGGGAGTCGTCCTCAGAGAAGAAAGCAGGAACGCTACTGGCACCTACAGGACAAAAGGAAAATTTGTCTCAAACTTCAACATGCCTTTTGTTTGAATTTATTCAGTTTAAACCACATTTGCACTCGGTACCTGCTTCGGATCCCGCCGTCGCCGCTGTAACGACACTGCGGCGCCCACTTGCGTTGTCCTGGTTACTATGGTTACTTTTTCACTGTCGCTTTCGGTCTCAGCAGCAGCTAACAGGTCGAGCTCCATGTCACTTCCTGGGGGGGAATAGAGAAGGATGAATAAAACGATAAGAGCTAAAAGCTGGCATGCATCTAAAAATGATTATTAGATCTTTACCGTCTTCGTCATGTTCATCATGCTGTCCCTCAGCTTCTGCAGACTCCTCCCCCTGCTCCTCCTGGTCATCATGGTGATCCTCCTCTCCAGCGACCCCCTCCACCACCTCCACCTGGATACACACAGAATTAGTTATTAGTAAAATAGTGTTTACTATTTAAGCGACACACAAAAGTTTGTGTTTCGAGGATGGGCTCCTGACCTCCTCAACATCAGCAGACACAATGTCGTCCTGCTCTTCGTCTCGCCCTCGTGTAGTCTGTGATTGGCTGCTGCGCCGTGGCTGAGGGTTCCTGATGATGTAAGAGGAAGCTGATTGGCTAGAACTAAAAGACAGAGATAAACATGATCACATAGGCACACACTAAATAGAGGTAGGAGCTAAATATGTTTTTGTGTGTGGGTGTGTGTGTGTGCTGACTTGTTGGACTGATCAGGTGAGGGTCGTGGGGGCAGTGGCTCCACAGAGAAAAGCTCCTCGCTGCCCTGCACGGCATCGATGCTGGTGCTGGCTAGCGTAAACGGTGCCGTCGGCCTGGCGATGCCCATGCGCACCGGCACAATCAGAGACTCTGCTACATTACACAACTCCTCGACGGCGTACGGAAGCAGCGCCTGGAACACACGCCTGCACTTTCCTATAGGTTGCGGGACGAAGTTACTGCGAAGTAAAAAGAAACAGCGGGAGAAATGAAGATTAATATGAAGAAAAAATTTATTTCAAAATGCTCAGCAGAATATCAGCCAATCAGAGCGGCCTACTTTTTCTTCTTGGATGAAGCCATCTCGACGCTGAGGATGACAAAAACTCTGGCGACGGAGCGCAAGAAGCGACGTGTGACGCAGACGGCCTCTTCTCTGCGGCCTGGGGTGTATTTGTTCTGCAGTTCCTTTACCAGCGTGCCCAGGAGTGTGTCGATAAACTGCACAACAAAGAAACCACAAGATTAAATTACAGGACTTGTAATACTTGATAACAGGTCGAGTGTTTGTGTTTATTTGTATGTTATATCCGTGTCTGACTCACGGTGAGATCTGGAGCACACTTTACAATGAGACAGTGAGTGAAACAGTCCAGCCGGATCGTACCGCTCTGCTGGTTTAGGTACATCTGCTCCTCGGGCAAGAGGTGAGCAATCCGACTGCTCGCACTTAACCTGCGAAATAAAGGTAAAAAAAAAGTACATATTCTATTAAATGAGTGGTTTTTTTTCCCTCTTCATTTAATTTTGGATTTTTTTTATTTATTATTTACTAGTGATGCACAGATTTCTTTCTAGAACTTTTAATTTCATCGAATTAAAATAAAAATAAAAAAAAATTCAAGTCAACATATAATTTGGGGTTTGTATTTTTGGCCTTTTTTTCTTTTAATAATGTAATTTTTCTGCAGATGAAAATTTGATGCATCCCCTTTAATATGCACATTTTTAATATAATATTTGCACAATGATGTTTCTTATGCAAAACTCTATAGTCAAGTTTGATTTAAAAACAGGGCAAAGTGGTTTAAAGACAAGTTAAAGAAAAAAAAAAAAAAAAAAAAGGTAATAAACAAACCACTTACGGATCTTTGTTCTCCTGCGAACCGAACAGGATCATGCACTTAAGAGCGTTCCAGTCCTGTAGTACACGCTCCAGTGCCAGCTGGGCAAAGCGTGGGGGCTCCAAATCATGATCCGGCATGTCGGAGTCTATGTGAAGAGAGAAAGAAAAAAAGAAAGAAAGAAAAAAAAAACAAGAGATCATGAAACCCAAAGTAAAATAAAAATCAAAAGAATTCTCTCATCACTAACTCCGGGTATCAGTTTGACAGGATTAACTGTAATCCCACAACTTTTAAAAATTTCCATTTTGGATTGGAGTTAATCTATAAAGGAGTTTCTATAAAGTACACTTTATTGACTTGACTCAGCAGCGTAACACTAATTCCTGTAATTCCCGGTCAGTCGGCGCATTAAAGAAGCAGAATTTACAGCATAATAGTGTGGGATAAGCGCCGCCTCTGCAAAAGATGATTGACACCTGCTTCGAACATTACTGCCTGTTTAACCCCGCCCACCGATTTGTAATAGTACAGCAGATTAGTTTTATTTTTAAAGAAAGTTTTAGACAGCATCAGTCGAAATTCGGTCACTTTTTTGCTGCGTTTTACAGCTGAGTTGTTTTTAAACAACTCAACACAAACTGTTTTTACAGACTGAAACGAAAAGATGATGCTGTGCCGAGTCTGCTGAGCCGACTGCAATGTTGCACCGCACCATATAATCACTATAGCTTGATATGCAAAACTATTGGCCAATCAGAGCAGATGGTGTTTAATTCTGAGACAACAGAGAATTTCTGATGAAGGGGTCAAGAAAAGGACAAAAAATAGTGGACGTCAGAGAACAGTACAAAATAAAAAAAATTAAAAAAAAGAGGTAGTTTATCACCCCTTTAAGGAAGGGGAGTTGTTCTGTACCTTCTGCATTAACAGCCTTGCGGTTCCGGTCCTCTCTGATTCGGGGTGGCCGATATTGACAGTGTTCCACACTTTGCCGGGCAACTGTCTGCACCAAGAATAGCAAAATGTGCTCCCCTCTGCAAAGGTCAGATACAGAAAGAGAAAAAATTTAATTCATTTGGGGATTTATCTCGACTAAAAGGTGGAGTTCTTCCGAAACAGGTTACCACTGGCTAACATTCAAGTGTGTAGCTAAATACACACCTGCTATTGGGACTGGTCACTAGGTTGGTGGTCGTCAGCAGCCTATAGAGAAGGTCCAGTCGTGCTGCTTTTTGCCCGGCGATCAGCGTTTTGCACTTGCACTTTTCCCAGCAGTCACAATAGGCGGTGGGAGACGTTCTCTTTAGCCTGGAAATAAAAATTAAAAAACACACATTAATTCTGTTACCATATTAGAAGTAAATTCTTTTGATGTTTTACACATTTTTAGGTAACTCACTTGCAGTCATGGCCTTTGTGGCAAACCCGGGCACACTCGGTGCAGCAACACAATGACTCCAGTAAACCACATGTCCTGCATTCAAAGATGTCCTACACACACACACACACAAAGTAAAACACTCACACTCTTGATTGCTTTTGTCTCGACTATATTAAAGTAACACACTGAGATTAAGTTCACCTGGTTGATGTGCTCAGCTCCTGTCCAGGTAAAGCTGCAGGTGTCGTTACAGCACAGCACGTAGAGCGGCGAGTCGTCTGGGTTTGTTCCAGCAGGACAGATCATTTCCAGAAACACAGAGTTCACGTCGTCCTTGTCTCCGATATTCGTCTCTCCTGCTGGTCACAAAAGTCGGGGACTAAGTGTTGTGCACTTAAATCCCAAAGAAGTAGGTCAAAGGTCAAATTAACTCTAACTCACCTTTGGCTATTTTCTGGGCTGCCTCCAGGACAGTGATGGCCGCTGGGTACGCCCGCCCGCTGACGGCCAGCATAAATGGAGTCATGCCTCGTGCGTCCCTACAAAACATGCTTCAGTCAGTCTCACACAGGTTGACCAGGGTTTTTTTTTTTTTAGAAGATTCAAAATCTATTACCAATCAAACGTATCTGAAACTTAAAGCCTTGTTCTAAAGTACTAACGTAAATGCAGCACGTACTAGAGTAGGATGCGATTTTAGCTGCAGAACATATACACGGGTGAGGGAAAAAAAAAAAAAAAAAATCTGGTTTATCCAAACAAAAAAAATGCATACTTTGCAGAGAGCAGATCTCGAAGATGAGGTCTCAGGACGATGCTGTCACACATCAGTTTGAGGATCAGATGAGCGTTGGCCTTGCGGTCTTTGCTTTCCACCACGGACGCTTCAGATGATGGACCTGTGTGGAGAGGAGTGCAAAACACTTACATGCGCCGCCATTAAAAATAAAAAGCACAGGGGTTTACAGATCAACAGTCTGTCTCACCTGGAATGGTGGATGTACTCGGACCCTGACTGGGGCCAGAGGATGCTGTTGTAAGTGAGCCCACAGCAGGGGCCAAGATGAAATCAATGTCACCATCTAACAAAAAAAGATAGATAAGTAGGATGTTAAGAAGTAGAAGCAGAGTGCAAACTAACACTCCTGATTTGATACTGTACAATATCAATGATGCACATACCAGGATCCATAGGTGGAGGGTCCGGCACCCAGCTCGGCGGGGCAATGGGTGGTGACACAGGGTCCTGGTGGTCACTGGAGGAGGGCCCTGATTCATGGCGGCTCATTGTGGCAGCTCGGAGGGAGCGCCTCATCATCTCTCGGAGACGGAGACTAAAGAAGTGGACCAAGAAAATAAAAAAACATTACACAATCTGGCAGCTAAATGCAGTAAAACCAATAAAGTGCTTGTCATTTATTAATTAATTTCTGGCGGCAGAAAACATCGAATGTTTATTCTACAAGAAAACCTTGTTGTCCTTCCAGAGTTTCGCAGCTCTTTTTCAAAAAATTGTTGCTAATGATTTTATGGCCTTTTGAAACATACATTCTCTCACACACACACAGTTAATAACGATCGATCGGTTCAATTGATTACAATTACCAACATTCTTATTTATCGATAATCGATTAATGATGTCTGTTCCTACTAAACAATGTACAAGTTGTACAAAGAACCTGACTTGTAGAAAGCTGCAAAATTCAGCAAGTATCTATAATCTATAACTTACCCGCGACTGCTGGACGATCCTGTCCTGTTTCCCGAGCTGTTGCTGGACACCACCGAAATAGCATTAGCGATAGCTTCAACTGCAGACAGCCGCTCGGCGAACGTGTTTCTTTCCGAGCGTTCAGCTTCTGCAACACAGCACGGATCATTAAAGCCGTTGCATCAGTCTTATTTTATTAATCCACGCGCCGTACTGATTGATTAATCTTACCTTCCTCCTCCTTGGTCTCCTTGTTGCTAACAGGGAAGCAGACGGAGACGCAGGCATGCAGAAGGTTTCGGTTTCCGTCGCATCGATGGCCGAGCAGAGCGCCGAGAGCGTGAGGGTTCTGTTCCAGCAGCACGGCCTGCTCTAAACCCACCAGGTACTGCCGACAGGCTTCGTAATCACAGCGCAAAACGTGCTGCATCAGAGTCTGTTTCTAAAGCGACCATGGAAAAAATATTTCGGTTTTTCAGTACTAAAAAGGTTTTAATGCAAATTCAGAGATTTAGTATCCAAATAACGGTGGGCCAAAACAAGCGGCTTGTACCTCGACGGCCATAATGATGACTGCAGCTTTCTTTTTAATCGTCGAGTTGTTGGGCAGGTTAGTGAGTGAGTGAACGCCGATTCCCAGACTGGCGATAGGCGGCAGATCCAGCCAATCAGGGTCTCGAATGCCGCCCATGCAGTCTTTGGCCATTGGGTAAATGGTGCCATTGCCATCTCGTAGGATGATGGGGCTTTCCTGCAACAGATAACCAAGAAAAATGATGCACATTATAGTGCTTGAGCTGATGCACAACTGACATCAGTATTAATACCTCAGGCTATGACATTAAAAGGTGCACTAGGTTCTTTAACGCTAACTATAGCCTGATAGCACTAAAAGCGTCCTGTATGTGCCATACTCTTTGCAAATTCACTGTCCAAAGCCATGTATTCTGAACTCATTAACATACACAGACTATAGGGGGACAGAGAGAGAGGGAAAAAAAATACAAATACAATATCCTGCAAGAGCAGGATAGAGTGTGCAGGAGAAGGAGGATGGAAAAGGCACAGCAACACATGCCGCAGGTCACCGTGCAGTCGAGTCACTATAAAAGTTTAATAATAAAAGTCTTAATAAAGCTCTTTACCTGGCCAGCGGTGAAGATGGCAACATTACGCTCACTTTGACCCAGAAACGCCAGGTTACTGGTGGGGAAATGATTCTCCTGCTCAGCCTTGCCGGTGGCCAAGTCAAATATACAGTACCGAACCCAGCTTCCTGTTTTCAAAACAGCATGGACTCCTGCGTTGGAGAAAAAGAAAAAAAAACCCACACACTGATCAGCAGCTGCTTCTTAGATCCAATAAAGACACCAATATTAAACAGCATGTAAAAGAAATATATTTCATAACCTATAATACTATACATGACGAAATACCAGTTTATTTGTAATTGCAGATGACTGCTTTTTTTAATTTTAGGTGTTTTTTTTTTAATTAAAAGAAAAATTTAAAGCAATTAAAGTGATTGTTTTTAACACCATTTTGAACTGGTGGAAAGTAAATTTGGTTTGGTTTTCCAGAGCGAGACAAACACGGACAGGGAGCGAGACACACACAGACAGGAGCGAGACAGTCAAGCTGAAAAGAAATTTTCAGCTGAAAGCAGAAAATAGAAGTCGTGCCTGTCCAGGATTTGGCTAAAATCCTGCAACCTGCATCCCTGTTGCAGGAGAAAAAAAAAATCAGTAACGCTATCAAGGACTAAAAACAGCAGCAGAATCCTGAGAGGACGGAAAGAGTGTTTTAACGTTAATTTTTCAGATTATTGGTTAAATAAAATGCCAATCTTTATTATTTACTGCTGCATTTTTACAGGCTAAGCAAATATAAATAATGCAACTACAAGGTAACCTCTTATTCAAATAAAGACACAATCCTAAAAACAAACAGTGAAATAAAAACATTTTTAACAAAATGTTAAAAGTCTTTAACACTTGCCTTTGGAGTCAACATTCACGGCTAAAATTTCAGCCTTTTCTGGAATACAAAGTTTTTTGGGTGTTCGCTGAAAACAGTCTGGAACTTTAGGAGTTCCACCAGTTTTAACAACCTGTTAAAAAAAAAAAAAGACGACATTTAGTAGGCGCAGGTTTGACATAAAATTTGTACAGGTTGGATTGGTGTGCGTGTGTGTGTGTGTGTGCGTCTGGTCTCTCACCTGTAGCTCATCGATTCGGAGCAGCCTGCAGTCCTGCAGGAGTGAGGACGGGTCAGAGTCAGTGGGAGCTGCACTCTGGCTGCTCACGCTGCTCGACGTCCCTGGAAATTTCACAGCAACATATGCACCATCGACTTTTAGCACCTTGAGTTCGAAAGAGAGATTTGTTGCGAACGTGGCGTCAACATGAGAGAAAACACAACACACAAACAACAGCAACACATTGTACCATCAAACATGCACAATATTTACACTTTAAGTACATGTGAAACAAATAAAAACTGTTGTAAAACTAATTAAAAAAAATAAATAAATAAAAACACCCACCCCAGACACACCTCCAGGATGACCTACCTTCCCTACTGGAACATTTTTAACATCCTCCACGAACACGACCTCACGCAGAGGCCACTGCTCTTCGTTGACCTTCTCCTCTTCTTTGGGCGCCGGTGTAGAGCGCCTCCGCTCTGCGGCACAGCGAGCAACACATGAGAAACCAGAACTCTTTAGAACGTTGATATGAACTTCCAGCAAAACCAGTTTAACTCCGTTCTCCCTTAGTTTTTATGAAGCAGGTTTCGTACACATTTTTACCAATAAAATCCCATGTCTGCATCCGAAATCACATATTTCCATACTATAAACCAAGGTGGGAATCCTTAGGTACTTTACGAGCCGATTCCGATTCTGGGAGTCAAATGGAATCTTAATCTAATCTGCAATTTTAAAAATTAAGCGAAATCACTAAACTATGTACTTGCGTCTGTCCATGCTAATTATTTTTCCTTTTTTTTTGGCTCGCGCACGTTCAGACCCGCCGTGTCGCAATTTCATTTAAATTTAGAATCGACTCCACTTTTAGGAATTGATTTCGAATAGTAGAGTAGAGAATAAATTGTGATAAATTAATGAACTAGTTTTTTCCCCACCGCTACTATATAGTAGAGAGATAAATAGCACGTCTGAATCCTCAGTATGTGAAAAGTTCCCGGATGATTTACTACTCCTGCCTAGGAGTGTACTCGTATACTCAGACACACTACTATTCCATGATCCCGCAGGAGAGCCAAATGATTTAATAAAGAATTTTTGTACTCACCTTAAAATACACAAGAAACAAATAAAATCAGAACTACCCTACATATAGAAAAGCTAGAAATACAATTAGGGGGAAATTCCTGTCAAAATTAACCAACAAACCTGCAAATACCAATAAGACGCTCGATTGTTATTCCATATCATTTCAATTGTTATTTTATGTTGCAATTATTCATCTATGAAAGACTTATTTTAAAAAAGGGAGCAAGACTGCATGTAATTTTACTATAGAAGTGGATATGAGAGAAATCAGTCTGATGTTCTAAATCTACTTATATAAGTGGCTGTGCTACAATGCAAGAAATGCGTCTAGCGGTACATACTATAAGGCAGAGAGGCACTGCTGGCGATGGAGGAAGTATCGCTGCATGTGGAGGCTGGAGACGGAGGAGGCCCCATCTCCGTTTTGACCATTTCGGGTTTGGTTTCCGCCCTGTTGAACAAGCGTTAGAGTCAGAACAGAAAAGCAGCAGTGCTATATGGTATTTTAGAACGCTTATTTTATTTCATGTATATTAATAAATGAATTTTACGGCTTGAATCGGAAACGACGTATATAGCGAGAGTATCAGTGTGACTGCGTTTAGCGATTTTGCTGTACACATGCCAATAAATAACTTTGTATTTGTGTGTGAACACATTGCTTGATGCGCAAAACATCCCGCTATTAATCAAACCATGTGACTGCTGGCTTTCAGTGTGAACACATACTTGGTCTCCTGGGCTTTGGCGCTCTTCTCCATGCTCTTCAGACTTTCGGGAGAGCGGAGCTGAAATCGGCAGCTGTCGTTCATGTTCCAGACAGACTCGAGTAAGACTCCCACTTTGGGGACGCCGGCGTTTACAGAGAAAGCCACAGCGCCAGCATGATACAAGGGGTTGTTCCTCAAACACACCTGTTGCACAAAAGGGAAAAATCATTACATGTATTTTCTTAGACGGGCGCAATTACTTCAGAACAAATTATCCAAACCACCACCAGTCATTTATTACACCCAGGATACAAACAAGTCGATATTATAAACCCGTTGGCTGTTAGAATGAGTATGTGCTGATCGGTTTGGCTCATACCTGCGTGCCCACTGTAATGTTGGGAATGGAGGCAATTCCGGCGCTGGATTTGGGCTTCTTGTTTTTAGCTCTTGCCTTTTCAAGCATCTTTTTGCGTTGACTGAAGGGCACGACACCCCTGTGGAAAAAGAGACTAAAGTTACAAACCGTTCCACACCCACACAGAAGGACAAAAAGACAGACAGAGTAATAAAAAGACAGACAGAGAGAAAATAAGACAGATAGACCAACAAAGACAAAGAAAATGTTCTTTTGGGCAGATAAATCAGTTTAGAGAAAAGGTGTGATGGTGGTGGTGGTAATTGGAGCGAGTGTCGTACCACCAGTAGAGGCTGGTCTCGAGCTGAGCGCAGGTGTACAGAGAGCAGCAGTGCAAAGAGACGATGCGTTCCCCCTGCAGCTCCGGGAAGGTCTGAGCTCCGTGTTCCAGCTTACACGCTACAGAACTCAGTGTGTCGTCCACCCACGTTGCCACCTACACACAGATTCACACACAAAACAGCTCAAGCGTGTGTATTTCACCATTTAAAAGTCTAACTTTATTCGACTGGGGGAAAAAAAATCTTTTAAGAATATTCATGTAAAAATGTTTGACCTTGTTGGACTCGGTAGCCACCGTGGCCCGAATACTGTTAGCGGACAGGAGTGTGATCTTCTCGTTGGTCAGGCCGAGGAAGGACACGCGGGGATGATGGATGGAAGGATTCTGGAAAACAGTATAAGCATCTCAGGATAAATAAAACCTCACAGACTGTAAAACTCCATCAAATTTTTAAAGGTGAAGCAAAAACAACCAAATTGTTTCCATCAATTTGTTCAAGCGGCTCATGGTGGTATTGGTAAACAACAGGAAAGAAAACCAGACGAGCAAAATAGAGCGGAATCAGCGGCTCAGTCACGTCAGAATGTATTCAGCATATTCGTTTCTAGCTACACTTTTTTCACCACCTCAAATTAACGTAAACATTTTACTTTTTTTTTTATTTGCCATTTCTGCTTCTTTAAAATGATGGAAACTTTGCAACAAAGTGGTTCTAGATGCCCTGAAGAGAATAAGCTCAGAGTTCTTACTTGAGAGTTTCTGTAAGGTTCCGGTTCGCTCCATTTCCACTGGTAAAGTTCGCCTTTGGTACTGACAGCCACCAGCTCAGAGAACATCGCCCCAATGCTTACAAACCTCACACCGTCCTGTAAGTGCAAAGGGAAAAAAAAAGTTAAAAAGAAATGCAAAATGCATTTAAAACGATGAACCTGAAAAAAAATGATGTATACAGACAAAAAAAATGGCCTGAAATCTAGATCCTGGTTACGGCACATTTTGGTGTCTGTTAAGTGCTACACATATCAGGACATTAAAAGTTAAGTAACTCTATAACAATATAGCCCGAGGATCTTCCTGAAATCACATACTACATTTAAAGTAAGTACGTACCATCCGCCCAGTAAATAAGTACATTATTATAGTATGGTATAGTATTCATATTGTAGTATGAATGAAACTCTATTATTATATATCTTATACATATATATATATATATATTTTCTCTCTTTAAGCAATTAAAGCTACTTAAAGCATTTAACTGCCACTTTATGCCACACATAACAAGCCATTTCTCCCACAGCCTCATAGGATAGAAAAGTGTAAATCGAAATGTCAAAATCCGAGAAGAAGTAGATGATCACCTGGCAATTTTTTTTTATTCACCGTCACTCGCATACAAATAATTCAGACATACTACTGGTCTCACATACTCAGTTTTGCTCAATTTCTAGTATGCAAGTATGCAATTTCAGACGGAGCCCACATGTTTAAGAAGCGCAATGTGATTCGCAAAACCATATTTAAAAAAATAATAATAATAATTAGCATTAAATTAATATTCTAGTATTAATATGCGTAACTGTTTATAGAATATACTCTCATTATTCGAACTGAAATGGTTTAAACAGCATCATTCTCAGGTTTCCTCCTTAATCTCCCACCTTATCCGGCCACCACTGTAGTTCCTCTCCCAAAGAAACGGGGCTCTGCAAAGGGACGCTCTTCTTGTCCAGGCTGGGCTCTCCGTCCCGGCTGGTGGAGCCGCGCTCTGCGTCGAAGGAAGCTCCGTCCAGCCACCGCCTCTCGCGGAGCCTCAGCACGGATTCGCGCTCGCGCAGCAGCTCGGAGTCGCGCTCTAGGGGAAGAAGGAGAACTGGTATGCAATAGGGTCACACCAGTGGGATACACATAAGCCACTCTCTGGGAAAGACCCTTGTAATGAAACAGATTTAGAAACTTATTTACTACTGACATGATCTAAAAATTTTTAAAAAATATATAAACCCAGGACCGTATTAGAGGTGGGATGGGAAATAAAACCACGATTAATCACATGATTGGGATGGGACAAGATAAAATGTCAGCAGGGCCGGGAATAGTAAGACTATGATTATAACTTTATACACAAATATACCTATAATATTAAAAAAACCTTCATTTTAAACTAAATTTGTTGTCCTGTCTTATGTTGTCCTCCTGTTTGCGCTCGTGTGGCTGATTAACCAGGAACAGTTAGTCGCAAATAAAGGCAGAGATAGCTAAAGGCTAATTCTTTTGGGATGCCGATTACTTATAGAAATCAATATCACGATTAATCAACTGATTGGGACGGGACGAGATTTTCCCGCTTTTGGGGGATGGGGATGGGACAAACAGTGATACTTTCAGTGGGTTTTTTTTTTTGGGTTTTTTTGCTGTGGCTTCCACATCCCGTATACAAAAATGTATAAAATACCTAAAACAAATGCTAACTAATATACCACAGCTACCAAGCGCTAAGTATTTAAAAATTATAAGAAATACACATTAAAAAAAAAAAAAAAAGTTCTGATTTTGCAGTACATCCTAAAATCTGGAAAATAGTGCTTTCCAGATTTTAAATAGACTTTGGTATCGGAGTATTTTTTATCGGGCCCGATACCGATACTAGTATCGGTGCATCCAGAATAATAAAATACAACATAAAATACATAATCTAAAAAAGTTTACTTTTAATAACGCCCACAATTTTTTATGGTATTGGTATACAAGCGTGTGTTAAATTTAGGAGTGTATTACAATATAAATTACACACATTTTCCTCCTTCACTCCAGCCAGAACTACACAGCCGTTTGTTTACTGGCGGGTAAAGCTGGACTGATGTCTTTTCTAATTATTTTCTACACTCCGGTCCTTTAGACAGTGGGAACAGTGTTATCTGGTTTCTACTGTGTGAAGGACCGACGTTGAAGGTGTCCAGTGAAGACTGACCAACATTTCTATGGATATTTTTTTAAATGGCTACAGGATTTTCAGAGGGTTCGTTAAGGAGAAACGCTTGGGACCATGCAGCAGGGTTGGACACACGTCTCACACACAAGAAAGTCAAAACCCTGAAATGTCAGCTGAAATGCACAGCGCTGCCGCTGAATGTGTTTTGTGAGGTGTTTATTGATTTTCCATCACAGCTGACTGACGGGCAACGACCTTGGCTACGTGGCTGCCAAAGGGGAATCCTATCACACAGTCAATAGCACAGGCTGCTTTACACAAAAATCTTTTGTTCTACATAATCCAAGCGATAACAGGAAATAAACTCTTTTGCCGTTAGCATTAACTGCTACGATATAAAAGAAATAAAATATCAGGACCAAAACGGCTTCAACTGCACAATTATGTGAACCCGGAACCGCAAACAGGAAGTGTCAGTATTTTAGGAAGAGCAGTCATTTGATTGCACTGTGTGGATTTTAAGGTTTAATGCTGGTACTTAATAAAATACATGCCCCCCCCCTTCCTTACCAACACACACACACTTACCTTACTAATAAAACGGTAATAATTATTCAAAGATTTATTGTATTATAAATATTATAACAGACAATGTGTTGAATTATAATATATAGAATATTAGTACAGATTAGCACTGATCAGCACACGCTTACAGTCAGTTTTTTGAGAGTTTACCTACCCCACCCCCCCCAACACTTTTGTGATGTAACGTAATTGTTTATAAAGCAAAGGGAGAGAAAGAAGAAGGTGTGCGGGGTTCGACCCAAAGACAAACATAGGGTTGAAAATTAAACGCACTCAAACAGCAAATCTAGTACGGAGGGTGTTTTTTTTTGTTTACCTGTTGTACTATATTGTTGGGGGGGGGGGGGGGTGTCAACGAACAGTGTATAGATAAAATGAACAGATTTTGGAGAAATAGAAAAAAAGAAGTTTGTGTAATTGTTTAACATGATGGGTGAACCCAGAACTGTGTGATCAGTTGATGATGCAGTTTGTAGGTTAATAAAGTAGGACCCATGCATATTTTATACTTGTGCTCTGAAAAAGCAAATCAGAGATCAACTTTTCCCTATAAGCAATTATGCTGTCTCTCTGACGCATTTTGGAATGCAACAAAATAACAACAAAAAAAAGTTTAGACAGGTGCTAGGTTTTTTTTTCACTCTGTTAATGGAATACTTAAAGCTGCAACAGGTGCTCGAAGCAAGAGTTCCGAAATATGCCTTAAAAAACACATTTTCGTCTCAGTATTAACTGAAACCTTTTTCCTTGCCAAAAAAAATAATCTATTGTGTTTCGCCTGTTACCTCGTGAAGAGCCGAGGCGCCCCAGCGACGAGCGTCGGAAGGACGGGTAGCCAAAGTAGCTGATGTCCTCTGAGAACATGGCGTCCGCATCGATGATGACGCTGGGGTGTGCCGAATGGATGTCGGCGTCGAGCAGGGACATCAGGTCTTCTGCACCAAACAAAAAGAAAATAATTATATTATACGGTATATACATACTCTAGATAAAAACACAGTGCTGCTAAATTCTGTATTCTGATTGGACAGATTGGGTTTTTTTTTTTATATAGTTTAGCTAAAAGCCAAATCCCAGTTTTAGGCACTTCCAGTACATCATTTTTACACTGTATTGTCTGGCATTTTTTTGTTTTAGAAGAAGTCAAAGTGAAGTTTTTCTGACACGGGAGAGCTTTTTGGGCTTTTTTTAAATCGTTTTCCAGGGTAAACTTTAACTGTGACTGTTTTGAGCATATATAACAAGTGATTAGTTAAAAACAAATTACTTCTGCGCTTTATTACATATTAAAGGCAACTATAAACTCGTAACAAGCAAGATGCAATTTCTTTTTATTGAATAAAAACATTCCTTGTTGATGAATGGCGTAATAATAAAATAAGAGAAAATTAAGCTATTTTGTAATAAAACACGCACGCTGCTACATGCGCCACCTGATTATTTGATTTCCGTGTACGAAAGTCTAAACATTACAGTGGATATTAAGACGCTTCACCTCCGGGCAGGTAGGACTCGCTGGCTGTGTCGTCGCCGTCATCCCCGTCCTCGTCGTCTCGGCTTAGTAGGTTGTTTACAGCCAGGTTCACATCCAGGTTGGTGCGCTGCAGCTCGCGAATGATGACGCTCCTTGACTTGCCTTGCAGGACCACCTGAGCCTAAAAAGGGGGGGAAAAAATTTAGTAAAATCATTAAATCACATTAGTCATAATTTTACAATTCTAGCTTAATTTGGATTTTTTTAATTTGAATATTTTAGCTATGCAATCATTCATCCCTTTCGTCTTTGTGTTACCTGGGAAATGAGCTCCTCGGGAATAACGGATGCCGGTATGACCGGTTGCGGCTGACTACCTAGCAGACCCGAACCTCGGTCTCTGCCGGTACGGATCACACGTGTCTGTCTCCGCGAATCACGTGCTGCAGCACTCGATCGACCAGAAGACGCTCCTCCCCCTCCACTAGCTCCTCCACCTCCACCACCGCTGCCCCCACCTGCTCCTCCTGTCCCACCACCGCCACTGCCGCCGCTGCCTCCACCTCCTGCCCCGACTCCTGAACTCCAGCGGCTCCTGTACAGAAAGTGTACATACACAAGCTATTGTTACAGCAAAGAGGTTTAAAGGTCCACTGGAAACTCTGATGGTCCGTCTTAAATGTTCACTCTTCCTCCTAAATTTTATGATTCCAAATGCAGGTTCGAGACCCCATGAGCGAAATTTACAGCATTATGTCCGTTACAACGATTAGTAAGACGTGGCTTAAGACTTAATTTCCCAAAAATCTGGATAAATGTTATGAGAAAGCAAAGGTTTGACAATTATCTTCACAATATACGAGAGGGTATTAACATGTCAACAGTGCCATCTATTGGCATGTCTCGAAACTTTTTGATACCAAACTGTACTTTAACATCTTTTCGAAAAGTTTAAAATTTGTTTTAAATTTAAGGTTTGTTTTTAACTTTTCAACCTGGAGGAGGGCAGTTAGAATTTTTCCCCCTAAATATTTTTTCCCCCCCCATCATCTGCATTAATTTCAAGTATTTGAAAGCTGAAAGTGACAAACAAAACCACACACAAAAAAACCTCAGGAATTTTTCTGCCAGGTTTTGGAATGCCCCCTGCCAGTCACTTACCCAAGGGTGTTGCCTGCCAGTCGGCCCAAAGTGTCAGAACCAGACAGGAACCAGGGTGGATCACTAGTCCTACCTGGCCTGGAGGTCCTTCCTGTCCCTGAGCCACTGCTCAACTTTGAACTGAAAACAAAAGACCGGAGATTACAGTTACATGAATTGTAGTCCCAACTTTCGGGACTGTTGCGTACAGCCTGGCGGTGCCAGGCAACGTTATGTTGATTTCTCTGTCTGAAAAAGCAAAAGGGAGGAAGAATTTAAAGGCTAACTAGCATGGCAACACCCTTGGATGTGTCAAAACTGGCTGCAAGTCATTAATCAAAGTTGAAAAAAAAGCTGCAGTGTGCTGGGAGAGCCATCTGTGCTTTAACAGGGTTAGCAAAAAATAAAACTTTTGACTTCTGCAGGTTATACAACAATGGGTGGAAAAAAAAAATTGGACATCTCAAGAAAAAAACATTAGCTTAGAAAAGATGCATTACATCATCAAACTAAAAACAGCAGCATTTTCTAACCCAAAGCAAAGCAAGGACGTTTTATTCCTGAGCAGCAAAGCAACACCAGCAAACATTAAAAATATATTTCAAAAGGTGTTTTTCCACCCTCGTCTCCTAAAAAAAAACAAAAAGTTTGAAGAAAAGACTTGGCTGTGAGTCGGTTCCATTGCACATGGTCTTTAGAAGACAACATACCGATTATGGATCACTTGCCAAAACATATTTATTGCCAAAATAATTTACAGCATGATAAACAAAAATGTGGTACAGTTATTAAGACGTGGGAGAAAAAAAAACCCAACCTTTTTTTAGTTCAAAATGTTAATGAAACAAGGTCACAGGTTAAAATTTAGCAATTGTACTGCATTCAAACTACACCTAAAAAAACTAATCCGGATTACGCGGCTCAAAAAAGCATCTACTTTATATGCCCCTTTTTCCCCCCCAAAAAAATCATCTTACCCATCGTTTCCGTCTGGCTTTCCCAGCTCCAGTCGATCTGGCTGCACGGCAAAGCTTATTCTGCAGATACGACCGTCCTGAAACCAAAAGAGGAGTTATTTCCTACCGGTTCGAAAGTGATTAGAGGTTTAAAAAAAAAAATCAGAGCGTGTGCACAGTAAAGTTACCTCAAGCAGGAAGCCAGCATGGTTTGGTCCGACTACGCACTGTTTAAGCGTGGCCTGCTCCAACAAGTTAAGCTGTGGATGACTGCAAAACAAAGAGCGAGACGGAAATCAGAACAACTCTGGTTACGTCGAGTTAAAAGATTGCGCGTGGTGCGTATCGCGATCAAACGTCTTACCTGTTACAGCTGTATTTGTTGAGTTTTTCCGACACTTCACGAAGTCTGTAGGGAGAAATAAGGATCGTAAACTGAAGCGTTTTTGAGTTGTTTTTAACCCCAAAAAAAGCACCTTTCAAAATAAAAGGTACAGAAAATAAAAGGTTCAGTTTTTTGCACATTGCAATATTTTGGGCTTTTTTCAAAATATATTTTTGGGCATTTTGCCTTAATTTATAGTACAGAGATGAAATGGGGAAGAGAGAGAGAGGGGGACGTGGGACCAGAAGGGACCCGAGGCAGAATCGAGCTCGGGTCGCTGGATGAGGGTGCCAGCCAATTTTGGCCTTTTATTTTATGGCAACAATAACATTTGCCACATTTGTCATGTTTTTTGAAATGTCTAACAAATTTTTTTTTAACCCTTTTAAGGAATCCATTTCCTGGTACTCGAAAAATTGCCGCTAAACCAGTTATCCTACAAACGAACCATACCGTTGTGTCATCTGGTCTCGTCTGGGATTCTTTATTTACAGGGCCATGATGTATTCCAACAAGAGTAATTAACGCTGTGAAATCATTGTTTGGATAAAACTTTGGTCATTAGAAAGTGAAATTAACTGCCTAAAACCTGACTTTTTCATTATTTGGAACGTGCGAGAGCAAAGACCGGAATATGTGACAAGAACCCAAGACATTCAGTGCTTTACAAAAGACAAGTATCAGGCCTGACAATGAGCTCACATACTGTACTCACATTCGTAAAAAACACAGACACAAAAGACTGATACCTTTAGTGAAATTATCGAGGGAACCATAAGTACACAGGCACAAAGCAAGGGTCATAACCAGAAGTTAATCAAGGCAGACTAGCAATATTTTACAAAAGTTATGCTACTTTAATTAGCTTCTAAAGCTAAGGAAATGGGGCATCTGGAACTCAAGCAAGGATTCCCTCTGGCGGTCAAACGGTGGAGGTGATTGTTCCGCAAAAAATAGTACTTATAAGAAATATGATAAAAATTGCAAACCCTTGCAAAACAAAAGAAAATCGCAAGAGTTTACCCAGGAGCCATACAAATAATTCTACGTCCCAAAATAGTACAGGTATCGGCGAGTACCGGGGGTACAAAAACTATTATCGTATCGGTGAATCCCTAAATATTAGCAATAACTAATAAAAGCCTACTGATTCCCTTGTTTACAATGGACATAATATTTTAACCACACAAGCCACAAAAATAGCTGAGGAATCGACTAATAGTTCTAATAACTGGCTAACAAACTAGCCATTAGTTGCAGCTCTATTCTTTAGCCATTATACCATCAGGTATAATAAAACATTTTCTATACAACATTTCATGACATAATGAACACATAATGAAGGAAGTGGTAGCACAGTGTTAAGGTGTTAGACTGCTAATTGGAAGATCTAGGTTCAATTCCCAGCACTACCAATCTGCCACTGCTGGGTCCCTGTGCAAGGTCCTTAATCCCTAATTGCCTAGCTGTATATAAGAGATTAATGTAAGGGCGTCTACCAAAATGAGTCAGGAACCCATATGCAGAGATTCCATTCCGAAGTCTGTAAAAAAAGAAAGCGTGATTGGAATCCCAAGCGCATGGGGCATAAAGAGGGCAAGGAAACCCACCTGCTGCACTTAAACACAGGGTAGGAAAAAGAAAGCGACAATATTAAAAGCCAAACGCAAAAACACAATTAAAGGCGTCTCTGGTATACGACTTGTTCTAACCCAGAAGGATTATAAATATTTTCGAAAATAGACTGCACATTCAGATATTTCCTATAGTCAAGGTTATCTGTCCAGGGGTGCTCAGGTATTAACGTAAATCCTGTAACACGCAAGTCCTTCTCAATACTTGCTCCTGAAATCCTAAAAAAAATTTAATCCATGGATATGTTTTTGCTGAACGCTTTCCCACTTAAACACAAACATATTGAGTATCAAAGTATTTCCTTTACAATTTACATTTTTATATTTTATTTATTAAAATCTTGATAGATCAATCGACCGTTTGGCAGAAACTTGAGCCGGTATTCCCACGTGAGCTCTCTTTAACCCGAGTTCTCGATTCCCGCCGCTCGGTATTGTCTTTTTTAGAGCGGCATGGGAGGATCAACCTCCCCCAGAGCTGTTTTAAATACACCGTGTGAAGAGTCTCCTTAGAAACGCGTCAAACTGGAGGGAGTAACACCTCTGATTAAGCCTCGCAGGACCTGAACGATGCAGCTGGATAGCAAACATGCACACACACACACACACAAGGGGAGGAAAGACCAGCCACTAACGAAAGGACTAACGATCTGGTTTTGTGTGTGTGTGTGTGTGTGTGCGCGCTCATAAAGAACAATGTGTGTGTATTTCTGAAATGTTTTACAGGATTTGGTTTCTGTTTAAATTAGGAATGAGCTTTTGATTGAATCTATCCTTTGCTGTAAAAAAAACAAAACGTAAATGTCTTATTACATGTACTTTTTACAGCAGAGTGAAATTTGTTTCTTTGCATATCCCATCTTAGTAATTTGGGGTCAAAGCACAGGGTCAGCTATGATACAGTGCCCCGGGAGCAGGAAGGGTCTAATGTCTAGCTCAAGGACCCAACAGTGGCTCTTTTTGGTCTTCACAACAACAACAACTCAGGCTGGCGGTGGTGGGGCTTAAACCCAGATCTTCCTCGTCTTTAGGTCAACAACTTAAACATTCTTAACTGTTTACCAATAGCTATTAAAGAGTAAAAAGAAGACAAAGACAAACGGAAGCTTACGAAAGTTTTTTGGTTTAGAAATCATTTTGCTTGCCATCAAAACCCAGACAATATCCAAAAAACTGGGGAAAAATAGCTGGGTTTTTATCCAAAATGTGAATTAAACAGGAACATCGCATAACACGTTTGTGAATAAAGCACCGTTTCCATTCGACGAGCTTAAGACAACAAAAGTTCTTAATAAACCACCGCCAAATATCAACAAGAAAAATAGATGTTGCTGCTGTAGAGGAAGTCACTATGAGCCTTTCAGTGTGTATAATAAATTACTTGCAGCCCAAAACACGTAGCCAAAATGCAACTAACACGGTCAAGTTATGCGATCTTGCTTTTGGAGGCGGGAGACTGCGATTTGGGAAAGCAGTCCATCAAGACAGTTCTGGGAAACATTTTGATGACATGCCTTTGCTAAGGAATTTTACAGAAACAACATTTTAGATGTTACGGTCCACTGGTTGGTTTATTAATGCTCAAACATTGTGCTTCAGTTGCGACAGAAAAATGCATTGCCGTTGGACTGTAAAAATTGGTTTCATGCACCAAACACACATGTAGGGAGACATACTGACTCCGCTACTTTCATAATCACTTGATTGGGTAAAGGTGCTTCCATCGAAGTTATGTACATTCAGTGGGGTTTCATCGCTTTCTCAGGGGCCTACTTTTGCTAACCATCAGCTAGCTTAGCCGGGTATAGAAGGGGCTGTTGTGGATCTTCCCCATGTTCTTGCTGACGTCCGATGTTAGATAATATCTATTCTTTTTAGTTGCATTAAATATGTACTGTTGAAACATTTTAAGCAATTCTGTATCTCAATTGACTAGACTCATTTTATAACCGAATACGTCTGCTTGTGTAAACTGGCGCACAGCTTATATAGCAACCAAGATAAATAAAATGTGTTTTATTTTCATAGGACAGATTTATCAGCTAAATTTTTTTTTTAATTAAAGCAAGACGAATAGAGCAATTAAACAGACGTGGATAGATTGGAGGGCAGGGGTGGTAGAATCTGACCAATTGTCCTGCTAATGCTGTGGGGTGCATGAACAGCAGCTCACTTTGCAACCCTCCATCGGTGCCAGGCGTCTGAGATTTATCTACGCCACCAGCTCTGAATCAGTGTCTGGCATGGAACTCGAACTGAGCAGCTCATGTACTGGTGACGCAGCGTAACTCGCAGCTGTGTGCGAGTGATTTTCTGTGGTATCAAGGCTAGTTGGCCCCGCCTCGCTTTCCTCTAGAAGACTGGATGACTTGCCAAACGCGATTATATACTGACAGAACCATTATGTCCATTCGCATTAAAAAGCGTTCCGACTTTTAAGGGCCTGCAAAGACTAAAAGGTCGTGACCAAAGAATACGGCCATCTTCATATGACTCGATGCTAAACTTGGTTCAGATCGGATTTGATTATCAGGGGGTGTAAACTGACAGTCAAAATGTCTAATCAGTATTAAAACTGCAATGATAAAGACAGCAATAATATAACCAGAGGAGCTGTATGTTCAATCGCAAGAACCACCAAGCTGTCATCGCCAGACCCGTGAGCTATTCCCTTTAAACATCAAGCGTCAGATTTCAAAAAAGTCCAAGTCAATATGAATAAAGGCGTCTGATAAATGCCAGAAATGTAAATGGGATGTAAGTTTCTGCCACGTTACTCAGGTGCTCAAGAAAGGCAGTCATAGAATCATACAACGTGTCAAAATAATCCAAAGGACACTGAAAAAAGAGAAGACATCAGATCCTGTTGCAGGTTGGGGCAAATTTGAACACAGCAACGAAATCATTGTGTGGCTTTTACTGAAATGCAGATGATGAGTAATGTTAACAAAGCGGCGGGAATCAACTTTTCCCACGTCAGGCAAGACGATGTAAAGCGATGACATAATCTGCATGACATAAGCATCTGGATTAATTCTGCACGATATTGAAAATACATTGGAAATGCAATAGCATTCCATAAAAAGTGAGGTTCGAATTGTAAGGATTTGTCGCCACTCGAGATTTATATGTTCTACACAGAACCTCGGTCTGCATGTGTTCATCTCTTTTAAACACCCAAATACTACCACAGCTTTTAAGGTGCTTGACGGCTGGCTCGTCTCAACAAGATTAACTCTCTATGAAAGCTTTGCAGTTGGTTGATGGCCAAAGCACGCGTACGCATAACCTAACTAACATCTGCATGCCAGATATTACGCTATTCGCGTCGACTTAAGTCCATTGCGATAAGCGTATGGCGATTTGCACATTTGTGATACTGCAATAGTTTCGATATATTGTGCAGCCCCGCCCTCTCTCTCGTCCACTTCATCTCTTTGTCCTGTCCTACCACTAAAATTTTTGTGCGTATATTATGCAGCAAAAAAAAAAAAAACCATTTACACAGCAAAAAAGTTTTGAGACACAGCGCATCACATGCTCTCAACCTGCAGCCAATAAATGTTTAACATGCAGCAAAAAAAAAAAAAAAAAAAAAACTTCATAACTACCAGTAAAACTGTCTAAAAGCATACAAGGGAGAATGGTATTCTTTAAAGTTAGTTTGTCTTAAGTCTCTAGTCATTTTATTCCCAGTCCAACAGGGTCAGGAGGGGATTAAATAAACTAACAGGGACATAAAAATAAGGGGCGTGAATAAACAGAAACTAAACCTTGATGCATCATTGTAGTGCATAAGGAATGAACCGCTTCAGGACATACAGTTACAGGTTTAACACTCGAATGCAAGTGTTAATTTCCTTTTAATAGCGCGGTCTGAAAAAAAGTAGATCCGGCTGTAGAGCTTATGAGCACAGGAAAGCCTTCAGGACGTAGCATATTGCACTTTCTCGGTAAAATGGGAGAGGGAGAGGAGGGAGAGAAGAGAGAGGAGAGGGAGAGAGAGAGAGAGAGAGAGGGAGAGAGAGAGAGAGAGATTCAAATCTTTAAGAAGGATGGAGATTTTTTTAAAAAAAGTGTATATTAAAGGAATGACTGTTACTAATAGGAAGAAGTGGTAGTGCAATGGTTAAGGTGTTGGACTGCTGTTCGGGGGTTCGATTCCCAGCGCCATCAAGTTGTGCGAGAGAACAAGTTAAGTCTAATAAACGTTAGTTTAGGCACCCCAGATGGTAAGTCACTCTGCACCAGATGATATTCCTCCAACATCCCACCACCAGATGCTGTATCCATTCACATTTCCAGCAGACACCTTTATCCAGAGCGGCTTACATCCGAGTGGTAGCTTGGCGGTAATAGGTTTAATTCCCAAGTGGTAGCTCATTTACAGCATTTGGCAGATGTTTTTATCCAGAGCGACTTACATTTATCTCATTTATACAACTGAGCGATTGGGGGTTAAGGGCCTTGCTCAGGGGCCCAGCAGTGGTGGTTTGGTGAAGCTGGGAATCGAACCCACAATCTTCAGGTTGGCAGTCCAACATCTTAACCATAAGCCACCACTTCCCTGTTGGACTGCTAATTGGAAGATCAGGATTCCCAGCACAACCAAGTTAGCACTGCTGGGCCCCTGGGCAAGGCCCTTTACCCCTAATTTTTTAGTTGCATGCAAGTCGCTCTGGTTTAAGACGCGTGCCAAATAGATGTAGGATGTAAACCCAGCGCTGACTAATGACGTCACACGCTGCCTGTGGTGACTTTTTGGAACGCAAATAAGCTACAAAAAGCGATGTAACGTCTGTCACACGTCAATTAAAATAAAAATACACAAAACAAAACACTTTAAATAAAAAAAAAAAACACTCAAATTATCGACTTAGTCGAGTGAGAAAAAAGGAACACGAAAATAACATGGTGGACCGTGAACCAAATATAAACTCCCTCACCCTCAGGGCCATTACATGTCTGTGGTTTTCGCCTATGCTAAGCTAACTAGTTACCTCACCGGCCTTGGATCAATTCACATCAACTCAACAAGACAAACACGATGTATTAAGATAAAAATGTATATTTGCGCACTCGTTTGGGACTCGACACGATTAAAAAAAAGTAACGCTAGCGAGGTTTTCGTGCTACTGACAGAATTAGCCGCTGAGCATGCATGGCGATCAGCGGCAACCACCGACGGATGATCTTATTCACAATATCAAGCTGCATTTTTCCAAGTCAACACACGGACAAACGTATAAATCGCCAAACAAACTCATAATTCGGGGTTCGTTAACACTTTTCCGTCGTATAAACTCGTTTAATCATGTTTTTTTCCTCTCCCATCCCCCAACCTGCATTGTCCAATCATTCCAGTTAGCTTAGCTTAAGCTGCGCGTTTTGCTAGCCGTGTTTAGCATCAACCGCGATAACGATTTAGTTTCAGCTGCGCCTCTATTTATTTACCCATCAAATAAAATCTTTACTTATTATATAAAATTATACACACATGAATAAACACTAAAATGTCCGAACTGATGTGTTTTTACCGTTTAAATTTATATTTAACTCCCCAAACACAAATATCGATTTGTTTGTCCAAATTACCTGTCATTGAGCTGGTCCTCAGTCCCGGGTAACGGGTGCACAACGAAGTGGATAGAGGTCATGATTTAAATCCAAAATAACCCCCAAAATATGGGAGATTATTCTTTTGAGTGGGTCTTTAAAAACTTTACTAAGTCTGGTGGTGTTATTTCATTACAAACTCTCTTCAAATGTGACAAAAATCCCGAAACGAAACATCCAACAAGCTCTTACAACAATCCACATGCCGCCATCTTAACTCTACTGACTCGAGCTGCTCCGATATATTTTTTTTTCCCCCTACATCGCGTTTCCGGTCCGGAATAGACACGCCTTAATTTGACTCTCCTGTGCGTCGATTGGTTATCTGTCTCTTATCCCGCCCAAATAGGATAAATCCCTTATTCGGATTGGACGAAACCGGAAACGCGTTATAAGGAACCGGGGATTGGATTCTTTCAGGGTAATAAAAGAGGGATAAAAAAGAAAACTTGTGTTTAAAACCATGTGCTTGCATTGTTGCATGTTTTATTTGTAATCTTAAACTGCAGTAACACATGATGTAATACGATGTCATGGGTCAGGAGATTTGTGTATATAGATAGATAGATAGATAGATAGATAGATAGATAGATAGATATGTTGTTGATCTTTTTTTCCTTAATATTTTCTCTTCTAATATATATATATATATATATATATATATATATATATATATATATATATATATATATATATATACACACATCCAGAGCGACTTACATCTATCTCTGCCAAACATTTGAGCAATTTAGGCTCAGAGCCTCGCTCAAAGGCCCAGCAGTGGCAACTTGGTGGATATCAAACCCACAATCTTCCAATTAGCAGTCCAACACCTTAAGCATTGCGCTACCACTTCCCCGTTACCACAAAGGATTTGTCTAGAACGTCTTCGAATGCTGTATCACTGCTCCAGCATGACAATGCCCCTGTGCACAAAAACCCTAAGCTCCATTAATACATGCTGTGTTCTGATTGGACTGATGTACAGATCGCTGATTTGGATTCAACCCCACGGAACAAATTTTCTTATCCAGAGCAACTTACATTTATCTCTTTATACAACTGAGCAACTGGGGATAAGGGCCTTACTCAGGGGCCCAGCAGCAGTGGTACCTTAATGGTGCTTGGAATCGAACCCAGATCTTCCAATTAGCAGTCCAACCATCTTAACCACTGGGTTACCACTTCCCTATTATTTTATTGTGTGTGTGTGTGTGTGTGTGTGTGTATACACATTAAAAGACATCTGTGGCAGGTGTGTTATTGAGAATGTTCATGCAAAATGTAGTTAAATGAGCTAACAGCCGCTCAAAAATCCAGGTAATCGTTCAACCCTTCTGGTAAATTTAGAGAATATCTCTTAAAGAAAAGGTCCATAAAACATCTGTCGGATTGTCAACGTAATGAAATATGACGGATGAATGATATGAATAACTGATCAAGGACACGCTGGTGGTAATGAGAAGCATCATTTTGCAGAGCATTGATACAGGTGCATGGGCCGGGACTCATTTCCTGACTGAAGCAAGGCGAGAGTAATTCAGTTTTATTTGTTTAGCATCTTTAACGGCGGCCATTTTAAAAAAAGAAGATTTACGGAACTCCTAATAAGCAAATTAAGTGCAGTGGCAGGGCAATTCTCTGAGGGAATATCCTTTAGAACCATATAACGTAGAGCCAAATATGTCTCACCAAGTTGCCACTGCTGGGCCCCTGAGCAAGGCCCTTAACCCCTAACTGCATTTACATTTACGGCATTTGGCAGACGCCCTTATCCAGAGCAACTTACATTTATCTCATTTATACAACTGAGCAATTAGTGGTTAAGGGCCTTGCTCAGGGGCCCAACAGTGGTGACTTGGTGAAGCTGGGAATCAAACCCACAATCTTCGGGTTGGTAGTCCAACACCTTAACCATAAGTCACCACTTCCCTAATTGTTTCCTCTTCTTCTCCTTTTGGCTGTTTCCTTGCTAGTCTGGTGTCCACAAACTTTTGGCAAATATAGTGTGTGTGTGTGTGTGTGTGTGTGTGTGTGTGTATTCAGATCGGACATCAGAATCTGTAGTGTAAATGTGGCCTTAAAGTCATGATCTGATATTCAACAAGACACAAAACTACTCGAGTTAAAGCGCCCCCTGGTGGATTATTTTAATAAATGTGAGTGTAAAGTATCTAGTTTGTTTTAGCTCACTCACATGTCTAGTATTTGGTAGACTCCCGTTTCTAGAGAGACTTACGTTTACACCATTTGTTTAATCCAATTGAGAAGTTGAGGTTTAAGGGCCGTGTTCAGGGGCCCAGCAGTGGCTGCGCCGGGACTTGAGCCCACAATCTTCCAATCAGCAGTCCAACACCTTCGAACCCGGGTGGCTGAAGTGCATTGTCACGTCAGTGACGGTGCCTTGGCCCGACCACCACCCCTTTAGTTATTAATGTAGACTAAATATTTGTTCAATTCCCCCACCAACAGAATGCTTAACTCGATATAACGTTCCACAGTGATGAGCAGGTGCTACTGAACACCAACGTACAATAAAATTAAAAAGTGGATTCGGAATGCAGGAAATTTCACAGAAAGTGGACGAGTGATTATTTTTATTGTTTGAAGCAAAAAAAAAAAGAAAAAAAAAAAAAGGTTTGTCTCATGGGTCATCATCAAACCAACATAACCAACATCAGGAGACAAAATAAATACATTTAAATCCACCATAAATTCTCAACATTGATACTAGAATTCATTCCCGACCTGTATTTCAGTTACCGCACCCCTATTAGGGAAAGAAACAATGACGTGGCCCTTAACGAAAAATAACCCTGCTTTAAAGCAACGTTAGAGCACATTAGCATAAAGAAATCTACACCCCACGCCAACATCATTTAACTGACAGTGTTTCGCTAGACAGACCGACATATTTGCCAAACCGTATAAATCGATAATGTTTAAATGGTAAACTGGGAATTCCTGATATCCCGCGTGTCCCGACATTACCAGTCTGATCCAATAGCACTTACAGAAACCCTATCGCACTTCCTACAGCACATACGTATACATACACATATATACACACACACACGACATACAAATCAAAGCTTTTAGGCATGTGCAGATGATATAGGTTATACCGAAACACAACCCTTAGAAATATCGTTTGACCTAAAAAAGGTCCAGGGACGACCCGTGGCATAGGCAGCTAGGGCGCAAAATGATTGGGAGGTGCCGCACGAGTTGTTTTTTCTATTTTTTTTTCTTTGTATTGCGCCCTCTTGTGACCATGGTGGCTCGACACTCATATATATTAAACTAAAATATTTTTAGCGCTTAACAACATTCGTTGATGACTTTGCTGCAAAGACATCCAGGTGTGTTTCATTTAGAAAGTCTGTTAGTTTAGTGCACTTGTTTTGTTGCTTTGCACTTTGTTTAACTGTTGTGCAAATTTTCTAGTGACTGTTAGTCAAATTAGTTTATTTACGATCGCAAATTATTTATTATTTATGTATTTGTTAAGTATATTTTATGTTATGCATTTTCTGCAAATCTGCATTTTTTTTTCAGATTTTTTTTTCTGGTAGCGTGTGTGTGTGTGTGTGTGTGTGTGTGTGTGTGTGAATGGGGGGGGGGGTAAATAGGGAAGCGCAAATATACAATCTCGCCCAGGACGCCACCAGAGCCGACCCTGCATTGTCCTTTTGCGACATGATGCATCTACCATTTTCTTGTTACACTGCATTTTAACAGACGAGTGTAAGAACAACGCAAGAGCCTTGGAATAAAAATTTTCTCCACGTATAAATATGCATCTCTGAGAATCGTAAGCATAAAGAGTAATAAATAAACATCGATTCCAAATAGCGGAAGCAGCAACTTCATCATTTTATCCAGGAAAAATAAACATTTCTGACCCTTTGCGGCCCTTAGAGGAACCGTTAAAACTACCCTGACCCATTGCGGCCCAGAGTTTCGATTTATTCTTTTCCTGACCCGCCCCCTACTCCTCTTTCTCAGTTCACTTACTGTCACATCCGCTCGATAAAGGCAAAATAAAAAAAGAATAAAAAAAGAATATATCTTTAAAAATATAAATAAATAAATAAAATGACAGTGAATTAGGGAATAATCTGCATAATTAGTTGTAGATTTTATTAATCTGAAAAAAAAAAAAGAAATTTTTTGATTTATAAAAAAAAAAAAAAAAAAAAAAAAAAAAAAAAAAAAAAAGGCAATTTTGGATCTGTTAATTAATAATTTAATAAACTTTAAATCCGCACATGCCTGAAAGCGTAACACAAACTTTGAGAAGGAATCCTTCCGTCTGTCTGCCACCGTGCTAGAACCAAGCCATGCGTCACATTCTGTATTCCGCTATTTATCTGTTACCATAAAAACTTAGCAGCGAGTCATTTTAACCGTATCGCAGCTCTCGGACTTCCTAACTATTTTCCAGACAACAAAGTATTCCGATAATCGGACAACTGCGGCATTAAATAATCTCCTTTAAACAGAAACAGCAAGGAGACGGTGACGGTATCAGTAATTAGCAACACAGCCCTAAAATTTATTAATCACTTCCGTTTTCAAGGAATCCGTTTAAAGTTTGTTAGGATGGCAGCAAAAAAAAAAAAAAAACAAAGAAAATAGTTAAATAAAAAAAAAAAATCTATCAGACAGCACAGCAGCCCTGCCCCCTACTGGCTACTTAAACATCAGCATGTACACTGTGCGATTATTAATAGTCGTTTGTCGGATTGGAGGTTTACGTAATCAATCCGTGACACGTTCAGTAACCCTCGTTTTCTGGCTAAACGGTAGCTAACATCAACGAAACGGCGTACGAACATCCCATTTTACTATCATAATACAAGAAGTTTTTTTTTCTTGCTGTTCTGTCCACCGGACACGTTTCCACATTTTTCCCCAAAAGTGGTTTAAAACTGCATCATCAGGTCAGGTTTGGCGCTGATAAGATAAGAGTCTCCGCAGGAGAGCGTGTGAATTTTTCGCGACACTGCGAAAAAAATTTACCGGACGAAAAAAAAAAAAATGAATTAAAAAAAATAATTTAATGGACTGAACGTGTCAAACTAGCGACCAAAGTCAACAGATTTTAGTGCAGGATTTCTGGAATCTTAGGATTTCAAGATTAGTTTTATGTGATCAGATCATGGGTAAAATCGCACAGTGTAAGGCCGACCTTTAATACATCGTTTTAGTTAAAAAACACAAAACACTTTTAAATATCAAATTCAGCATCATCTTGCAAGTAATATTAAAAATATGGCTGTTTATGTATTAAATAAACTGAATGAAATACTCAAGCAGGTCAGCAAACGGAACAATTTGATCCCGCAAGTGACTAAACCCGGTCGCAGCGATAAACGTGCCTGTAAATGCGTTTCTTCTTGATTAAATAACCTTTCGAAAACCTTGGTTGTTTTTTTTTTTTTTATTGTCTTTTGGTCTCACAAAGCGTCCAAAGAAATCTTTAGTAATAAAATTTGGCCAGCGTAACCGTGGTAGCCCCAGAGCAGCTAAGCCGGAGTAGAGATGGCGCTCTCGCTCAGACTGGGCTTCTGAAAACTTGGGACCAGACAGAAGTTCTTTAGCGTCGTGTCCAGAGTCACGCCATAGTTTTGAATCTCGTACCTGTGTTGGAAAAATAAAAAGTCGTTTGAGGTTAATCCATAAAAAATAAATAAATAAATAAATAAAGATATAGATGCTTACGCCATACCAGCCTAATGTGGGAGCTCTTACCAGTCCTGTGCGGCGATGATGTAGTGCACGGGCGGGGCAGATTCTCCCATCACTACGAGACTATTGGCGCCGGTGTGTTTAAACACCAGCCAGTCTCCAACACTGAGCTCTGGGAGTAGACAGGAATCCAGCACCTGATCCAGACCATCAATCGAGCTCCCGCACAGACAGCTGGAGAAGAGCGGCTCCTTAGCAGAGGTCTCCTAGAGCAAGACCACCGACAGCACACTGTCATTCAGATATGCAGATCAAAATGTACTGTATTAAATAATTACTGGTAAATGTTTTTTCAAGTGGGGCCCCTAGAAAATTTCCATAGAGGTCCCAGAAGAGACCACTATAATAAAACCGATACTCTGGTGGCACCAGTCTTCTTTATAAACCAATGTGCCAATTTACATTATGCATTTAAATAATAATACCACTGCAAAATATATACTAGGGGTGGCCAGAGTTAATACCCTCTGGGGTTTTTCTTAGGCCTCCATTTGAGAAAATTAACTCCTCTCTACTTAATTGCCTTTGCTGTTAGCTGGGCATGATCATATGACCTCCAGGGGAGAGGTGCCAGCTCAAGTGGTTGGTGTGAACGGAATCTCATTGTTTCAAGACCCAGCACCACCAATCTGCCATTGCCAAGCAATGTAAGTTGCTTTGAATAAGGGGCATCCATTAAATTTTAGAAATGGCCGCATTAAGCATACGAGGCGGCCCAAAAAGTTTCAGGACACGCCAACAGATGGCAGCACACAACGCTGTAATCCCTATGACTCCCTGTGCTGTAACTGCGGGCATGTCTTAAAACTTTAATAATACGTACCAGACTAGAACTAGAACACCCATGTGATACTTTTACTAGTGTCACGATTTGTATCACTGTGGAAAAAAAAAAATTGGAATCCGATCCAAAAGGCATCCAATCCAAAAAGGGCTTAAAACTAGTTACTTAGAATTAAAGTCAAAGCTCAAAACTATTTGTATATGTTCACCTTGAGAAGAGATGGAACCGGAACTGATTCCTCCAACAGTTTATAGGCAAAGGATCCAAACACGCTGTCGTTCAGACAGTACGTGAACTCCGGCTCATCATTTCCAGACAGGGTATCTAAGGAAACAAGGAAAAAAAAGAGCATAAGATGTTTGTTTGTTTGTTTTTTTTAAATCAAGCATTTTACCAGCTACTTTTCTAATGACAACGTAAAAAGCTAGTGAGCTGACATAGGGCTGTGTAAAAATATCGATACCGATAACTATCGCAATATTTTATGACAGTGTATCGATATTCTAACCTTGAGTACCGATAAATATTTAAAAGATCTGTTTAATGAAATCCCTCAATGTGTGTCAAACGTCCTCCTCCCATCCTGACACATACGGCCATCGACTCTGTATCTATCGGCTTTGTATTTTTACCCATTTTTTAAAAATTATTTTAGTATTGGAATGTATTGCAACATATCGTGATCTGAGGGTTAAAAAAAAAAAAGTTTAGTTTTGCCCATTACTAACCTTGTGCGTGATCTTTGGCATCTTGACCTGCCGTTTTCTTTGAGATGATGCTCACAGCCAGTGAGAAAGCGGCGGACACGTAATAGGCTCCAGGTTCGGCGATGACGGACACGCCGGTCGACTGAGGGAAGTATGCGTCCAGCATCGGCTTTAACGCTCTGTTCACCTACAGTGGAGAAGAATTTACACCAGTTTAACAAAACAAAAAAAACCCTGTGTGTGTGTGTGTGCGTATATAGATATATATATATTATTTTAAAAAAATAAATAAAAAAAAACACACATTACAGCATTAAATAACATCAGATGAGAATTAAAGCCAAAAAACAACCAAAAACGAACATGTTATATCACATGCTCTTAAATAATGTAGTCAAAAGGTGTTTACTTCCTGTATTAGAATCAATTTACAGAGTCGAATCCCTCATTGAACGAATCCGGAGTCATTTGAGTCAGTAGGGATTCTACCAGCTCTGCTATGGTATTCCACAAGAGGGCACTCAACTAATTCCTAGAATCTACCCCCCCCATAACACACACACGACCACACACACACACACACACACACACACACACACACACACACACACACACACACACACACACACACACACACACACACACACACACACACACACACACACACACACACACACACACACACACACTAAATCGGCTTAGAGATGGTTTATATTTCGAATACTGGTAAGTCAGGGTACGACTGTGGTTTTATTTTTTCCCTTTTTGTTGTTAGCAGTATTATAATTGTTCTATTATTAAATGAAAAATTATAAAAAGCATGCGGAAAAGCGCAATTGTTAGATTATTTAACAGGTATAAAAAAAACAACACAGAGGGGAAAAAAAGGGTTGTTATATAACAAAAACAACCTTTAGAGTGGTAACAGTGACTGGTTATATAAAGCTACTCCAGAGTTATTATCTTCCCTGAAGTGTACACAAACCTTATGTAACAGGTTTGGTCCAGCAGGTGATGCTGTGTTTCCATTACCCTGACGAGAGAATCCTTTTTCCGACAACATCTAGTGGGTTCACCTCACGCCCTTCATCCTCTAACCTGATAAATAAATGCGGTTTTAATGCGCGCGTTACCTTTTCTAACTGCCCCTCGACTCCGTTAAAGCCTCCACCGATGTCGAGGATATTCATGGCGAATCCAAGTTCAGCCTACGATAAACACAAAAAATTAAAAAAAAATTTTTTTTAAAAAATCAGCCTTCTAAAGCAAAACGAAGTGCGCAGGACGGTTGGAGGTGCTGTAGGCATGCAGCCGCCTTACCCCCATGTCGAAGACACAGCGTGCGTCTGACACGGCGTGAGAGAACGCCTCGGGCTCGGTGCAGCAGCTGGGGACATGAAACCTAAAAGAAATAAACAAATCAGTCACTTATTGCGCACAAATTTGTGGGAACAAATACTTCTACAGCGCAGCAGGCATCGGCGTGGGCAGGATCATAATGCGCTTGTTCTGTTTTGGAAAAGACGCCAGCTGTGTAGACAGCAACACGGCGGGCGCCTGTAAAAGCAGTCTTATTTATTTACACACACACACACGTTTGAGAAATAATTAAGAGGACGTAGAAGCTCGGTGGTTAACTGCTAATCAGAAGATTCTGAATTCAATCCAATGCTACAAGCTGCAAAAGCCGAAAAAGACGAACGTCGCTTTGAATAATGACTTTTGCCGAAAGCTGGACATGTAAATGTAGCATTAGCATGTTAATGGCTTTACAGGGAAATGTGTGTGTGTGTGTGTTTGGCACTCACTTGACACCAGTTATGTTCAGGTGGAGCTCCTTTGCGCACTCTAGCAGGTGCCTAGAGTCTTTCAAAGTGCAGCCGAAGGGCATGGCCGTCTCCTCGTGATCGCAGCAGCCTGCCGTGTGCACCTGCAGCAGCAGCCTAAAGCCGACACACAGTATTCACAGCTTTGCATGCTGGGAGTACAAAACAAAACGTTCCAGAACACCGTGTACACGACTCCGTCCCAAATCACATACTACTAAAGTATCTGCTACATTTAAGTAAGAATGTACTTCCTGATTGTGAAGTTCTGTCGTACTACATCCGCCTTGTTGGTAAGGTCACATGACATACGACATCACAGAAGCGTGAATTTAAAGTCAGATAATGTTTAAAAAAAAACTGTTAATTATTGATTAATTCTTACTTTTTAAGTTTATTTACAGGTATTTTTAGTTTTTTTGTTCATAATAAACACCTTTATTCAGTCCTTACAGGATTATGCGTCTCTTTACGGCAGCCTTTCTTTAAAAAAAAAAAAAAGTTGCAAAAGTTACAGTAAAACTGCGGAATTAAGGACAAATTGCATCATCACGATCAAACTTTCACTTCCTCTTTTATGGAGATCTTTGGGGAAATGCTTTGCATGCGCTTTCACAGTCAGTTTTGTCAGTAAGTGATAGACTTTAGCTTGTAAAGCAACAACGAGGTGTGTTTGGCGATGTTACAGTAATACGACACAGGGATTGGTTCAATTTGCCCTAATATTTGCATTCACATTGTTTTTTTCCCTAAAATTCTCTAATTTTTAGTGTGACTAGCGGAACACACACTCACACATGCACACCCAAACCTCCACTTTATACCCTCCCCCTCTCTCGTTCAACATTGATAAAAACGATCAATCTTATGATCAAAGTAATATGATTACTTATGGATTTAATCATGTCCGCCCGTCCGTCTGTCCCTTCGGCCAAACAATGACATGCAAATCATCAACAATAGCTTCGAAATGGGGAAAAAAATAGTTTAAGGTGTTTTAAGTGAAAAATACAAACACTAAAAACGACAGGGTGGGTGGACGCCACCAGACGACTCGACTTTTGGACTCGACTGATTCTGGTATGACAGCTGTTAACTGCGCTAACGGACCGAGGAACATTTCCCTCATCGTTTACATGATTGCGCTCTTACTTACTTTGCATTCGGGTGACAGCGCGCGATCTTCCTCATCTCAGTCTTGTTGTCACACACCAGCAGCTGGATGCCATTTTTAGCAGCATATTTAATAAGCGAGAGCTGCTTGCAGGCTCCACCCAGGATGACGTCTTGAGCCGGGACACCAAAATTCTTCACCATGTCCAACTCGTGCTGTGAGAAAGGAGTATTTTAAGGCGGCTTGTTTTAGTATTTCGAGTGTACATTTCGATCACTTCACTCAATCGGACAGACCCGACCGGAATTATGTCTGACTGCTTACCTTGCTGGAGCAAACGAAGCCTGTTCCCAGTGCGGCCAGGATCTCCACCACCACCGCATTGCTGTTACACTTCACCTGGTAGAAAGGTCGAACCTGGGTCATGTGGGTTTTCCATCGGATCTGCTGCCAAATGATTGCACCCAAATCCGCCACGAAGAACGAACTTTTTTGTGCCTAAAATAAAATAAATAGTCGATGTTAAGCTGGAACACCGGTTATGATATTTAATACGATAATAAAAGTCCTGTTATTATTACAAGCGAGTTTGTCTTTTTTTCCCTGTTTTGTTGTTGTCCAATTAGGCAATTGACGCCAAATTGAATATTACATGGGGTGTCAGATTTAACAGGAGTGATTATGATATTAGGCCACGCCTACCCATACACATCAGTTTAAGATCAATTACCCCAATTTTTTTTTTTTTTTTTTAATGATGCCTCACTTAATACAGAAATTTAACACCATGAGTGCATCTAAACACTGGGGGCAGCACTCACTTGGGTTTGGTCGTTGATGTGCTTGTTGATCACGTCGAGGAGAGCGGCATCTCCTTCCAACAGCTGGACAGAACAGAGTAATTCGTCCAGCATCGCCTTCGTCCTCATCATGCAGTCATAAAGCAGGTCAACTATATAGCAAAGCCCTCGCGCTTCCTGGGTCCTAGCGATAGCCACTGTGAGGAGGGGGGGGCACACGTTATTATTATTATAAAGTAAAAGATGAGTTTTAAAACATATTTTACTAATTCAGCTTTTTTTTTAAGTGGGTGGTATGACAGACACTGGTTTTCACCCTTTTTTTGTCTGAGACCCCCTTCATATTTAATGATATTATCGCTCTTGATGTTTTCTTGCATTTCGTGCACTCTCATTGGTCCAGTATGTCTGGGTCGTTACTATCAGCCGCTGAAGGCGAATCAGTAAGAGTCGGTAGTTTTTGTGGAGGACGAATTACAAATTTGTCCATTTTTTAGTCAACCAGGGGACCAAATTAGCTAATGCAATAAGAAAACTTACAGGACGCCCTGTAGAATAAATCTGTCTGTGTGGAGTTGTTTGTTTATTTAAGGTTCTTTGTGAAATCGATTATTATTTATCGATTCGATTTCACAGCTGAAATGATCTTCTCCTGCTTCCCGTAATGCAAAGTGTGCGTGGATTCTTATTGCAGGCGGTTTAATAAATATGGGTGGAAGATACATTCCACTCTCATTAGATGAATCACAGAGTTTGTCAACGTGACGCCGTCGCCCGCGTTCAGTCTAGTTTTTTTTTCCAGTTCAACCTATTGGACTTACAGAGTAAGGTCGAAAGCCAGACCCCTCCTGTTATCAGCTAGGATCCCAAGGGGGCTCAGCGTTGAAGTCGGACTGCTCCTGGCACACGCTAACTTCTCTGCAGATCTGACCAATCACCAGCTGCTGCAAGAAATCAAACGGATACCGAGGGTCATAACCATGTCGGGGAGCGTTTTATTGAATCAGTACAAAAGGGATGAAATATTTTCAGTGTGTTTAAGTTGAACATTTTCTCACAAACTACACTTTAATTGGAAAATTACTTTTGCTGCTCATTTATGTAATGATTCAAACAGAAAACACTGTGACATCGGTTAAGTATTGAGGAACGTTTTCCGACCCGGGTCTAAGATATGGTGGAAGAAACATCTTCGCTTGGCAACTTTGATGGTTTCGTTAATGATAAAAGAAAAGATAAACCTTTATACGTCCTGCAGTGAGGAAATTTCCACGTTACAGCAGCAAAAAAAAAAAAAGATGCAAATATGAAAGAAAGACTAAAAAGACGTATACACAGAAATACAAAAGAGTAGTTACACAATCAACCAACCAAACAAACTGCACTAAGGTTCATTGTTATTGCACAGTTTAACAATCAGTAGTAACAATGTGTATTATGGTGATTGTTTGGTTCGTTGGGAGCAGCTCGGACTGTTATAATCAATATATGAAAAAAAATACATAATAATAATAATAATAATAATAACAAAAAAAAATGACTAAAGCTGAAATGATTAGTCGACTTCAGCCATCAATGCGCCATTTTTACTTTCTTTTCTGGTCTACCTTGGGTTGTTTTGCCGGGTATGGTGTGAACGCAGATACGCGTCAGTTTTAAAAGATGATGTAAGCGGATCATCGAGAAAATAATCACATATAATCACAAAATCCGAATTGGGCATCAAGTCCTGCAGTGTAAATGCAGCCTAAATGTAAGAGCCTGCAGTAGCACGGTTTAACCAGGGTGGCGCTGTACCATAAAACTGTAATTTAGTGCTGATGCAGAAGAAGACATGACACTAATAAACCGGTAGAGTGTATGAGAGATTGTTATAACTAAACACAAAATATGCTTTAAAATTCTTTTAATAAGTCTATTATAACAAATGCTGTTCACTTAGAATTAATAACCTTTATTTGCCATTAATCAGCTCTTTAGTCAGTATGGACATACCTGATGTTAAATCTTATAATTAGTCAAATGGTAATCTATAAAATAAAAGAAATATAATTGTTTGACACTTTAAAAAGTTGACGATTTCGTTGTTTTATTAGTATTAATATTTATAACAATATTTTAACTGAAAACGCTGAATACTTAATCAAAATCAGTAAAATAATTGCAAAAAAATTCTTGAAGCTGAAATAATTCCTGCTTAATCGGATGTTAAAATTATCTATAATTTTAGTATATAAAAATATCCAAAAATATGTTTTTTATAAATAATAGGACAAATTAATTAGGTTAATTTCGTATATCATTTTAGCACAAGAGGACGCGACACTGTGCGCACCGGAAATAAATCCATCCGCCAAATTTAGGCATCTGACAGAAAGAAAAATGTTTAAATTAAAATCAGCTTGTTTAAACACAAATTTACGTCATTTTATATGATGGTAAGTATTTACATCATTAACCAGCTAGTTATTATTTTAATCAGTATTAACAGGTTCATGATTTTTACCAAGAACTAGTTGACCGCCAAACTACGGAGCTAAAAACACACCTTAAATTATACCGCACGTTAAATTGTAGCGTAAAGACATGTTTGTTTGTATTCCATATTAAAAACTGACTTTTTAAGTATTTATTATTAAATACAGGAAGCAATACGACAACACTTACATCTATGATAGCTTAGCTTAACTTACCCGAGAGAAATATCCAGGAAATGGGTTAAACCGTCTTTTCTTTTTCGGCGGAATGTTTACAGAATAAAGGGAACCCCTTTAATAAAGGTAAAATGACGAGTTTTAGCGTCCATATATATATTTTTTAATCACCAAACACAGAAATCTCTATTGGGCGGAGAAGCCAAAACACACCTAAAATTCTACTCAGCTACTTCCTCAACACAGACGTTGAGACTGCGCGTGGGAGGGGTCACGTTCCGAGTGTGTGTGCGTGTAAGCCAATCAGATGGCCGAGTCTAACCACGTGCCCATCGACGAATCCTATAACGCGAATGCTGAAGGTGACAGGGAGAAGGGGCGGGGCTAATGTTTAAAAATTAATCTACGTCATAATCCGAATAAATACCTCATAGATATTAATTTGATTTATTTCCTAACGAGAACACGAAATGTGACGCGTTATAAAAATAATGATGTGTCTGCCTGTGTTAGATTAAATAAATAAATAAATAAAAACAGATTAAATGAGTTTTTATTCCAGATACCAGGTCTCTATGTATTTGTCAGAATTGGCAGATAAATAATAATGTAATGATTTATGAATAAATCAGTTGCAAACATTGATATAACTTATGTTTGTCAGTCAGTCAAACAGATAGATAGATAGATAGATAGATAGATAGATAGATAGATAGATAGATAGATAGATAGACAGACAGACAAACAGGGATAACAGACTGACAGTCAAACAGACAGACAGACAGACAGAGAAAGAAGACATACAGACAGGCAGCTAGAAAGATAGGTAGATACATAAGGTAGATAGATAAGGTAGGTATATTGGATAAATAGATAGACAGATAGGCAGATAGATAGATAGATAGATAGATAGATAGATAGATAGATAGATAGATAGATAGATAGATAGATAGATAGATAGATAGATAGATAGATAGATAGATAAACAGAGGGATGATAGACTGATAGACAGTCAAACAGACAAACAGAGAAAAAGAAAATAGACACACAGATATACAAACAGACAGACAGATAGATAGATAGACAGACAGACAGACAGACAGATAAATAGACAAACAGGGATAACAGACCGACAGTCAAACAGACAGACAGAGAAAGAAGACATACAGACAGGCAGCTAGATTAGATTAGATAGATAGATAGATAGATAGATAGATAGATAGATAGATAGATAGATAGATAGATAGATAAACAGATAGATAGATAGATAGACAGACAGACAAATAGACCTACCTGCCGCATACCATTTTTCACACACACGCGTGTTTTTTTACGCTCTGTGTATATTTTCTTGCGCTGAACTCCTTGATGTAAAATTACAGCTATGATGTGAAATGATTTTCTAATCCAGTCTGCAGACTTTTTAGCACATCCCTCAGGTCGAGGCTCTGTGTCCAGCATATGAGCAAAAACCGATCCTGTGCCTTTATTTAAGAGCTGATCTGAGGGAGGAGTATTAACCGCTGGCACCAAGGGTCACAAGAAGAAAAAAAACCAAACAGAGGAAACGTATGAAAGGCTTGTACTGTCTCAGGATTGACTGATCTCAATGTGACAAATCTAATCATATTTTGATCAATTCTCTTACGGGGGTTCTATTTAATTCCCTTGTAATAAAATTGATCAATGTCTTGCTATTTTTCGGTATTGTTTGTTCAGGCGCTGTTAAAATCATGCACTTTACATTATTAAAAATGAAAATGCATATGCTATTTTGTAAAATAAAATTAAGAGCCTTGAAAATCGCAAAACCTTTAATAAGTAGTACTATTTAATCGTCTAGACTCTTATTTTCTTATAAAAGTACTGATTTAACTACAATCAGGCTGAGCTTCAGGGACGAGGTCATTAGAGGGACGGCTCATGTTAGATGTTTTTGGGAGAAAGTCAGGAAAGCCAGATTGAGGTGGTTTGGACATGTACAGAGGAGGGATAGTGAATATATTGGTAGGATGTTAGAAATGAAGCTACCAGGCAGAAGGTAAAGAGGAAGACCAAAGAGGAGGTATAGGGATGCGATAAACAAGGACATAAAATTAGTGGGTGTGAGTGAAGAGGATGTAGACAATAGGATTAGGTGGAGACAGATGATTCGCTGTGGCGACCCCTAAAAGGGAACAGCCAAGGGGAGAAAAAGAACGCTGAGATTCAGGGGCCGAATGGCAATTAATTGGAAAAAGATTCATTCTAGTTCTCCAAAATGGCTTCCGTTTGCAATGTCTTTATGATCTTAGTAACGGAGATCAACATTCTCATCTATATGATTCTGTAAATTATGTTGCTGTTACGTGATTGGCTAAAGGGTAACTTCCACGAATAATTAATGAAGGTATATCTCATTTCCCACCTGTGGGTTTGGTGGTTCAAATTCTCAGCTCATTCCTGTGTGTTTGGAGTTTGCATGTTCTTCCAATCATTTTTGGTGACTTCCTTTTGTCCAGCGTCCCTGTGTGAGATAAGTGGAACAGGAAAAGAATGGATATATATTTCTATGTATGAAAATGTATTTATTGCTGAGTTACACGCCATTGTTTAAACCTCTTTCTTTCTGTTACATGTAGAATAAACACTCCAAGTGGACAACGTCAAATGACCCAGTGCATCTGGAATGGGGAAGTGACACAATGCGTTTGTTTGTTTCGACCAGCTTCAGCGTCGCATTGCCAGTTTTGAAAGTTTGTCCCACTGGACCACAAGACAAGTGTTCCGCGCTTTGTACCGGCTCCCGAAGGGCTATAAACGCCTGCATGCCTTCTAATCTTGCATCGCATCTCGAATGTGGCTCAGACTACAGCAAAACGTTTGATTACTATTGTTCTGGTTAGAATACTATCTGAGTGTAAGGCGCCTGCTATTGGCCCGACCGGCTGTAAGACCCAACGGCTTTGCATTGTGCAAGAGGAATTTGCATGATACGCCTTCCAAACCAAATACAACCAAAGACCAAAGTTTTAATAGATTTGTTTTGGGAACAAAAGACCTGGTTACATAAAAGGGATGAAGTTTTAGTTTGTATTTTATGTCCAAAAGTTTGTGGACATTACAGTAACCATGACACCCATATTAAAGTGTCTTCCACAAACTGGTGCCACAAAGATGTCTGGGATATTTCTATATGCTGTAGTGTTTTTTTCCTTTACTGGAAAATGCCCCTGTGCACAAGCCCTGACCTTGAGCTCCATAAAGACATACTGTGTTCTGGTTGGTGTTAAAAAACCAATGGGATGAACTGAAACGGCAACTGGACCACAAACCTCCTCACTTCAACATTCGTGTTTGATCTTACTAATACTATTGTAAGGAAATGTACATTTACAGCATTTAGCGTGAGCGATGTACAAAAATGCTTCGACAATACAATAGATTACACAACAAAGTGTAACAACCCACAAAAACTCTTAAAAGAGCAGCATAAATACTACTTTTTTGCCGTTAAATGTGAAGTGCAGGTATTTAGAAAAAAAGGTGGGTCTTCAGTCATCTCTTGAAGACAGTCAGTGACAATAATAGGAAGTTTATTTCACCATCTTGGTGCCAGAACAGAAAAAAGTCTAGATTCAGACCTACCTTCTGCCCTAGAGGATGGTGAGACTAGTCAAGCAGTACTTGTGGATATAAGGGAGTGAAGTATGATGCGAGGAGTGATAAGATTTAGGGGGCACGTAGTTGATTGGAGGAACGGGAAGATCAGGATTCGAGCCCTACGCCGTCAGTCTGCCACTGTTGGTTCCTTGAGCAAGACCCTTAACCCTTCCTGCTCCAGGGGCGCTGTATTATAGCTGACCCTGCGCTCTGACCCCAACTTTCTGGCATGGGATATGCAGAAAAAGAAATTTCACTGTGCCATAGAGAATATGTGAAATTAAAAACATTTACATTTTACAAATGTATGCACAGCCTCACTTCAAAATCTACAGAAAATAACTTATGGATAGATATGTGTAGGTTATCGCTTCCCTACCCCATCCTTCCCCAAAGTCTACCCTTTCAGGTGCCAAGCAAAAATATACTTTTTTTGGAGAGTGTGAAGTGGTGGTGCAGTGGTTAAGGTGTTGGATTGATACCAGAAAGACTGCGGTTTGATTCCCAGCACCAACAAGCCACCACTGTGGATCCCCGAGCAATATGCCCTTAACCCCAAATTGCTCAGCTGTATAAATAAGAGATTAATGTAAGTGGCTCTGGATAAGGGCGTCTGCCAAATGCTGTAAATGTAAAGGTTCAGATTGATGACTGACTATAACTCGATGTAAGTAACAGGATATTAAGTATTTGTACTCAAAAACAAAATGCTGTCGAAAGTCGAAAACCTGGATCTTTGTTGGGGCCCCAATCAAAAACCACAGTTGCTTAAAAATGCCTGGTTTAATGGATTCCAGATCGTTTGTAAGTTGTTTTGAATAAAAACATTTGACAGCTGGGAAAAAATTGAACTTAAAACAGTGCCGCTGACACTTTTTTTGCTGACGATCCAAAAATCTTGTGTTGTTTTTCATTTTTAGAAAGTTCATTATCATAACTATCCATCCTTACACTTCTCTCTATTCTATCCATAGTTACTCTGTATTTACTGTATCACACATCCATAACTATCTATCCTTACACTTCTCTCTATTCCATCCATATTTACTCTGTATTTACTGTATCATACATCCATAACTATCTATCCTTACACTTCTCTCTATTCTATCCATATTTACTCTGTATTTACTGTATCCTACAAATTCTTGTATGTATATATCCATTATGTCATACTTTGCCTGCTATAACCGTATAATACTATATATACCCTTATAGATACCATATATACACACTACCGCACCTTCTGTACATTATTTACCCCCACCTCTGTAATTATTAACCTCATACCCTTATTTATTACACTGCTATTTATTGTAAATAAGCCTTCTGGTTAGATGCTAACTGCATTTTATTAGCTCTGTACATTTACCATGCACAATGACAATAAAGGTAAATCTAATCTAATCTATTTATTGCTAGAATTATTAAAATAATGTTCACCGTTAGTGCATTCCAAACAAACCCCAAGTACACCAATATCAGTTCTGCTTAAAAATAGACCATAACAATGGCACATATCTTGGGTTTTCTCCCTCATTATCTTTAACCCTTTAACCCTAATAGAGTGAACTCACCACACCCAGTGTCTACTGAGCCAAAGCATGAAAAATACTGCATACCAGTGCAGGATCAGTTCTTTTTTCTATTTTCCTGTTTTGTTATTATTCATATTTTGTGTTTTGTTATGTCTAGGCTATGCTATGCTAGCTAGCTAAGCTAGCCTAGGCAGTTTATGTAGTGTTTATTTCCTCTCATGTGATCCCCCAGGCCTGGTGTCTTGTTTTTATTAGTTTGTGTTGTCATGTGTCAGTCATTTCTTCAGGTGTGTTTTGTTTCGTTGTGGATGATTGTTTGCTTGTACCACTGTTGGTGGAGGAAAGCATGCTAAGAATGCATGCTAAGGGTGCAAGCTAAGGGTGCATGCTAAGGTTTCATGCTAAGGGTGAATGCTAAGGGCACATGCATGTGCTAGTATGAATGCTTGCATGCTAATGGTGAAGTGTGCATTTTATAAGGGTGCAAGCTAAGGGCACATGCAGTTTTCATGCTATGTCGCCCCCGGCATGCTGGGGAATGCAAAGCTCTTTGGTTTTTTTTTTTTTTTTTTTTTTTTTTTTTTTTTTGTTTTTTTTTTTTTTTTTTTTTTTTTTTTTTTTTTTTTTTTTTTTTGTTTTTTTTTTTTTTTTTTTTTTTTTTTTTTTTTTTTTTTTTTTTTTTTTTTTTTTTTTTTTTTTTTTTTTTTTTTTTTTTTTTTTTTTTTTTTTTTTTTTTTTTTTTTTTTTTTTTTTTTTTTTTTTTTGTTTTTTTTTTTTTTTCAAGGCCAATGAATGCTTGCTATGAATGCATTTTAAGGTATGAATGAGAAGGGTCTTGCATTTTAAGGGTTTAAGGGTGCATGCTAAGGGTTCATGCTAAGCGTGAGAATCACTCAGGAATCAAGTGAGGACGTTTCCATGTTTCTGCCATAAAGACGTTCCAGCTGTTCTTTAAAGACTTATGTTGCTTATATTTAAGTTGCTTACACAAACAGTGTAACTACATAATTCCTGCTACCTGTTTGTCACCCAAACGAGGATGGGTTCTCTGCTGAGTCTGGTTCCTCTCAAGGTTTCTTCCTATTCCGTCTCAGGGAGTTTTTCCTTGCCACCGTCGCCCCCGGCTTGCTCATCAGGGACAAACTGATTTCTGATTTATTTGCAATTCGATTGTGTAAAGCTGCTTTGTGACAATCACCATTGTAAAAAACGCTATACAAATAAAATTGAATCTAATAGTCTATATTTATTCCACAAACATCCGAAAGATCTGATGTGCCTGCAAAAAAACTAAATCTTCTGTTTGTAATTGTAATTGTAAATGATATTATTTTATGTTTATTTTATGACCCTGAAAGTCTGATGACATTTTGGGAGTTGTTGTAAAAACCCGCCAGCGACACGGATGTCGCTGGAGTCTAAACATTCAGCGATAGTTGCCTCTTGCCGTCCTGATATGCATGCGGGTGACTGATTTGGCGACGCGTGCCTAGATATTGTCCCCGTTGTCTGGACAGACGCCAGTTACTGGGCAGCGAAGCCTGCTTTTTGATCTCAGCATTCGGCTCCAGTCAGTCCCGGCATTGTGTACCGACACAATGCAACTCAGACCTGCTGAACTCCAAAAACAGATCCCTTTGTGGGTTTTTACTTAAACGCAGGGTGGGGGACACCCATGAGCAGGAAGTGGGACTTCGGTCTAATCACACAAGGCCTTGCGTCCTTCAAACTGGGTGGCTGACTGGGCATTCCTGAATCTAACCTTCAGGAAGGAGCCAACCCTGAAAACCTGGAATGTTTAAAACACATTTAGAAGATCACGACCTGGACATAATTTGGACCTGTCCCTGTTTTATTTAAACAATATAAATGATATGAATTAATAGAGAAAAATATATTTTTGAGTGAGGCACAGATTTATTCAACGAATAGCAGACATTTGCAAATGTATTAATCTTGGTCATGTGTAATTATACCAAACTCTTTTGGTCCAGAGTACCTGTGTTACTATTTTTAAGTGTTTTACAAGTTTATCACTATAACGATTGGAAATGGACAATATAATTAAAATTCTTATTTTATTTAGGTAATATTAAACACATGCAAAATGTTCTTTTATTCATGTTCTATACCTGCTTATTCCTTAATTCAGGGTCACAGGGATCTGCAAACTCCACACAGAAAGACCCTTGCAGGGAAATTGAACCCAGGACCTTCTTGCTGTTAGGCAACAGTGCTCACCACTAAGCCACCAGGCTGCCCCTTAAAATGCATGTAAATTCTACCAAATAGTAGGCTGTTTTCTACTGATTGGAAGATTTTTTTTATAATTTACTAACTTAATACATAACAATAGTAGAGCATATTGTAGTGGAAGTGGTGGTGCACCTTAACCACTGAAAAGAAAAGAAACCCGGGTTCGATTCCCAGCACCACCAAGCCGTCACCACTATGGGCCCCTGAGCAAAGCCCTTAACCCACAATTTCTTAGTTGCATAATTGAGATAAATGTAAGTTGCTCAGGATAAGAATGTAGAGCTGGCAAGACATCTTGACCATTAAAGAGGATATTAGATATATAGGTGATTTTTGTTATTATTGCTTTTATCTATTTACTTTTTATATATATTGTATTTCCCTATATTGTTATTTTATATTAAAAAATAAACAATTTTAAAAAAGGGTGTTTTATTTAATTTGTGTGGGTGCAGCAACACCTCCTCTACATAGGGTGGCGCTGTGATTTCACCAGGATCTTCTTTTCCCACCTTTTCTGGTGGATCAGCTGACTCTGACTCGCTCTGGAAACACCACTGTTATGACATTATGGTTATCCATTCGTTCGATTTACCGCTATAAAATAATAACCAAATCTTAGACATTAATAAGTCTTAATTTAGTCTGCTTTTTATTTTAACCCGGTGTGTCCTCGCCTAGTCTGGGTAAGCGACTAAATTCATTTGACATTAAATCCGCTGTGTTGATTTGACTCGGAATTTAATAGCAGCTTAAGCTTGTAGCCATGTTAGCTTTATAACCTTTCCAGGCAGCTAGCTGTAGTTAGCTGTGTATGTGCACGCTGTTATATAAATAAACACACGATCAGATGCCTAATATCACGTTATTAATTTACAGTGCAAACATTACATTACAAAGGCAAAAACAGCGTCGAGTCACAAGATGATCGAATGATATTAAGTTATAAGTTTAGCATATGATTGACACAATTATTCTTTATTTAATTTTAAAAAAATCTGTTGGAATTTTTGGACAAAAATCTCGATGTATGACTTTCCCCCCTAGGTAGGGCACCTATCTAGTGAGGATGGAGGCGTTTGGCTTTCCGACATATTTGCTGCGGTGGTTAATTTCGTGACCGTCAGATCCCCTAGATATCATTTTAAACCATTAAATCAACACGTATAAAGAGAGATTTATTTTATATATATTTTATAATTATTTATTTAACTGCAAAAGTCGGTTATAAGCATTTTATTTTATTTTTTTTTAAATAAAACGCCATCGTGTATAAATGATGTCTATAAGATAACAGTAATATTACTTCAGATAATTAAACTAGCCGGTTTGCTAACTGCTAGTAAATAATCTCACATTTTAAAGTTGTTTTTTAAAAAAAAAAAAAAAAAAAAATCAGTGAATAAGAACAGCTTTCTTAGGAATTCGGCTGTATTTAAAATAAGAGTAGAGGATAAAAGAGTAAAAGCCTTTTATTAGCCTATATGCAAATTAGATTTAATGACGTCATATTTATGATAATTAGCGCATTCTGTCATGTGATGATATCAGTTTGATTAAAACCTGTGATTCCCCGAACCCTAAATTCCTTAAAAACCTGTGATTCCCTGAACCCTAAATTACTTGAAAGAAAACCCTTGATTCCCTAGGCCCTTGATTCCCTTAACCCTAAATTCCTTTAAAGAAAACCCTTGATTACCCAAACTGTTTATTCCCTAAACCCTTATTCCCTTAACCTTACATTCCTTTAAAACCCTTTATTCACTAAACCCTCTTTTCCCCTTTAAATTGTTAATTGAATAAAGGGTTTAGGGAATAAAGAGAGAGAAATTTATGGTTAAAGGGGTAAATTAAGTAAATAAAGGCTTGGCTAACTTAGCTAACTGCAAGTAAATTAGCTCACATTTGTCACAGGTGGATAAAATTATGTCCCATAATAAAATGCAGACATTTTCCTCTCTCAAGTCCTCTTGAATCAGTGAGGTTTATTTATTCATTCATTTTCAACCTTAAAAAAAGCTGAAGTTTGCTCTGTTCCTCTGCTGTTCAGACTTTGGGTTGAAAGCTTTAAAAAATGGGTCTAATCTCCGAAAAGAAATCAATCATGGTAACTAATCCAGTCACATGAGTATCAGTCGAGTAGGTGATAAACGTTCTCACACATGCTAAAGCCTTGGAATTAAGCACATATTCGTGAGTTCCTCTGAATGTATGAGTGGTGATAGTCATCAGTAGGTTGTAGGATCAAATCCCATCTGTTCGGTGTTTGAAGCCTCGGGGGGAAAAAGTTAGCGGGCTACTGACTGAGGGTAGTGATTTAACCGGGAGAAAATGCTTTATGTATTGAACACACTGTGTAAAACCGCCACTGTTCTACAGTAGAACAAACCTGTGTGTGTACCCAGTAGGTCCACATAAACACAACCACTTGTGGGTTTTTTTGGGGTTTTTTTCCCGCCATAGTGTTCAGTCATGACGGAGTTCTGGTTGATTTCGGCTCCCGGAGAGAAAACCTGCCAGCAGACATGGGACAAGCTGATGATGGCAACCACTCGCACCAACAACCTGTCCACTAACAACAAGTTCAACATTCCAGACCTTAAGGTTCTGCCATTTGGGTTCTTTACGTACTTTTACGTTATTCGAGTTTTCTGGCGTTTTGTGTTGTTTCCGTCTGAGGAAATTTAGAACTTCTCTATTCGAGTAAAATACCTTTCAGTTCCTCTCGCATCTGTGACCAGTGAGTGTATGTGTTACTGTGTGTGTGTGTGTGTGAGAGAATGTTATTTGTCCATACGTCTTTTACAGAGGGACTATTAGATTTAGTATGATAGTAGTACGTATAGTACTTGCATGCTTAAAGAATTAAGCACCGGGGAGGTGGTAGCTCATTGGTTAAAGTGTTGGACCTCCAACCAGATGATTGTGGGCTTGATTCCCAGCACTACCATTGGCCCCCTGAATAAGAAACGTCTACCAAATGGTGTTAATGTTAAACGTTAAGCAGAGTTTCCTTTATCATCTGTAATATTGTCTATTCCAGAGACCTGTTTTAAAGTATTGGCCCCCTTTTGTTGCGTTAAGTTCGATGCTCCTGGTACATCTGGTACACCAAGAACATTTCCCATGCATTCTAACATTTAGGAGCATGTTTTAGTGTCCCATAATTTTGATGATCACGGATCTTTGTGGACGAAACAAAAGGATGTGCTTTTCTTCCACATGGCAGCAGTTGGTAGCCCTTTTATAGGTTGGTTTGTGCCCGATGAGGCGAGAAGGGAGGCGGCGCTGCTTAAAGCTCCGACTGATCAAACACAGTCTGGCTTTGTTTTCTTTGCCTCATCCTGCCGCTTTCTGATTAAAACCCTTGTGTCTCTGCAGGTCGGGACATTGGATGTTTTAGTCGGACTCTCAGATGAGCTGGCCAAGTTGGACTCTTTTGTGGAGAGGTTTGGTTTTTTTTCTCTCTCTCTCTCTCTCTTTCGTTCTCTCCTTCTCTCTTTACTCTCCAGGAAAATGTTTCCATGCAAGCTGTCCCTCCAGTCACACTGTTTGATCAGCTTCGGTTCTGTGCTCTGTGCTCTGTGAAATGTTATGTTTGGTTAGGCCGGGTACAGCGTAAAGCATTCAGGGTTCGAGTCAAAGGAGGTTAAAGTTTCATGCTTATCTAGCGTGTTGAGGAATCTCGCTGGGCAGTGCGATGCCCGCCGTCTACGGCTAAAATTAACCATTAGCAGTTTGGTGACACACCAGCAGCTCTTTCCTCAGTCATATTTAAACCCCATGACTGATGTCTAAAGCATACAGGGATCTATTTATAAGCAGATGGAGGCTCTGAGAAATCAAATCTCACAGTCTGACAGGCTTATGGAGACACGCACTTTTTATGATTTTATCATGCGATATAATGTGAATGCGAAAAATTATGAAGAAATTATTTAAAATCTTGGTAATTGTAAGATCTTACCAATTTCCAACACTACTATCATATTTTCAGGGTCGGCCCAGACTCTGGTGGCAAGCTAGGCAGGATAGTAGATTTGCGACGCTCTATTCAAACCACAACAACACAACACAACACAACACACACACACACACACACACACACCCTACCACAAAACAAATACAGAAAATGTGGATTTTTAACATAACAACTGAATAAATAAATAAGCATTAAGCATAAGTAGTAATTAAATTGTGATAATAAATAACAAACAAATGTGATTACCAGTCACTAGAAGTCTCGCACAACAGTTCAATTTTCTAAATAATAATATAATAATAACAATATTCAATAGTCATTGTGTAAGGTACGTGTACAGAGCCAATGAAATGCAGTGTTTTTCGCATATCCCATCTTAGTAAGTTGGTGGTCAGAGCGCAGGGTCAGCTATGATACAGCACCCCTGGAGCAGGAAGGGTTAAGGGTCTTGCTCAACGACCCAACAGTGGTTGGCTTGCCGGTGGTGGGGCTTAAACCCAGCTGTTTCTGGTCTTCAGATCAGCAACTCAGCACCTTAACCATTTGAGCCACCACTACCACCTAAAACTTCATTGCTGGTGGCAGTAGTTTTAAAGGTACTGCTGCAAGCAGGGTACGAACCTGCGTCCAACGCCTTAACCACTCGGCCATCGCAGCAAATATCATGTCAGAATGCAGATGTTTAGCTTAGTCCAACATGACATGTTGTGAAATATCATGTTCATATAAATCATATATATATAATATATCGCTGATATCAATTTTATTTATTTTTGTTAACTGCCGAAAATATTTTCTCCTAATATACAGGTGTAGGAGCACTCGATAGACACAAGAGGGCACACTTCCGAAAAAGACAAAACAACAAAAAAAACCCTCTGGACTCCCTATGTCACAAACCGGCCCTTCATAGTCTTGCATATAAAACAATCAGAAAAGACATGAAGAAAGATTCGGAATGCATTCCTAACGCAATCGTCGTTGATGTTTTTATTAACTTTACATATTGATCTGCTTTAATATCATCAACCTGTTTATGGGATGTTTCTGGGCTTCGTACGGTTCCTTACGTTCTATTTTCGGCGTCTATTTTCACCGAATTCTCAGTTTGCCCCTGAAGCTCTCACCAAAGTGTGTTCTTTAAGCCCAGCGCAGCACAGGCTGGTAACAGGGTGTGATGTGTGTTTGATGCGGTTTGCAGTGTGGTGAAGAAGGTAGCGCAGTACATGGCCGACGTGCTGGAGGACAGCCGTGATAAAGTTCAGGAGAACCTGCTGGCAAACGGAGGTAGACCAACCAAGATCTTCATCTTTTTTTAAAAGACTTAAAAAAACCTTTTTAAAGCTAATGTTCTCATCGTTGCTGTTTTCAGTGGATCTGATCACCTACATCACGAGGTTCCAGTGGGACATGGCGAAATACCCTATCAAACAATCTCTGAAGAACATTTCTGAAATCATATCTAAGGCAAGTCCAGACAGACGGATAGATGTATTTATGAGGAACAGAAATGGTTCCACGGTTCTGTTTCGGGGTTTGTGTACCTAAGCTGTGTGTTATGTCTCCCTCTGCTGTTAACAGCAAGTAACGCAGATTGATAACGATTTAAAGGCACGAGCTTCAGCCTACAACAACCTGAAAGGAAACCTGCAGAACCTGGAGAGGAAGAACGCGTGAGTGAATCAACTGTTATTGACTGCACAAAAATTCATCCAAAATACATTTGATTCGACTCACATCTGACTCAAACACATGAGAACTCCTGCATATCCCTCTACACGCCCAATTCTCTTTATCCACTAGATTCCTCATATCTGATTCACTCTACATATTTTTATTCTATTTAATTCAATTTTTTTCCGCATAATTTATATTTTCTAGATATAAAAGTCGTAAAGAACATTTCACTACATGTTGTACTGTGAATAGTCATGTGATGAATAAAATACACATTTAATAAAATACAACGTATCGACTAATAAAAACACGTTGAAGTTATTCGCAACTACAGACGAGCCTTGACTTACGATATTACGACTAACGATACGAATTGCCGACCTAGAAAGTACATAAAACTTTTTCACACACACACACACCTACTGTACTGTACAATAATAGCGATTTATTATATTGTGAATTTCAATGTATACATGCTATGAATATAGCCGTTGCTGCTGACGTTAAATGATTACATATAAGCTACAGCAGGCTACTTTAGAACGCATCGTAGGGGGTTTACCTGCTGTAATAGTTTACCTGCTGGATAGTTTGCCTTCCGATAGTTTTTTTCCGGAACGTAACCCTTTATCTTAAGTCAACAGCTGTCTGTATGTCATGTAAAAGGGATAGTAATGAAAAATATTTAACTGTAAAAAACGTATATTTAGCGCAAAAATGACAAAAGGAATGAAATCAGTTCTTTTCTATTTTGAATGAACAGATTCTGTCATTTTAATCTTTGCATGTACACACACATATTTGTGTATTTTACACAGGGTTGCAGTAACTTAAGCTACGTTCATAAATAAATTTAACTGTTTAGTCTAGATTCTAACGTTTAATAACCTGTGTCCTCAGAGGGAGTCTGCTGACCCGCAGTCTGGCTGATATTGTGAAGAAAGAGGACTTTGTACTCGACTCTGAGTACCTCGTCACGCTGTTGGTGGTGGTACCGAAGTAAGTAAAGCTTTAATGTTTCTTTCAGCAAGGAGGTTCATATTCCCTGCATATGGTTCTGTCTGGGTGAAGTTTGCATGTTCTCCCCGTGCTTGTGTTGGTTTACTCCGGGTTCTCCGGTTTCCTCCTCCAGTCCAAAAACATGCATGTTAAATTGACAAGTGACTGTAAATTGCCCATAGAAGTAAGTACGAGTGTTTTTTGTGGCCCTGTAATGAAATGGCGACCTGTCCAGCTTGTACCCCTGCCTTTCACCCAATGACAGCTGATCCCCGTGATCCTGATTAGATCTAAGCTGGTCTATACATTGGATAGATGGAAAAATTTTGGCAGCTGAAGAATAACAGTCCTCTGTTTTCAGGACGAATTATGGAGACTGGCAGAAGACGTACGAGACTCTTGCGGAAATGGTGGTGCCGCGGTCCACAAAGTAAGCTCGGCGTCTTTCTAAATCATGAGCCAGGTTAACTCGAGTCACTTTAAACATTTTGTACCATGTGTATTTCTACCTTAAACTTATCCTTATCCTTAAACGTATATGTTTTATGAACATAAAATATACACACAAACCAGTAGATTGACGCTGAACTTTGTTTCTCCACAGTTTGCTGTTTGAGGATCAGGACAGCGGGCTGTTCAGCGTCACGCTGTTCCGCAAAGCCGCCGACGACTTCCGGCACAAAGCCAGAGAGAACAAGTACGATGGAGCTTTACAGCTACTAGTTAAATACAATTGGTTGAAATGTGTTGATTCAGTTTCTATAATGATCCACTGATACCGATGTGCTTATATGGCAGCGTTTCCATTTTGACACCTCCAAAACGGCAATTTAAGGCTAATCATAATGCTAATGCTAATAATTGTATTGTTAATAGACGTCGGTTAACCTCGAATCCGTATTGTCATACGCAGGTTCGTGGTACGAGATTTCCAGTACAATGAAGAGGAAATGAAGGCGGATAAAGAGGAAATGACGAGACTCTCCACCGATAAGAAGAAGCAGTTTGTATGGATCAGTGTCTGCTTTTCGTGATAAGCAATTTAACATAATAAATCAGCTTCTTCCAAATTTACTGAATAAAGTAACGGTTAGTTAGTTAGTTGGCAAAATGTCTAAATGCCCCTTAAGGTCAAACCAGAAGTTTATGATGGCGATTAAAGCTTTGCTACCAAATAAAAATTGGGAAAGAGTAAAGAAAAAGTGTAAAAAATAACAGTTCGACCCTATGATCCAAATTGGAATCATGTGATTGTCAAGCCATATTTCAAGCTGGTAAATGAAGTTGTAGCTTAGGGATCAAGGTGTTGGATCAGAAGATTATGGGATCAATGCCCAGCACCACTAAGCTGCCGCTGCTGTATCCCTAAGCAAGGCCCTTAATCCTTAACTGCTCATGATGTTTGTACACCATAGAAAGATTTTAGGAAGTGGTAGCTCAGTGGATACGGTGTTGGACTGCTGATTAGAGGAGTAGGGGTTTGATTCCCTGCACCACTGCTGGGCCCCTGAGTAAGACCCTTAACCCTCAACTGTTTAGGGTGTTCATACCCAGAAAAAAAAATGATTTTGTCAAGTGGTATCTCAGTGGTTTAGGTGTTGGAGCAAAGGGCCTAGTAGCAGCAGCTTTAGTTGTTGGCTGATCAGAAGATTATAGGTTTGATTCCCAGCACCCCCAATCTGCCACTGCCCTTGATATTTTACACTAGTAGATCTGAGTGTATAGTTATTAAAGCTGTGTATCTGTGTGTGATCCGTCATGTACAGGGTCCTCTGGTTCGATGGCTGAAAGTGAACTTCAGTGAAGCCTTCATCGCCTGGATCCATATCAAGGCTCTGAGGGTGTTTGTGGAGTCTGTGTTAAGGTATCCTTGTTCAAAACGTCTGTGTTCTAGAACTATTACAGTGAATTAAAAAAATCTTTTCAGTGTTAACGGTTCCGCTCGTTAACTGTGCAGGTACGGGTTACCTGTGAACTTCCAGGCCATGCTGCTGCAGCCCAATAAGAAGAACATGAAGAAGCTGAGGGAAGTGCTGTATGAGCTCTACAAGCATCTGGACAGCAGTGCTGCAGCTATTATCGACGTACGTATTATTCAACATTTTACAGACACACACACACACTCTATGATAAATGATTCTTACCCATTTGTTCCCTCTGATTGGGTAAAATTTCTCCAGGGGAAACAGAGAGTCGTTATCAGTAAGCGGCTGGATTTAAATTAGCAATATTGGCCAAATTTTCTTTAAAATGGCAATAGTTGAGTGCAAAAGTTTGTACACCCTGGCTTTATGAATTTTTAAATATACTGACATTAAATTTGATATAAGATTAAAGTTTATTTTTTATTTGCGCTTGTGAAACTTCATATATACACATACTTATGAATATATATTCTTATCATATCCCCGTCTGTCTGTCCATCTCTAAATTACTCTCTCTGTTTCTGTCTGTCTGTCTATGTACCTGTCTGTCTATCTGTCTGTCTATCTATGTGCCTGCCTATCTGTCTGTCTATCTATCTGCCTGCCTATCTGTCTGTCTATCTATCTGTCTCTCTATCTATGTACCTGTCTGTCTATGTGCCTGCTATCTATCTGTCTATGTGCCTTCCTATCTCTCTCTCTCTTTCTTTTGTCTGTCTGTCTGTCTATTTATCTGTCTCTATCTATGTACCTGTCTGTCTATGTGCCTATCTATCTGTCTATGTGCCTTCCTATCTCTCTCTCTCTCTCTCTCTCTCTCTCTCTCTCTCTCTCTCTCTCTCTCTCTCTTTCTTTTGTCTGTCTGTCTGTCTATTTATCTGTCTGTCTGTGCCTATCTCTCTCTCTCTGTCTCTCTATCTACCTGTCTGCCTGTCTATCTATCTGTGCCTATCTGTCTCTCTCTCTCTCCCTCTCTCTCTCTCTCTCGCTCTCTCTCTCTCTCTGTTTATAGACGTATCAAACAAACTAATTCTCTAAATACAAATGAGCACCTTTTATTTAACATAATTAATAAATTAATTATTAGACTAGTTGAATAGGCAGGAATCAGTCAACGAATAATTTAATAATTTCCAATTCCATTAATTTAATATAATTTCTCCATTCTTTTTGCTTTTTTCCAGCAATCTGCGATGGACATTCCGGGGCTGAATCTGAGCCAGCAGGAGTATTACCCCTACGTCTACTACAAAATCGACTGCAACCTGCTCGACTTCAAATAATCCACCCAAAACCCTACACTGCACGCCGTCACATCCCGCAGCTCTGTGATTCCGTCCTAGTGAAGAAATGTGTGAGATGATGTTTCGTTGGGTTGTGTGTTTATCCTATTTCTCTCTCTCTCTTTCTCATGTTCATTCCTATTCTAAAGTCCTTCCTGCTCTGCTGCTCACTCCGGAGTGTGTGTGTGACTGCTGTCCCCATCAGAATTATGTTTACAGGATTTTTTTTTTTTTTTAACTCTCTCTGTATTTATATGTGATCGGATCAGATCTAAATATATGTATAAAATGAAGCAATGCTGCGTTTTAATATGAACGTCATTCCATAGCGAGTTTTGTGCTTTGTGTTCCTTTCATTTCATTGATGGATATTTTTCTCGTGCGAGGACGCCGGTGTCTTTACCTTCTCTGTATCCGTAAGTTTCACGTCAAAAACCAAACCGTGTTACAAATGATACCGTAACGGATGATGTGTTGTATACATTTGGTGTTAATTAAATATATAATATATAATATAATATATGTGGAAAAACAGTGTATTTGTGGATTATTTTGAAACTCGCGGCTTTCATGCGCTATTAATTTGTAATTAACAAGAAACGATTCATTCCGGTTTGCGATAATTATCATAAATTGATTTCTGATAACAATCTGGTTCAGACATATAGTTTCTATAGTAACTTCTTAACAGTAACGGACGATGTACGTCCTCGAACGCAGCATGTTTTTATGGAGATCAGGTGCTTTGTGCCCGGGGGTATTGTCATGCTGGAACAGCGTTCGAGCCGTTGAATAGAATAAAGAGACTTCAAACCACTGCTATTATAAGATGGTTTTTTCCTCCATAATTATGACATCATCAGCCGTTCCAAAATATTTGCATTTCTTTATTATGATTTTCCAGATTTGGGAAAATAAAATAATCACAGAAACAGATCTTAAGCGCAGATGGACATGCAATCGGCAGATGTTTAAATCAAGCTACAGATTCATCCCAAGTTTAAGGTATTTCCTAAAAACTTCAGTCAGGTGGGTTTTTTTTTTTTATCATTACGTGCATTAAAGGGCATAAAACCGGATCCTAAAATTAATGTGCTTCTGTCTCGTATCCCATCCCATCCCATGTCTGAAATGCTTGTTGACTAGAAAAAAAATGGTCTTGCACACAGGTCCATATTGTGCCTTTTTATCTGTTGTTACATCAGCTCTTAGCGGACATGCTAAAACTACATACCAGCTCCGCGATCTGTGTTGTGATGTGCGTAATTCCAGATGTGGTAGTACTCATGCAGCTGTGCGTTTGGTTTTTAGGGAAATCTGTAAGCCATTACTAGCTTGATGCAAGAACTAAAATGTAGTGTTTTACTAGAATCGGTCACAAAATCAATTCTGAAATGAGAAACCAGACATCGTTTAGGAGGCTGGTAGCTCATTTCAGACCGTCGGAGATGTAGTAGTGGAGGTGGTTACGGTGTTGGACTGCTAATTAAGAGATCAGGGTTTGATTCCCGGCACCACCAAGTTGCCACCACTGGGCCCTAATTGCTCAGTTAGATAAGGGCACCTGGCAAATGCCATAAATGTAAATGTTTTTCATATCACATGCTAAAAAAAAAATCACCTCTATAAAAGGTTTATAGTCCATTTTATGGGCATATATATTTATAGTGCAGTTCTATAACTTAGCTACTACTTCAATATCCTAAAACAATAATCTAAAATAAATTAACGAGCTTATATAATCCTTAGGACCCGAATGATGCCCTGAATTTCCATACAGCTTTCTTAAAATAATATAGTATTGTGAAATAACGCAGAAAATAAAATCAATTTTAATGTACATTTATTACTTTTGCAAATCTCGGTCATGGAATTCGAAAGCATAACATTTAAACACAAAAGAAAGTAAAACAGTCACATGATTTACGATCGATAAAGTTACGTCATATTAACGTCGTGTTCGGTTCGAGAATTAGTGTTTCAATTTTTATTGCATGATAATTTGGCTTAATTTATATTTATTGTGCTAATTAAAGAAACATGGCCACCCTAAACTGAGGGTCCGGTATGAGACGGGGTTTTTTTGGGGGGGGGAATTTTGTGTCATAGTCTAGTTGTGTTTATACTGTAAAATAAAAAAAGGAACTAGGATAAGCAAAAACCCTGTACATTTAGGTTTTCATATGAAAGATGATCTCAATTAATCAATCAACTAATACTATTAATGGCAACGTTAATGATGTCACATGCTAAACGAATAAAATGTAGATTGTCCATTTAGTTGCTGATCATGTACAGAACACGGATGGCTACCAGTGAAGCCTCTGAGAAACAGTATTTAGACGGGTAAAAACTCATCACTCTGAATCTGGGATTAGATCGATAAAAGGGGGATTTTTTTTTTAACCGGTACTGGCAACAACCATCGACACAACATTCCACGTCATTATCGAAAACAACAGCATGTCACTCGATTTATATATAAAAATAAATAGGGTTCAGTCGACGGCCTGTACACCTGCAGCAAATACTTACACTATATATACAAGACAAAACACAGACTGTTCCACTTCAGCCTGTTGGACACCAAACACCTCCATACCATACGATAAGGCATGTGCCGATAATTAGTTTTTATACCGACGATGCTGTCAGAAAAAAATGTTAAACCTGGAGAACATACGGTGTTTGCCCCGGTGCTAAAACATCCCTTTTTCTTAAAAAAGCCAAGTTAGCATTTAAAGCTAACAGCATTTAGATGTTCGGAGTAATTTCTTAGTAGCCAATTAACATATCTGAGGTAAATATTGATATTCTCTAACACAATAATTAAAAATATAAAATAATTCTGGGCCCTTTAGTTAGCTAAAGTCTTCGTCTTAGTTATTAGAACAAAAATTAGCAGATGACAAATTTAAATAAATGTTGTTTATATACATTTTTTGCTATATTATAAATGAAAGCCAGTTGATAAAGCGAAAGTCACTTGTATTGTAAAGTTGCCATTTCACGAATAGGAAACTATTTTTATAGTGTAATAACAGAGTAATAATTTTGTCCTGCCCTGGTAGTATTTTTTCGACCACCAGGACCAGAAATTGAAAGTAAATTTAGTCATTTTTTTGTGATAACGACATTGGCTATGTCGAAATTGCAGAAGCTTAGTTAGCATGTAAAGCTAACAGCATTTAGATGTTAAATGTAGGTGGGCAGAACAATGTTTAGTAGTTAATTAACATAAGAAATAAATATTGATATTTTATATAATCTTTAATAAAAAAAAAAAAAAAAGTTAGCTGAACTCTTTACCTTGGTTATTAGTTAGCCTTCATTCTTAGCCTCCACATTTCCTTTTTGTTGCTTATATATTTTTGCTATATTATAAATAAAAACCACTTTATTAAATCGTAGTCACTTGTATTGTAAAGTTGACATTTCCAGAATAAGAAAATAATTTTATATGGTTGTAATAACAAAGCAAAACAAATACCCTGTCTGAAACTCAGTGGTGTTTTTTTTTAAATAAAAGCTTAGTTAGCATTTGAAGCTAACAGCATTGAGATTTAAGTTTAAGGTGTATGGAGCAATTTTTCAGTAATTGATTAACAAATCTGAGGTAAAAGTTGATATTCTCGGTAGCTTACAATAAAAAAAAAAACCCAGTACGGGATACTTTAGTTATCTAAACTCTTCACCTTAGTCATTAACTAGCCGTAATTCTTAGCCTCTGAATTTCTTATTTGCTTGTCAATTTGCAATTTTAAAGAGCGACCAAAATTTATCAGATGACAAATTTCAGATAAATGTTGTTGCTTATTGTTTTTTTTTTTTGCCATGTTATAAATAAAAGTCACTCGACTAAGTGTAAAGCTGACATTTATTTATTAAAAATAGTTTTATATAGGTGTAATAACAGAGTAATAAACTTCCTGCTTTAGTAGTATTTTTGTAACTACCTAGACCAGAATTTTAAAGTTATCTTAGTATTTTTGGTCATTACAAATTACGTCAACTACTCTGTCCAAAATGACAGAAGCTAAGTTAGCATTTAAAGCTAACAGCGTTTAGGTATATGGAGTAAATTTTCATTCATTAATTAACGTATCTGAGGTAAATGTTGACATTCTCGACGGTTTTGTCTGCGTTCCAGCTTTGTACACGTTTTCTACACTAAAAGATACCTTGCATGTTACTTCCTAGCTAGTTTTTAAACCAAAGTTTTCTAACAACCTTCCAATTGTTTTGAGCAGAACAGAACTAAGCGGCCCACCAAATTAAATAAATCAAATAAAATGTACTCCACTATAATTTTCTACGCTGTATGAATAAATACCACTCATAGCAATAGTTACATAGTTGACATTTTTACCCCTTAAATTATTATACAAATACACCGACTTTTTTAATTCGGGTCTAATCAAAGAGCGATACTTTTATTTTGTCCCAGTTTAATAATATTTTGGAAAAGCATCAGGGTCAAAAATTTTTCAGTTAATTCTGTATTCTTGGTAATTTCACGTGTTATTAAGAATTATGTTTATAGAAAAAGAAAAGAATTATTATTTGTGTAGATGTATTCCTGAGTTAAAACAACAGCTTTCCACCATTTTAAAGAGCTTCTGGTACACTTTCTTTTTTCTCTTATACATGTAAAGAATAAGGGATTTATGTAAGACAGTTGTCCTCGTCTTGCTTTCTGAATGTAAATTAGCTCAAGGGAATGAGAGATATGTTGAAGTGCCTACAAAAACGATAATCTGTTGCGTATCGTCTAACCGATTATCACCACATGCCTTATTTGTATGTACGCCTGAAGAAATCTTTTTACAAGACATCCTGAAAGGATCTGAAAGGACAGCTCATGTTGAAGTAAACTTGTTGAAGAACAAACAAGAGAGACATGAAGATTCCACTTCAGGAAATACATCAGTCTAGTCCATGTTATATTTCCTGACCTCATGTTTTAGACCTCATGAATGGTTCTCTCAGACGGCCGGTAGTCAGATCCTGTGGATGAGGACTCGATAAAAGAGTGTGTCTTGCGCTTCATTCTGCTGCGTTTGGTGGCCAGGGAAAGGCTGTGCTTGCTGGACGAGATAATGTCTGAGATGAACCTCTTGCAGTCCACGCACATCTCCATGGTGCTCCAGTCTTCAGTCAGCTCTTTGGGGAGCTCGATGTCATCACGTGAGGACGAGGCTGAAGATTGACGGGACGACTTGGACAGTCTGAAAGGTAGTGAGAAAGAAAAGTATTGAAAAAAATGTGGATTTGTTTTTGGTGGCCGTCAAACCCGCAGGTCCCATCAAGTTGGACTAACAGTGAATGCTAGATGGCCAATTGCTAGCGATGCGATAATATCCGATTGTGGATATTCAACCACACTCTAAGAAGGACATGCTACCTGCTCATGGTGCGCTGAAGGGTAGGCCGGCGCTGACTTGTGCTCGTCTTCTCCGATTTGTCCCGGGACAGTGTGGAAGTGGAGGGTCCCAGAGTGTAGATGGGTAGGCTGCTGTACGGCTTAGAGGGCAACCGAATCTGTGTGAAGGTCAGGAAAAAATAGACAGACGCATCACTTTGGTATTTATATTTGTAGCATTTGGCAGACGTCCTTATCCAACTGGGGGTTAAGGGCCTTGCTCAGAGGCCCAGCAGTGGTAAATTGATGGTGCTGGAAATCGAACCCCCTGATTTTCCAATTAGCAGTCCAACACCTTAACCACTGCGCTAGCACTTCCACATAATAAGAGAACATTTTTTTAATAAATTGTTTTGTTAAATAAAAATGTATTTAACAAATCTTTGTGATTATTATTATCCATTATCTCAGAACCTTTAAGGTCCCCCCTAAAGAGTTTGTGGAAAGTTTCTTGGAATAATGGCTGACTGATCCAATTCCAAAGACAAGTACTAACTTTCTAAGTACGAATTGTTGAATTTAGAAGTTTTACTATTGGCCGTTTTGAGTAGAAGTCAATTTAATTAACACATCCAACCATGAATTATTCAATTCTACTTCAATATCAGCTCTAAAATGACAGATACTAAACAGAAGTTTGGATTTACCTTCTTACAGCATTGTGAACACACAGGTCTGCAAGAAGAAGAAAAAAACTCATTTTAAATATGACTTGTCTACATTGTCGTCTTTATAAAAGGATGAATAATTAATTACCTTTTGCAGAATTGGCAGGTGTAAGACCAGGTGAAGAAGGAGAACCGTTTCGTTCGGCAGCAGAAGCAGAGCTGCAACGAGTTTCCACACAAAGATAATTAAGGCTAGGATATATTTCCTCCAAGAAATACTCAAAAACTGAAATTGCTATCTGCCCTCTTCTGCATTTTTTGAGCAGACTAATACCCAGGATTAATGGGTTTTCTCCTCATGGTTCGTCTTTAATGTGCTGTGATATTCGTAGGGTTATGCAAGCAATGCTTCATTCCTACCTTCCCTTTCTTTAGCGCGTTATAGATGTCTTTGTACTGCTGAAACTTCTCCAGCTCGGCTTTGACCAGGACTTGCCGGATGTGCATCACCTCCTCTACCGTGAGGGATAAGCACTCCACCGGAAAGCAGAACTCCTCCTATAAAACCCACACAAGTGAGCAGGTTACTTCAAAAGATAAGAAAGAAAGATGCAGTATAGCTCTCCAACCTACATGTTCATATTTCCTCGAAATATAGAGCTCTCAATAAACAATGTTTACTGATATTGTTAGTGAATTCTAGAGTTTGTTAAAGCTTTATTGATACTTTTTTATGACTGTTAGCAAACTAGCTAATAAGCACTTCACTGGATAATCTCAACAGAACATCCTTTTTATAGACTCGTATATTGTTTGTCCTCAACGGTCTACACCTGTATACTGTTATGATTTATGATCTCACGATTCTGTATTATCCAGAGGGGGAAGGGGTTCCCTGTCGAGTCTAGTTCCTTCTAGGTCATCTTTTTACTCTCACCAAACACCTTTTAAGAATCTTAACCCACATCATGATTTGAGTAAAGTTACTTTATGATTCATACCCAATTTGTGTACTAGTTTTTTTTGCTAACTAAACACGAAAAAATAATATTTTCCAATAATGCACCTCAGCCAACGCAGAGACTCCTCTTCCTCTTTTTATAAGGATGGCATTTTTTTTTTTTTTTATTATAATAGTTAAAAATTTACGGCGTCACTTGCAGGCTGTGTATGTGGGTGTCAGCTCCACCACAGCGCAGGCACCCACATGCACAACTGCGCTCCGACAACCCGGGTTCGATCCCGATTAGGTCCCTTCTTGTCAATAAGGACAATTGACCTACTAAGGATCTGGAGCTCTGTCTGCATGGTGGAACAAACTGCCGGACATTGGTGGGCGTCTCCTTTTCTATGGAGTGTCTTCTCTGTGTTGGCTGTTTCCTCTCCGGCTGTGGTGTGGAGGAGATGGGCAGGAACATGGGCGGGGCTAAAGACAGTAAATATGGTACATTTACAATCCCAAAAAAACCTTTTTATATGCCAACTTTTATTGTCAGCGTCTTTTCCTGCAAGTGACTTACTCTTCTTTCCCACCGCAGACTCCGGTGATGTGTCCTCAACTGCCGGTGTGGAGATGCTGGAGCTGCTGACTGATATTTGACCCAATGTTTCATCCTGTAAACACAGATTTCAAATGCTGTGACTTTTTAAATGGCATTTTTTAGGGTATTTATGGTATATACTTTAGTTAACTCCAAACATTTCAACTAGTATTAAAAATCTCATAGCTTTAATAGGGGAAATTATCGATTTCTTAGCAATAGTCGTTCCCGGGGATAATAAATCCTTCATACACACTCACATCAGAGTCTGAGCTGAGCAGTTCGGCGAGAGTGGGAGCGTGGAGTCTCTTTCTTTGAAATCCCTTGGTGCTGTGCGGTTGGGCTGATGAACCATCGGCCAACGAGAGGGAACTGGACGCCTTTCTCGCTGCGTCAGGGGTGGAAATGTCTGTAAAAGTGACACATTTGTGTTTAACACTCCACAAAGAGGGGGTTCGGGGTATACAAGCGTGTTAAAGAAGATGAGTCTACAAGCTGGTGTTACACACATACACATATGCACAACATGTGAGTCACACAGTGTACCATTTTTGTGGCCCATTTTGAGACTTCTGACAGCTGATACACTGTTAAATTCGTTAGGTTGCCAGATTGGAGCCGAGTCAGAGTTAATTCCCCATTAAAACAGGGCTTTTAAGTGAACTGCTAAAAACACAAAAGCATGAAATGTGTGACACGTGTTGCACGTTCGACTGAGGAATCACGAACAAGCCATATCAAAGAATCGAATCACAACAAAAAAAACAAAAAAAAAAACAACTGGGGCACAAGCAGAACGCACGTCTTTACCTGAGGAGTCAAAACTCTGAGACATGCTAAGCGGTCGAATTACTGTAAGGACAAAACAGTCAAGGCGTTAAAACAGGCAGATTTTCCTGGTAATAGTAGAAAAACAGTGGAAAAATCTCTTCCTGTTTCCAAACTGGATGAAATTAAACTGGATGAAATTAAACTGGATGAAATTATATCATTTACTAATATAAATTAATAGCTGTTATAGGCTAACATTAGTGCAAGATACATTGACACGTCTAAAGTAACAACTAGTTTAATTGATCAAACTCTATGATTAACTTTACATCACATCATTTATCATGAAGAGTCATACATTTTTTCTTTTATTTGAGTTTTTATTATCGCCATTTATTTAAGACATTAAGCCAACGCAAATCTCTAAACTGGGACAAATTAAACTAGACACATTATAGACAAAAGTTTTGGCAAACCATAATATCTATACCACTTCTGAAATCAATTTTGGATTGGGGGCTTTAGGGATTTAGTCATAATAGTATTAGTGAGATCAGACACTAATATCAGGTAAGAAGGTCTGTGTTGTTAAGGTGTTGTATTGCTAATTGGAAGATTGGGGTTCTATTCCCAGCACCACCAAGCTGCCAATGCTGGGCTCATGAGAAAGGCACTCTGCCAAGGTTGTCCAGTGGGGATGTGATCAGGACTTTTTCCCCTTCCAACTGTAATACAGCTTGTCCTAATGTATATCGGTGGTTTTGTGCACAGGATCATTGACATACTGAAAAGGTTTTTGGTTCTCATAGGAGAACATACAAAGACATCCTAGATGACTGTGTGCTTCCAACTTTTATGATAAAAAAATTTGGAAAGACACGCTTATGTGAGTGTGTTGGTAAAGTGTCCCAAAACGTTTGTCTATATAGTCTATATTTAATTATGACAAAGGAAATGCCACTAAATGACGGATGGGCTGATTCGTCTGTAAACACCTTAGCTAAACTCACTGCTGCCCCACGTCTCAATTATTAATCTATCAGCGAAGTTATATCCAAATGTTTTCATTAGGGATGAACCGATACCATTTTGAACCGATACCACCGAGTACCGATATTTTATAGATATACAGATAAACTTGTAAGTCAAAGCACCACTGTACTTATAATACGAGTCAAATAAAACAACTAAAGCTTTAAAAACTAATGTGCGCACAGAAGAATTAGCCGCTAGCAGTGACTTAGCACTCGGCAACCGACCTGCAGCAAGACGGAAGAAAATGGCAACTCGAGAGCCGTACAAATGAAAGAAAAAATCAAATCCCACAAAAAAAAAAACCCCAAAAAAACCCAGATATCGGTATCAGTATTGGCGAGTGAATAAGTATCGGTACTCTGTCTTAAAATAATGGTATCGGTTCATCCCTAATGAAAATGCTTACATTGAGACCTAGAGCAGCAATGAGTTCCGGCATAGCAATGAATACTGAACTACATCTTATACTTATAAGATGTGCGTGTGTGTGTGTGTGTGTGTGTTGTAATATATATATATACATATACACACACATATCTGTATAAAAAAGCACACATTATGTAATGTATTTAAACACAATACACTGTGTTTGTGACTAACTGTTCTGTGTGTGTTGTTTTGCGTATTGTATATGACTTCACAGTAAACGGTACACACTGTCACGGATTATTAGAAATGTGACTGTGGACCAAAGGCGGCTAGTGCAATCCAAAAGTACAGGATATGAGACACCACCCAATAGGGGTGTGTGTGTGTGTGTGTGTGTGTGCAAATGTGTGTGTTTGCCGTCTTACCCATTCTGCTCCTGCGAATCTGATCAGGTGACACTGGGCGGAGTTTTCTCTCTGATTTGATCTCCTCCAGGATCCTTTCGTGGAGGCTCGGAGGACGCTCCACCTGAGGCTTCAGCTTACGTGCTGCCACCTGTTACCACACACACACACACACATAATCCAATAAACCAGAATGATCAGGATAGGGAGATTGCTCTTTGATTGTATGGATGAATGTGTGACTGCACTCACCGGATTGAGAGGAGGTCTGGAGCGGATGAATTCCAGGATGACCTCATGCGCACTCTTCTTTAACCGAGGAGGAATGTCTCCGTTCACCTGAGACACACAAAGATGTTTACTTTAGCTCACTTATAGCAATACGGACATTATTCGTGATCCATGTTTGCATTTTATCCCTTTAGATCACATTATATGATATGTTACATGTAAAATGAGTCAAGACAATCGAGTCTGGAGGTAAAAAAAATGAATAGCATAAGCAGACTTTGGAGTAAACACATTCGAGTAAACATTTGTGTGTGATTAAGGTGACGTCTGGTTTCTTTACCATGACTTTGCGCAGTGTGTAACGTTTGGCACGGATGTCGTCCATGAGCATCTCGTAGGGCGTGAGCTGGAACTCTGTAGGCAGAGGGTTATACTGCCGTTCCTGCACCTTCTTCAACTTTACTCCAGTCCTTAGGTCTCTCATCACCTGCACCCAGAACCGGGCCTGCAAAAAACACACACTTTAAAACACTGCAAATGGCAGAATTTACATCGCAAAGCTAATTTTAGGTAGTTTGTATTTTGTAATTTAACGTTTATGATGATTCCCTTACCCAGTCTGCATTTTGGAGCTCATTTAGGTCTCCGGCTGCGTCGACAGTCATGTTTCCTTCCATCTTCCGCAGGTTCTGATTAATTGCAAACATAAAAAAGAAACCCTAATTATTTGGACGTGCCTGTTTTTGCATGTCAATTCCAGTAAAGTGGGTGTGGCCTTTGTGTCAGTCTTTTTCAGTGAAGGACGTGAGGCTTCTGTATCCGTCAGTCCCAGTCAATAAGGTGTAACGCTTGTATCTGGCAGTCTCATGGTTAATTTAAAACCATGTTCAGTTTGATAGGACAATAACCTAAGAGTCCCAGACTAAGCAAGGCAGAGGAGACAACAGCAAGGAACCAAAACTCCATCGGTGACATAATGGAGAACAAAAACCTTGAGGGGGAAACCAAGCTCAGTCTGGGGGCCAGTTCTTCTCTGACCAGACAAACCAGCAGGTTATTCCATGCTGCACCATAGTCTCCATGGTCTTGTTTGGTTGGCCATCTAGAAGACAAGGTCATCAGTGGGAATCTGCCTCTGGGGCTTATTGTTTCTAAGTGCTGATCCACCAACTGGGCTGGATAAAGACTCGTTCTGGTGGCGACCGTGAGCTCGAAATAGAAAAATATAAGAATAATGCTTCCACAAATATTTCTCAAATTCACCGCCTTATTATAATAAATGATGAATCCAAGTACAGTTAGTGCCAATGGTGTTCTATGGAGCTTGTGGTAGCTTTTATAATAAAAGGTCGAATTTAGAGCGCTGGACTTTTCTTTAGACATAGAACAAAAGCCTGTAACAGAAAACCCCTGTGGGAACAGACAGAACCGGCTCTAGAAGACAAAACACACAGGAGTAGACCAAAAATCTCATCTTACACATCCACACAATTCCCAACTGGTAACCCAGGATGGCATTGATGTGTGTAGCGTCTCAGTGAGAAAATCCTTAAACCATCTGCAATGTACATAGAAAAAAAAACCCAGCTCGGCTAAACACACACATCTTAAATCTTAAAGCTAAATTCTCATACGTGATAGCTGGAAGTGCTGGTTGCTAAAAGGCTATAACTGGTGATGTAATGATGATACATGTCTGTCTGTGTATCTCGGTTTGTACTTTTAGATGTACATCATTTTAAAAATACCTGCAATCCATAAAATCATAAAAGCGTCTGATATGTTTGAGGATGTTTTTATTAAAAGTTATTGTATAAATCAACATAACACAGGGTGCTTTATATATTACATAGCCAGATGTATGTGAACGCCTGACCATAAGCTCATATATGCTTGATGAACATTCCAGATTGTAGTCCCCTGTTTCCTGTGATAAGAACCTCTAATTTTCTGGAAAGAACTTCCACTAGATTTAGGAACAGGTTCCTCTCAGTTCAAGTGGATGGAAATATAAAGTGCTTCATACAACATATAAAGATACATATACAACTGCATGCTTCCAACTTTGGGGCAACAGTTGGGGGAGATTCAAACATCTTATGGGTCAGGTGTCTATTATGGGTCTATACAATGGGAGATCCACATATGGGTGGGATCTCATGGTTCAGGTGTCTAAAATGGATCTATACAAAGGGAGATCCACATATGGGTGGGATCTCATGGGTCGTGGTTGTCTATAATGAGTATATACAATGGAAGATCCACCTATGGGTGGGATCTCATGGGTCAGGGTGTCTATAATGAGTATATACAATGGTAGATCCACTTATGGGTTTTTGATCTTATGGTGTCGGGTGTCTATAATTGGGCCTATACAATAAAAGATACACATAAGGCTGGGATCTTATAGGTCAGATATCTATAATAGATTTCTACAAGGGTAGATACATGTATAGGTGGAATCTTATGGGTCAGGTGTCTAAAATGGGTATAATACAATGGGAGATCCACATAGGGGTGGAATCTCACAGGGCAGGTGTCTACAGTGGGAGATCCACATATGGGGGGGGGGGGGTCTTATTCTCCAACACAAAAGCCACCTAGAGTTCTAGATACACACTAGAAATCATCAGATCTTTGACGTAAGACACAGGTCAAAATTTCCAGAGGTAAGAAAATAGCAATTTGACTCAACCACATACTGACAGAAAGAACATGAGTTGCGGACCACAACAAAAGTATACATTTTCTTGCTAGATAAGTACAAAGATGTAACACAAATTCTAGGCCACGGTTGAGGTGTTATCCAGCTTTGCAGTTCGGAAGATAGTCGATACCCGGAGACAAGCCGTATCAAGTGTAACTTTAACCTGTTTATACTCCAGCTCAACACAAGCAAACTCTGACATTCTCCTTACCTCTTTTGCACTCCTAATTTTCTCTAGAAATGTCCGCAGTTCCATGGTTTCAGCATAAAGTGCGCGACACACGGCCCGGTAGTGATCAGGGGCATCCGCCGGGCTCGGCAGGTGCATTGTGCACAGCTAGAATATGAGAAGTAGCAAAAAAAAAAAAAATTATTGTTTATAGAAAAAATATAAATTATAGAATTTAAAGACTTGAATATTGTATTTATTTAGATGCATATTTGTTTGCCGAGATGGTATGTAAATGTTAAAAACTACCACAAACACTATTTTGTCTAATATCTGCATTTATTTTCCACCGTCAGACCTGAACATTTACATCACTTGGCAGACGCCCTTATCCAGAGCGACTTACATTTCTTCATTTATACACTCAATTAAGTGGGGGTTAAGGGCCTTGCCTGGAGTCCCAACAGTGATAAATCTTCCAATTAGCAGTCCAACACCCTAACCACTCCTCTACCACTTTCCCAACAAAGCAATATATCCGAATAAATACACACCAAAAATCAATTTATTAAACAATCCGAGCGTATTTTAGAATCCAGAAATTTGGGAGAATTTTTAAACCCAATCTGGTGTTTATTGGCACGTTTGGTAGAAATGGACAGACGGTGTTTGTGAGTCAGTCTCTGCTTGATTTTGGCTGCTTTGAGCTTTTCTCACTCTATCAGCAAAACAGCATTGCACCAGGCAACCATGCAGTTTGCTCACTGCTAACACACATTCACACCACCTGGACAGGGGGACATGATGGTTCCCTACAGTTCTGGACTGTACATGCAATACACTCAGCAGTTTGTGTAAATGAATCCCAGAACCAAGTTATTTACACTTTAGCATTATTTACATGTCTGTCATTCACATTTACAAGGATAATAAACCAAAAAAAGGTTATTTGAGGACCCCAATCTTTTTCTAAAAGCTGAAGACCTTCTATTGTCTACTCCTGATTGCCTACGATTTAATGGTGTGTCATTAACAATAGTGGAAAGTAACTAAAAACAAATACTATTTCTTTTCGACATTTTCGACTATAATTAAGTTGCTGTATTTTTACTAGATTTGTTTTAAATTTAATGATTCGACTTCGCTTTATTTGTTTTTCTCATAAAGTACAAAAAAAAACCTGTAAATTCATTGAGAAGCTAATAAAGGTGCTAGCTTAACGATATGGTGTAGCTTTGCAAAATGATCATTTAAAAAAATGATCTGGCGCAACTTGGCGTCAGTTTACATTCGGTGAAGATATATCGAAAAAGTGTGATGTCTGCCGGGGCTTCCAACAGAAGCTGTTACGATGATGACGATAAGCATTTTTCTTCGCTATTCAGTTTCTGTTCATCAGCTACAATTCTTAACATATTTATTCTGTAGCAGATGAATACCAGAAACGGAAATTAGCAGCCAGCAGAACACTTAAATGGCGATTTTTAGCTTTCACTTAACAATGCTATTTGCACAATATTGTTGTTAATTTGCACATTTCGTGTCTACCTCATCTTACAGTATGGTTGGCGCTATTGCGTTATGTTCCGTTCTCTATTGTATTTGTAATGTTTGTATTGTTTATTGCACTGTCTGTTTCTGCACCAGGTTGCACACATGCACTTTATGTCTATCCTGTTCAGTGGCTCTTTGTTGTTTTGTAAATTCTATGTTTTCTGTAGCACCAGGGGGTCCTGGAGAAACGTTATTTCATCTCACTGTGTACTGCATTCTGCTATATATGGTTGAAATGACAATAAAGCTCCTTGAACTTGAAAATACCACGATTGACACACTAAAGTTCTTTGTCATGCAGTAAATTGTTTATTTTTGTAGTTATATTATTTTTCACTAAGTTGAATTGTACTCAGATGAATTATTTCTTAAGTAGCAACACTTTTACCTAAGTAGAAATTCATTTTTCTCTATCAAACCATTAATTAATACCACTAAAGTGACTACTATCACTGCACTACTACATACAGTACTAGCATTGAAATTATTAAGCTAGCTAAGCAGCGAAAGATCGTCATAGGACGTTCTCAAATGTAACTAAATTAAAAGTGCTTAATTATCCGAATCAACTCTTACGTAGCTTTGCTAATCATCTACATTCCAATTAATTTTTTTTCTTAGTAAAATCTTGTCAGAAAAATGTAACAATTTTCACTTTAGCTAACTAAAAATCCAATACACTGATCACAAAGAAGTTAACTACCACTGGTGACACAGTACCTTAAGAACATCTCGGTAGCCACGAATCCCACCGCTCTGGTGCAGCTCTTCTTCCTCCTCGTCCTCAGTGGCTTCGTAGCCTTCGTCAGGGCAGAGGTCAGGATTTAGCTCGGTTATGTTGGTCATGAGGTCAATGAGCTGCTCGAGGGGTGGACTGAGTTCTCTTTCCTCATTCTCCTTCAGTCCATAGTCCAGAGCTTTGTAGATCATTATGCCCAAAGACTCGATTACATTCTAAACACATACACAAAGACACGTTTTTAAAGTTTTTTCGGGGCCACACTAAGACCACCAGTTACCCTACACTCAGGTTATAGATATTTCTTTAGTTCCGACACAACTTCAGCTCCTACCTAAATCAAGTACTGTCTATGGAAATATGGGGAAAAATAAAAACCAGAGACTCTTATTCTGTAGTAAAAAACAATCTTATTGAAAGAATCTAAAGCTTTTAAGGAAGTAGCAGATTGTTGGTGCACCTGGTGAGGATATATTACTGTATTTTATTTCCTTTAAACAGCCAATAAAGCTATGATGTCAAATTAAGTCACTATTATTTATTTAGCTCTTTTTATCATTAAAAATTGTGTCAAAGCAGCTTCACAGATTGAAATAAGATAAATTTAACTAATATCTGTGGCCCGCCAGGGCAACGCAACCGGCAAGCCCGACCGTGTCCTGACATCTGGGCAGTATTTGGCTCATGGGCCGGACTTTATACAACCCTGCCTTAAACCATTATCCTTAAATGATTCTCTAAAGTGACTCCTTAAAATGATTCTTTTTAAACGATTCCCTTAAATAATTTTTTTAAGTATATTTTGAAAGAATCTGCACCCAATTGAGTTATGAAGGGCTGAGAGCTGAATCAGTCATGTTTTTGAGCAAGGGTGTGTGATGTGCATTACTCAACAGGAATCAATGTATAAACTGCCCGAGGACAGAATACAGTGTGGGATGTCTTTTTTTTTTAATATATATATATATATATATATATATATATATATATATATATACACTGTATATATATATATATATATATTCTGCAAAAACCTTGTGTTTCCCATCACTGATGGTTGTATCGCAAGAACTCAATTAATTAATACTAGTAATTAATAATAGTATTTTAATTATGCAGATAAAAATGGTAGCTGTGTTTAACGCAAAAATTCTTCCAGGCGATGATGAAAACCAGGTCATTTTCCCAAAGGGGTCTGCGGTGTCACACTGGATGGCAGAATTAGGCTAATACGACTAGGAGTAATTCATCTTTTGCCCAAATGAGTGTGTTCTTTCCCTATCAAATATTGCAGCTGCATTGAACAAAAATAGCACAGTAGACTTGTGTAACTATGAGTCATAACGTTTGCTTGGTAATAACACACCTCCATATTAGTGTACTTTCTGTATATTTTACAGAAATCTTAGATTATATAAGACTTTTAGCTGTATCGGGAATTTATCTGTGACCGGGTTCGAGGTGAACAGTAGTTAAGCCTGTGCTAGGAAGGGTGTGTGTGCATTAAATCATATCATACCACAGCGCACTTAAATCCTTGAATCTGATTGGTCAAAAAAAAATTACATTTAGGCTGCATTTACACTGCAGATCTGGGTGCCCAATTTCGATTATGTGACTATATCTGATTGTTTTTAATGACCCGCTTACATCATCTTCTAAAACTGACTTAAAAAACACCCCAATGTAAACGTACTGAGAGAAAAAGAAAGTGAAAATGGTGTGATTACCAAATGATTATTCAGTATTTTTACTTCAAAATCATATTTAAAGGTTGGCAAAATATATATGGATGGATGGATGGATAGATAGATAGATAGATAGATAGATAGATAGACAGAATCCATGTGAAAATTTTTTTTAAATCGAGTCACTTGATACATCCGGTGTAATTTCGATTATATGTTTGTAATAACACACGTGTTGGATAACCTATTGTGTCTACGGTAACAGTTCATACACAAAAACTTTACTGTAATCTGGTGCTTTGTTCCGTTTCCTAACACTTCGTTAACATGTGCAGAAAAGAAAAATGTCCACCTTCCGATTTCTCAGTAAAATGACAATTATAATTAAAGAGAAATGTGATTTGATGTTAGCGAGCAACTGCGCTAATGCCACTCAAAAGAAAAACCAACTTTGCATCATCATTAAATCCAACAACATCCTTCTAAAATGCACAAGGTGTCATTTTTCTGTCAAATTGCTGCGGTATAAGCAAAATAGCGCTACAAATTAAGTAGACAGAATTATTCTATTTGTGTGGTCGGGGTGAGAAAAACAAGGCCTAAAGTGTGTTATTTCTTTTAAAGTTTGGGGTTTTTTTTTAGCTTGTCAGTTTTCTCTTTTCCTTTTTTCACACATTTACAACCATTTCGTTCGTGTGAATGTCATCGCTATGAGACGGACTACGAGATAAAGAGTGTAACTGATAAGATTTATGTTGGGTGATAACATTAGATATGATTCCGACTGGTCTATAAATGTCACCAGCTGGAGATCTTTCAAGTTACAGCAGGATCATTTCCTCCCACAATCCCCTGCTGAGGGTGATGATGAAATATTTTATGAAATGATAATAGTTCTAATAGCTGTACGACACAAAAGGGAAATTGTTGGATATTAGCATGAAGGGTTCGACCCGAGAAAAGACGAGAAACGAGAAAAGCTCTTGTTGCAGCCTGGATGAATTTAGCATTGATCGCTAAATGTTTGCAAGTATCTATGGATCAGAATTAAAGGTGTAGTGTGACATTTTGGAAAATGATAACTGTAGCCTGATAGCACTAAAAGTTTTCGTCCCTCACGGTCCAAACCCGCATCTCTGGAAAGTATGAACGTGCAAGGACTAGATGACCAGAGATAACATTACTACAATACATCAGAAAACATTACAGAAAACCATTTACACGCTGCTGCTGGAGTCAAGCTAACATAAAAACACACCAAAATTTCTAATAAAACACACCAAAATCCACACTATATTCCAACCTGTCCAAAAGAAATACTGTAACCATGACATCATCTTTTAGACCCTTTGACTTCTGTACTCAAAACTGGAAACGCAACACCGATATTAATTCAGGTTTCGGCTTTGTTTTTTTAACTATCCTTTTGTAAAGGCGCTTATGACAGGGTTGCCAGATACAGTTAAAACTGTCCATTCTAACGGCAATTCCATTCTATTTTTGGTGTCATCTTTTACACTTAGCTTCTGTTAAATAATTAATCTATAAAAAAAATTGCATGTAAGAAAACCGTCAAACTGATCCCAAATTTTGTAATTCAAAAAGACAGGATAATTGCGGAAACCCTGACCGATGATTTTTATCAAACCAAATTACCTTTAAGTTATACTCTTTTTTTTTATTCACCCCTTCCCACACCCACAGCTGATTACCTGGATCAGGTGTGTTCAGTCCATCGGAAGCTGAAAGTTGTGGGTGGAGTCGGGGAAGACTAGGTGATTTGGTATCTTATACCCTCTGCTTGACTAACATTAATGAGCCGAAATCATAAACAAGGAGAAAAACAGACAGCTTCACTCACCGTAACCACAGCGGACGCCGAGTGCTCTTTCCCTGCCGGGAGAAATGAAAGGAGAAGTAAGGTCAGGGTTTGCACGAGAAAAGAGGGACGATGAACAAATAAATCAGGTGACATTTCTAAAGAGTATTACAATAATCCAGTTTTTCTATTGGACACAATTTTATAATAACAGATGTTGTTTGGACTTTATATATACGAGACTTCGCATGTAAATGTCTTTGTTTTGTCACATATACTTTTTTTTTACGAAGATCTTTTTTCGCACATCCCATCTTATTAAGTTGGTGGTCAGAGCGCAGGGTCAGCTATGATACAGGAAGGGTTAAGGGTCTTGCTCAACGACCCAACAGCGGTTGGCTTGCCAGTGGTGGGGCTTCAACCCAGGTGTTTCGGGTCTTCAGATCAACAGCTGGCGGTGGTGGGGCTTAAACCCAGGTAATCCTGGTCTCCATATCAGCAACTCAGCGCCTTAACTACTTGAGCCACTACTGCCCCATGTGGTGATATAATACATGTGGTGACAGGAACTAAAGTTTCACAACAAATTGTTTTTTTAATAAATTGACGGAAAAAAAAAATCTCAATATTTTCTTCATTGCTAAAAGTTTTATACTGCAGCTTCAATTGAAAAAGCGTACAAATATATTAGCATTAAAGCTAAATCAGGGACGTTAATGCTAACTAAGTTTACAGAGCTTATATCGGGGGTTGAAAATGAATCTCCTGATGAAAAAATATATAACGCAAGCAACATTTTTAACAATCTGTTTAGTTCAACAGCTAAAACAGGTGACAACGTGTAAAGCATAACCAAAAATACGATTAAAAAAACGTAAGACCAATTACAATTTTCGAAAAAGATGTGATGTAACTGTGAAAGAGATTTTATCCTGTCGTCTCTAAGTGTGAAGTCATTCTGAAGTTCCTGATTGACAGACTGCTTAAAATGTCTGATTAGACCGGAGCAATAAGGAAACGTATGCTGTGTGAACAGATATCAGACACACCCACATTATACACATCTGATAATGAGTTGCTGCTGGGAAAAGTCTATTTAGCCAAGGAATACTTCCACCAAGTCATGACACAATGTAAATACACACCTAACTTATTTATTTTAATGTTTTTTTTTCTACACCTGTATTTAAAAGTGTATTAGAAAAAGTTTATACCACGAATAATCATTTATAAAAAATAATTAAACGTTAAAAATTTGGCTGACGTCCTTATCCAGACTTATATTTCTTTCTTTTATACAACGGTGGCAACTTGGTGGTGCTGAGAATCGAACCCCGACCTTCCAATTAGCAGTCACGGCTTCCCCATTTAGAATCATTTATACATTAAACATAAGTCATTTTCAAGGATGGCTTTAGAATAAACTTTAAATAATGTAAAGTAATGTGAATAATGTAAAAGCCTTTATTTTGTCACGTATACTTTTCACAGCACAGTACCATTTCTTTTTTTCACACATCCCATCTTAGTAAGTTTGGGGTCAGAGCGAAGTGTCAGCTATGATACAGCGCCCCTGGAGCAGGAAGGGTTAAGGGTCTTGCTCAAGGACCCAACAGTGGCTGTCTGGTGGTGGTGGGGCAAATCAACAGATCAGAATAACAACCGGCGGTGGTGGGGCTTGAACCCAGGAACCCACCACTGCCCCTCCAATGTAAAACACCCCAACAGCATGCTTCGTCGTATGTTTTTACAATTCTGGTATTCAGCAGATACCCTTCCTCATTTTTTTATTCAAGGGTCCTGCCAAGGGGCCCACTAAGCTACCACTACCCCAATTATGTTCTTTACATAACAGAATATCCAGTCTGTATTTTTGTTTTATTGTTATGTGAAGCATCCTTGAAAGAGGTTTGTATAAATGTTTATTATAAAAACTATTTAATATGCTTTCTATCTAATATAATTAGAAATTAGATGGAGAGGGTTAAAATAAACATGTGATTTACTGCCAGAGCTGCTGTTCCAGAATAAAACCTTCTGACCAATCAGAATCCAGTATTGAACAGCGCTGCGTATTAAAAAAAAAACAACATTTTAACAGTAACGCACACAGGATCTGGCTGGGTTGCCAGATTTTGTGTTTTCGTTCAGGTTTATAAAATGGCCTCTAAATACTAGAAGTTTAAGCCAATTTATAACTGGATCAGTTTAAAACAATTCAGAATTAATAAATCTTAAATATTTGTCCTATTTTAAGCATTTAAATTACATAATAAGGCGCTAATTAGATATAAAAGAAATATATTTTGCACAGAAATAAGCAGCTATAAAACAGATCGATTGTGAATTTGAGCTGTCAAATCAAAATCGAGTAAATCTGAGCTATAATTTGTTGATGATGAAGGATGATGTGATGGTATTTACCTGCAGATCTTTGTAATCTAATAGTGCCGTCTTTATGGATCCGGACATCTCCTGGTCCTCTGACAATTCTGCGCTGATCCGAACCGGATAAATCCCGACAGCTTTGATAACACACCGCCCAAGCTTGTTCTTCATTAATCGGCTGGTCGTACAGAGTTAAAATCTCCTCCAGCGTGAGATCATCTCCATCACCATCCGCATCCTCCTTCTCCATGGTTGGAACCACAGACCTCTCGGCATCCATCAGCTGTATCGAGTTGGCATCCGCTCTCCTCTCACACATCCTCTTTTCATTTTATCCGTCATTCATACATCCTACGGCAATGCCATCCAGAAATAAAGAGAGAGAGAGAGAGAGAGAGAGAGAGAGAGAGAGAGAGAGAGAGAGAGAGAAACACGCAGATCTCTACTGTTACCTGAACGCATTTGTTACTAACCAATCTGGTCGATTTGCACTGCGCATGCGTATATTCTCCTTACTTTACGACGCCGCCCGAGCTGTGGTGCGCATGCGTATCATTTTCGTTTATTGTGTGAAAGGTGTCTCATGGATTACACAACCACGTGTTTGTTGAGATCAAACTAATTCAACAAAAATATATTGTTTAAAATGAATTAAGACAGTTAAAATTATTTTTGATGAAATCATTAAGCACTGATATTTCTAAGATGGTTCATTCATTCATTTATCTTCTATACCCGCTTATTCCCTAATTCGGGGTCACAGGGATCTGATGGAGTCTATCCCAGCTGTCTCTGAAAGGGTGAAAGGCGGTGGGGGGGCACACACACACACACACACACACTCCTATGGGCAATTTAGAACCACCAGTCAATCTATCATACATGTTTCTGGACTGTGGGAGAAAAACAGAGAACCTACAATCAGAACATACAAACTTAGAAACACAGAAAGTCCCCTGCTGAGGAATCGAACCCAGGACCTTCTTGCTGCCCGCTAACATGGTTATCATTTTAAATAGAAAAGTGTAAAAGGTAATGGACTGCTAAAAAGGAGATCAAGGGTTCAATCCCCAGCACCACCAAGCTGCCACTGCTGGGCCCCTCAGCAAGTCTGGATGAAAAAATAAAAGTCACAAAATAAAATGAAATGAAAATACCTTTTAAATGCCTGTGCATAATTTTTTTTATCTTGCCAAATAAAACAACACGTGAGTCAGTAACATTCATAAATGAATCAGTGAATACAGGATAAACTAATAGTTTATCATTTTGCTATTTTTTTTTAAATTACAGAGTTACTTTACAAACTATTTGCTTTTTCTGGCAATAAAAAAACAATCTTGTTAAATTAAAAATATAATTAAAGGACTGTAAGATAAACAATTGCTTTGAAAACCTGGTTGTTTTAGGGACATTTATTGTTCTTTTTACTTCGATACTTACAGAAAATCCTGATTGTTATCATGTGAGAACCCGATGATGAAATATTTTGCCTTTATTTTCTTTCATTTCCTTTTATTTCTGCCAAGTGCTTGTTATTTTTAATTCAACAAGATTAAAAAAGGAGTGTGTTAGGATTTTACACAGGTTTTTTTGATTGCCGGAAATAAAGAAATAGTTTGTAAAGTAACTCTGTAATTAAAAAAATAGCAAAATAATAAACTATTAGTTTAGCCTGTATTCACTAATTCCTTTATGAATGTTATTAATAACTCACGTGTTATTATATTTGGCAGGATAAAAAGATTATGCACAGATATTTATATAAAATAAATACACTAATAATAAAGACTTTTGTAACCTTGTTTTAATTAATTAGACAAATTTAACTAATTTAATATTTTTATATGTTTAGATATTTTTCAGAGTAGGCGGTTAGGAAATGCGCATGCGCACTGGGCCTCACCGGCAGTTTAAAGTTATGGCGGCGGCGCAATGTTTATCGCTTACAGAGCAGTGGATACGGGAAAGACTAAAACTTCAACACCAGTGTTTAGGTGAGGATATTCTGATGAAATTTAAATATATTTTATTATTTTTACACTTAAACATTCGATAAAACACCGTCACTTATTTAAAAACGTACTTAAAGGCATGTTTAGCCTGGTATCTTAGCGTTTGGTGCTAATTGTTCTTTTTTTCAGCTGATGTTCGATCATTGCGCTTACAAGGAACATATGAAATAGGAAAAATAGAACATTTGGGAATTTCTCTTAAGAACTTTACCCGGTTAAAAAGTCTAGATCTTTCTCACAACGCTTTGGTTTCTGTACAGGTGAGTTGTCCTTTTTTTAACAAAATATTAATTCAATATAATAATATTATTTTATATTATTTTTTATTTATAAAGGGGCGTTTTACACCTTGGCTTTAAGTGACGTCTTCCATAATTGTGACGTCACAGCTAAAAAAGATTATCCTTATAGCGAAACACTGGGCTCACATCACAGGTATCGTATACGTAAGGATGTGATCCTGGATTGACATTTCAATTAACCAATCACAACCATCTGATGTCATCAGTATGTGCAGACTAAACCCGCCTTAAAACATTTTAGAATCTTTTTTTTTTTTTTTGTCCACAAAAAAAATGGTAAAAATAGTTTATAGGAAATTGATTGATTTTGAAACAATTTACTAAGAATGTCGATTCGGATCACAACATAAAATTAGACAAACGATATTATAATAATTTATTATAGTTTAGGAACAACATTAGTGAATTTCGACTGTATTTATTTTAATGATCCAAAATAAACATTAATGCATTTAGACAGTGAATCATAAACAATCACTAATGAACAATTGCATGTAAAATATTCTGAAATGGTGACCCTGTAGAACCGCAATAGAGCAACATTTTAACTATTAAACAGAATTTACGGTTATTTTGTTAAATCAATCACAAGCCAGATTTTATAAGCATAAATTTTAAAATAAACGAATGAATAATAAATTCACTTTTAATTCATGCACACACACACACACGCACACACACCTATTTTTGGTCAATTATTTTTAATTGAATAAATACATTTATAATATTACATTTTTGAAAAAAATTAATTAAGGCTGGTTTGGTCAGCACATGTTGATGACATCAGATGGTTATGATTGGTTGATCCTGGTTTAATAAAGGATCTTAATCTAGGAATCAGATCCCGTTCGGCAAAATCACGTCCACTTTATCGTACCTGTAAAAAAAAAAAAAAAACATGGTTGCCATCTTTAAAACGTGGGAATGTGTTATGGTGTTAGACTGCTGTTTGGAAGATCGTGGGTTTGATTCCCAGCACCACTGCTGGGCCCCTAAACAAGGCCCTTAACCCCTAATTGCTTAGTTGTGTATTTATATATGTATAAAAAAAGGGATAACTGTAAATGGCTCTGAATTAGGCCGTCTGCCAAATGCCGTAAATGTAACTGTAAAGCCAGGATGGAGTTTATATATTAAATAAATGAAAATAAAATGCAGTTTTTACATTATTTGATGATTATTTGTACACACAGACTTCTTTTCTTTGTATCCTCAGAAAGAATTGCACAATTTACAGGTTCTCTAGTTTCAAGTTTGAACAATGAGTCCTTTTCTATCTCCATAATGGCAAATAAACCGTTTCTCTGTCTGATTACGATTTGCCAGATTAGGGGTTTATGTGTCATTAGTGAATTAAAACACCATTTGATTGTGATCGACTTTATTGCCTCTTATAACATCTCAGCATTTGTGATATTTGTCGTTGCTGTGTGAGATTTAATTTAAACCCCTTCCTGCTTCCCCCCCCAGGGCATTTTGCATTTAAAGTGTCTGGAGAACCTGAATCTGTACTACAACAGAATCTCCTCTCTACAGGAGGTCCTGTCTTTAGGCAGCCTCCAAAATCTAAAGTCGCTGGACCTGAGGTTAAACCCTGTCGTCAAAGAAGATCCGTATTACCGTCTTTACTTAATCCAGGCAATCTCTAAGCTGTGTAAACTTGGTATGCTTGGTTCTTTCGTGGTACACTAGACACCAGGTTTAGTGTTGGTGTAGTTAATTTGTTGTGTTTTGATTTGGACAGATGATTGCGTTGTCAGGGACAGAGAGAGAAAAGCGTCTCTCATGCACTTGTCTGCCGAGTCTGGACTTAAATCCAGTCAGAAGTCCAGCCCGCTTTCTACAACGGAGATGAGAAACGGGTTATTATGTCTTTTTCTTTTCTTCTTTTTTTTTTTTTTTTTTTTTTTTTACCGCTGGACAGGTTGAGGTTAACTCATTAATATAAAACATCTGCACAGGTTCACAGCAGATGTTCAAATGAAGTCATTTTTACACATTATTATTGGTGTATGGTGATAAGAGGCGTGGCTATGACTTCAGAACAGCCAAAAGGAGGTGTGGTCTTGCCTTATATGGGCATAGAAGCTGTGGCCACTATAGTCAAAATAGTTTGAGATTTTTTTTTTTTTGCTTCCCCACTAAAATATCTTTTCCAGTAAAATATTTTTTTTGCACTGTATCACAGGGCAACCGGTGCAAAAAGACTATTGTCTCAACCCCCTGGGTAAATGTTTTCTACAATACAAACAGACAACTTTAATTTCAATGCAAAAATGGTCTAGATCTACAATCTAGCAACCTATGACATCATTGCTTTCCTATGAAACAATTTCGACACAGAAGCAGCAATTCCAGAATCGCGTCAGTGAACAAGATGATGATGTCCAAGTTCTTGCTCCGAGAGGGTAATGAGGAAACCGTGCTGAATCACAAGTCGGATATGAAGAGGAGCATACTGACCCATGAAGCTCACGCGGAGGAATATAGCAAACCAAAGCCTACTCATTTACAAGGTAGCCTGAAGGACCACTGTATGAACAAATGACAGGAAATAACTCTTTTAGGAGATGTTTTTTTTGGGCCATTTTGCCTTTATTGATGGGACGAAGAGAGATGGGGGGGAGGGGGGGGGGGGGGGGGGGGGGGGGGGGGGGGGGGGGGGGGGGGGGGACCAAAGCCGAACCCGGGTCGCAAGGATATAACTGATAGTGAACTTATTACACTTATCGCTTATTGTCTTCATCAGTGTTTCCCAAACTAGAGGGTGTGACCCCTGGGGGGCATAGAGTTATATAAAGGGCGGGGAGAAAGGCTAGTGTAAAGTCGGTAGATTTATAGATTAAAAAAAAAAAATTTCAAAAGGATGCCTGGCAGAAAAACTTGCTCTGAGAATTTTTTTTTTCTGTTCTGCATTTTACTTCAGAACATCTAAATCTACTAGGTGGTCCTGAATCAAGATTATTCTCCTCTCAGAAACAGGCGAGTTCTCCTTTCAGTTGTATCGCAACAACGTTTAGTTTGATAGTCATGAAATAATTATAATTCACAGCTCTATTTTTTCCATTTAGAAATTTCAGTCCATACTCAGAAAAGGTCATACAGCTGGTGAGTTTATGCCCTATTTTAATAATCTGTGGGTCCATAAGAGGGCGCCATTTCTCTACCTTTGCATTGAGTGTGAATAATGTACATTTTGTTCCTTATAGTTTGTGTATATTCAAAACATAGAAAATATACAAAACATGTACCGTGTGTGTGTGTACAGTGTTCTAACTACAACTCTGTGTTTACTGATACTATTTTAACCAACAGAAACTCGCCACCCTGACGGACCAGGTGCCCCAAAAGATGCCCCGAGAGTCACCTTCGGTGAACCGTCTGTAAATAGATGCATCAGAACACATCCCGGTGATCAAAATGCCTTTCCACAAGGTATTTACGCTTGGATTTGGTCCTTAACATGTAATGCCGTTAAAAACGTTTTAAGACTAAAAATGTCTAGTAATTTTTTAATGTTAATTAAAAATAATTCCTCTCACTCTTAATTATCTTTTAAAGGACATGATCAGCAAGTCTGTTCGTTAAAAGGTTTATCTGAAAGGAAGCTCCACCCAACTAGACTAACATACCAAAGTTCTGATGGTAGAAAACCAGAAGGACGTTCACCTGCACCTGAGAGAGCCAGGAAAGCCTGTAAGGTGGGAGAGCTTTACCAGATTTACCAAACGTTCATATGTACTGTATAAGCACTGCTTTCAGGAGGTCTCGAGATCCTGAGAACGATCTTGGGCGCCACTGGAATTTTATTTCTATTAAAAATGTAGACGTTTCAAATATTATCCTTAAATTGTTAATGGCGAATATTTATAACATGTGACCACTTATGTGTTCAGGGAGCCTATAGGAAACCAATGGAGTTGCTTCTCAGTCTGGTGGATGAGTACTGGTCCGGTAAGATGAAGGACCACGATACTAAGCACTTTTTCAGTAAGTCCAGATCTATTCAATCATCACTAGGTATTAAACCGGTGTGAATTTGTACACCACAGAGTGTGGAGCCATCAGAAGCTGGCCACATCTCAGTTTGCACCCGTTCTTGGATTTTGGGTACCATGAAAGTTGGCTTTTAGTGGCGTTTATTATTACTCCATTGCTGCACTCTGGGGCAGTTTATGTTCTGGGTTTGAGATGGCAAACTAAACTTGGACCAATCAGATGTGAGCAATGTGACCTGTCTGGTTCCAAAAAAACTCTTTCACATCCAAATTATAGGTCACTGTAGTATTAAAAGAAAACTTAAATATTGTCAGGCTTCGATGATAATTATTTATTTACTTTATATGATTATTATAAATATTATATGTCTTATCCGTTACACACGAGCAGTTATTGTAAAGTATTAATTTCAATCGTTACAGAAATGGGGGTAGTACTGTGGCTTAGTGTTTATCACTGTTGCCTCTGTTGCCTCACAACAAGAAGGTCCCAGCTGCCTTCCTGTGTTGAGATTGTAATGGGCTCCAGATGGGCTCCCAATGAGAAATTAATGGGTTTTATATATATATATATAAAATGCATGTATATGTGTGTGTGTATATAATATATATATATATATATATATATATATATATATATATATGTATGTATGTGTATATATATTATATATATATATATAAAATGCATGTATATGTGTGTGTGTATATAATATATAATATGTGTGTGTGTGTATATATATATATATGTATATGTGTATGTCCAATATAGGTCCAATGTCATCTAAATAAGCTATAGAATTAAGATAACGCTTTATGACTGCATGTGACTTTACATGTTTAAGTCTCTTTGCTTTATGTTGCAAGGCACGTGATTGGCTAATCGACACTGATGTCACACATTCACGTGCACACGCTGCACAAACTCAGGATCAAAGCCTGTGTTGACAATGAAAGTTGATGATCAACATCTTGGCACCCAAAGCCTGATTGCATCAGTTTAGTTTTTTTAACTCAAAACAGATCCCATAACACTGAGTTTGTGCAGCTAGCTCAATTGTTCAGCCCCCTGGTGTTTATTCGGATTGTTTGTTGCCCCTTGTGTGTAGTGCAAGCTGTGCGAATCCTCTGTATGATGGAACAAGAGATTACTAACGGAGAAAGTGAGACGGCTGCTTTGAGCGAAAAGATCCAAGCCCTCAGTGACCAGATGGACATACAGACCATGAAACATCAGTCAGAGGTGCAAAGGCTTTCCGGGCAGCTGAAACAGGCACACGGCAACATCGTAAGTCGCTGCCTCTGATTCAGTTCATTAGTCAAAAACCAATCATATTAAAGTTGATTCCGAATTAGTTCAAAGCATCGATCAAATCCAGCATTTCAGTTTTCGTGATCTGTAAGTTATGCTTTGGAACAAAAATGATCTTTTTGGTCAAAATTGTGTGTGTCTGTTTGAATTTTCCAACAGGAGCATCTCGATCAGGAGTTAAGAAGTGTTTTGGAGGAGAATATTTCTCTCCAGAAACAGCTGATCAAATTCGAGCAGCAGCTCCTCTCTGATAAGCTAAGGGAAATGCCAAACTCCCAACACTAAGGTGATTTTTATTTCCTGTTTAGCCCGCGACTCAGATCATATCTATCCTGTAGAGATTAGAACGAGATCTATTTATAATGCCTGAAATGAAAACGAAACAATATTTCTAGAGATTCGTCCCCTAGTTTTGCTAGTCTTACTAGAATTAGCTAGAATGATCTTTTATTAAGGGTTAAGTTTCTTGCTCAGGGTTCCAGCAGTGGTGGCTTGGTGGAGCTGGGAATCGAACCCACAATCTTCGGGTTGGTAGTCCAACACCTTAACCATGAGCCACTTCTTATTTTTTGTTACAGACTCAATTTCATTCCTAAATAAAGCTCCACTTTTATTCCATTTTTAAATATTTTTATTCAGAGAAATTCTACAAACACACGTACAGGTTAAAGGTCTGTTGAACGTTACCTTTAAACACATAATAACATGCAGCACAGGGGATGGTAGCACATAGAAAAATCATTATAAGAAAAATAAGACAAGGTTTTGTTCCTGGAAAACTGGAGGGTTTCCAGTATTTGGCGTGGAAGCAACACAAAACGGCAGCCGCTTGTTAAAATACAACATCGATTATTCCAAACTTGCTCTTTCAATATAAAGGAGTCACCTTCCCAGGCAGGAATGAACAGAAACAGTGTGACGCTTTACTGGAAAAATAGATATTCTGTAGAAGAACATGTCTGTAATCGCTTGACTTTATTTCCTCCTTAAAGACCAGCTGCATATTTATAGCCTGAGTTGTGAAGCCGATATTTTTAAAGCGGATGATGCGTAATATTAAAAAAAAAACAAAAAAAAAACCATCCAATGTTTCTCTTTTTGCATTGGAACACCTCTTATATTAATTTTATTAATCATTATAGAGATTTAAGTAGTCAAATATTCCCTGGAATACATAATTATATATTTTTGGTTGTTTTTTTTTTGTTTTTGTTTTTTTTATATTAGTACCTCCACATAAGATATAATTAGTGATGCAACATTTAAAAAAGGGAAATATAAACTTTTGGACTACCAACAGATATTTTGTTATTTGGCTAAAATGCAAACATTGTAAACATTGTTCAGACTGGAAAAAAAATGCTTGTACTAAAAAGTGCTGTGTTATATAACTCGTCTCTCATTGTAATTATTACATTTGCAGCATTTGGCAGACGCTGTTATCCAGAGCGACATACAGTATTCCTTGTTATACAACTCAGCAATTGGGGGTTAAGGGATTAGGCCTTGCTCGGGGACCCAGCAGTGGTGGAGCTGGGAATCGAACCCGGGTCCTCAAGTTAATAGTCCAACAACTTAACCACTGCGGTACCACTTCCCCCTTTTAGACAAGTATTAGTATGTAGGAATCAAGGCTTCCAATTTATTCACTCCTAATCGTGGAAATTGAGCTCGGTCCTGGAGGGTCGGGGTGTCCTGCAGAGTTTAGCTTCAACCCTAATCAAACACACCTGGAGCAACTAATCACGATCCTGCTAGGTAGACTTGAAACTTACAGGTAGGTGTGTTGAGGCAAGTTGGAGCTAAACCCTGCAGGACCGGGGGGGGTCCTGCAGGGTTTAGCTCCTTACAAAATTTCATCAGACAATCTTTATAAAAATATTTATACTTGGATAAGTTTTAATTAGGATTAACCGTTGTGGTGATATCATACGCTACTTAGCATTAATTAATTGTCTGGCCGGATTTAAAATTAGCTCCTAAACAGTGACGAAAGATCATCTCTAACCGGACAGAAACGTAATATCAGTGCACGTCTGATCTGATCAGTGAGCGCTGGTGGTTGTGCATAGTAGTATAGGTAGTAAAAATAGTGCTAAGACAGTGTTCTCAATAACCGTTCATCTGATCCGCTCTCGACTTCCTGCTGTTTTATGTCAGTGCTTGCAGAAGTGATTGGTGTCCAAAGAAAAGACAATTGTGTATCAGCCAGTGTTTTAAATCATGCCATCAAGCGTTAGCATAGAAACGCAATTATACACACTATTAATATATATTCAACCCTATATAATAGATACAAACATTAACCACATATTTAATATATATATATTACCAACGGTGACACAACAATCGAGCAGAGCGCACGAGCCATCAAATCTGGGGACAAGTTTACTATGTAATATCAGTAGACATCAGTTTATGGATTCTGAATATGGCACACTAGGATTATACAGGGGTGAGGGGTGATGTAGTATAACAAAACTGTTCAAGTCTAATCTTTTCACGAGCAAAGACGCACCATAAAACACTAGACTGGGGGAAAAAAAAAGATTCATTTTGTTATATTTTACCTCAGATGGCAACAAGGCCTGCGTAATCAATAATTCCTACTTGCAGAATATGAGGTCTGATCAAAAAGTTCTGAGACATCATGCAAAATACTTGTTTGATTCAAACGCTGCAAGGCACAAGGAGCTTTCGGTCACCTCCATTAAAAATGATAAATAACTAAGACTTCAACGTGCATTAATGATTTATTAACATTAATAAATCATATGTCAATAATTGAGGCTTTCGAAGACAGACGTGTAAATAAGCTCCTCACTGATTGGCTTCTGTGACAACGTGTTATCCACTCAAGGTAAAAAAAAAAAAAAATGTTAACATTGAGATAAAAATCGCACGTTTGCAGCGTATGCGTCGCGAATTTTGCCTCATTCATTCATTCGTCGCCGATGCGAATTCGCCATTATTTGCGTCTTTGCATTGACTTTGTATGAAATCCACATGGACACTGCAGTGTGGGATAAAGGCATGGATAGTTTTTCTTTTATCTTCGTCGTTAGTTAAATTAACAATCTGATATGCGCGCAGTGGCGCCTATAAGGTGGTAGCTTGAGATTTAAAAAATAACCACAGTGATGTGCTTGAAGAACGCCTAACCTAACCTGCACTATGTTTTGATTTTACAATATAAAAGTCTTGTAGCGATTCCTAAAAGAACGTAAATACAGTGGTGTCTTGACTTACGAGTTTAATTCATTCCGTGGCAGAGCTCGTGACTCAAATTACTCGTATTTCAAATAAATTTTTCCCATTGAAATGCTATTAATCTGTTCCGGGTCCCCCCAAAAACACCAAATTTAATAAGAAATAAGAAAAATAAACGAACATTGTATAAAAAAAAACATTACACTTGAATGTACTGCAATAAACTGGTTTTATCAAGTATAATGTACAGCATTTACCTTGGAGATCAGACGACTCCACTTGGCTATGCCAGGCTATGCCAACTAGCAGTTGGGTGTTATAAGCTGGCTTGTAACCTGAATTTTAGCTCGTAACTCAAAGCAAAAAATCTGGTAGACGGCTCGTATCTTGAAAAACTCGTTAGTTGGGACACCCGTAAGTCAAGCTACCACTGTTCTTCTATGCAGAGCAGGTGTTTATGCTGCTACTATATCTGTAATGCATACGGCTTGGAACGATTTGACCAGACCTCGTATGTGCTATTATGGTGTTCTCCACTTTGTCCTGCCCTTTTGAAATGTCAGCGTATGATGATAATCTTCGTTCTTTGTTGAGGAATGTACCAGCTGGTTGTGTCTCTGGTCTGTCGATGTAAACATTGTTCCAGTTCTCCAACAGCGGAGGAAACGGAAATCCCTTTCACAGACAAAATGATGCATATAAACAAACGGAAATAGCCAATAGGATCCTGTTGTGCATTCATTTATTTTCCTTGCGCTGCCTGTCGATGGAACAGACAAAACACATGGACGATGAACTCTCACATGGGTTTTTATTGTTTGCCCTGGACTTTCTTCTCGTATGATCCTGCATGTTTGTAGCCAGAGACGTAACCGGACGAGTCGACCATGTCGACGCGTCCCGCTTTGCCTTTCCCGCGGCCTGCTTCATCAAAGCGCTGCTTGTGCGAACCTGTGAACTTGCTAGTGTCGGTCAGGCGGGACACGGTGGGAGATGCCACGGCTTTCTGAGCAGCCAAAGAAAAAAATACATTCATGATTATGTTCATGTCGCATGTCAGGGTTTCATATAGACACTTGTACAAACCTTTTAATCTGCAAAAATCGCTACACACATACAAATCTATTTCGTGATGTGTCTGCGATTACCGTAACTCCAGCTATAACTGGCGACTTCCCTTCAACCAACTTGAAGACCTCTTCCGCCGCCTCCTCGCCGGTTTTATCTTTAAAGCGTTTCCTGGCCAACTCGGAGAGGGCTTCTTTAAACTGGTTGTACGTGATGGTGCGGGCAGATTTGTTTCTACAAAATAAAGTGGACAAATAGTTTAAAAAAAAGTCAAAGCTATTGCTGGGCCCCTGAGCAAGGCCCTTAACCCATAATTGCTCAGTTGTACTAAAGAGCCCTGGATGGGAGCTTCTGCCAAATGCTGTGAATGTAAGAGGCTTTTGATTGGCTCTAAATTTACTCTTTATCAGGAGAACACCCCCTCCACAACATACAGCCAATTTATTACAAACTGGCACAGAGAAGAACCAGGAAGCCTGAAGTGATTGTTAAAGAAAGAAAGTCTTAAACTTCATCATGCTTTCTCTTCTGGTTCTGGTATCTTAACGGAGAAGAGCATAACACACAAATGCTGGAATTTAAAGTTTATATTTCACAAGCCACACCTCCTCCTCTAACAATGACGCCATGCCTCTTTTACTGAGACTAACAGGCATAGAGGACATACTGACAAAGCAAGTTTGGATGATGGAGTTTCTGGAACTTTCCAAAGAGAATGAAGTATACAATAAACACAACTGTGTGTGATCACAACATACGTTCTTATATTATGCACGCCAAAGGAGAAAAGCTTACCATCTACAGTATCTACTAATCTTTAATGCCACGTAGAGATGTTTGATTTCTTCCCTTAGTTTCTGGTCACTCTTTCTGTTCCCCTTAAAAGCATTTCCTTCCTAAACCACAGGCGTAATAACACATGGTAACACACACAAACAGCCATTGCTGTGGTGATGTATCATCTAAACAAAAGCCTAGAAAGCCCAATGTCTCGCTGAGTAACTCGGCTGTCATAGCAACACACTTGGGTAAACACGCCCCCTTTTGGGTTTATTATTAATGTGAGCTCTCCGGGTAGCGGGCGGTTTTGTTTGGGCGCTCCATTCCTAACATCAGATATGAACTTGGGCTATACGAGGCAAGCTTTAGTGTAAAGACAGTGTGAACTGAAGGAACACTTATAGAAAGGCTACAATATGGCGGTAGCAATGAAGAAACATATGTTGATTTAGTTTACTTGAAAGAATACTTTTGTTTATTTGAGCCTGTGTGCTGTAGAAGCGAGGATCACGTGGATTAATGATGTAAGCAAATAATAGCAAATAGCAGGTCAATTTTTAAAGAACTTATTTTAAATATATAATCGGACATGGAGTGATTTAGTGCACATAATTCTGCCACTATTTTATCATGGTAGTTTCCGAGTATAATCTAAACGGAATCTAAACGTTCCGTACTGTTCTCCAGATGTTAGCTCATGTACTGAACATCCAGATTATCAATAACTTAATGTTTAGATATGGTAAAGCCTGAATAAAAACAATACCTGGGCTCAATACCAATTCTATTTTAGAGCCCTACCCCTTCTCCCTGGCCCCTGAAACAGAGTGACAGGGGGTAGGGATGAAGAGTTCTTTGTCACAAGCCATGTTGCCACTGTAGCTGGTGTATCTTGGGAAGTTTTTATACCTTTGACTCTTAAAGTGTGGCCCTGAAAAAACTTAATTGGAAGGGGTATCTGGCCCTTCCCCCTATGCCTTTAATCAAAAGAGAATTGACACCCCTACCCCTTTACATAAACATGCGACACAGAACGGTAGGGCAAAGGGTTAGGGCTAATGGGTAGAAATGAGATTGGGCCTCGATTTTGCATTTACATTTCTGGCATTTGGCAGACATTTTTTTTTCACCCAACTGAGCAGTTAAAGGTTAAAGGCCTTGCTTAGGGGTTAAGCAGTGGCCGCATGGTGGTCCTAGGAATAGAGCCTCCGCTCCTCCCATCAGTGGTCCACTCAGAATGTGCATGTTGCAGATGTTTTAAGAAAGACTGTTGAGTAAAGTTTTCATAATTGAAAAGAACTGTTTATTCTCCAGGTCGTTAAGGAAAACGTCGATGGGGAAACATTCTAGTGTGGGACGGAGAAAGTGACTTACTGTATTTTCTGTTTTAAACAGATAATAAATCCTCTCGAAACCTAAACAAGCCTTTTTGCATAATTTGGGTTCTTTTACAGTTTGTAGTCATGTGCTGGCATCTTGTCCATCTATTGGTAGCTTTAAGAATACAAAAGGGCATCCAATAATAAAGATCATAGGTTTTTGTTGCCCAAATTTTAGATTTTTGCTAATAATACACAATACTGCTGTCATAGGTCTAGTGAGACGTCGTCCTTACTTGACTTTGGAGAAGACGATGTCCACGTCCGTCAGCGTGATGCTTTTGCTGTCGATGATGCCGCAGTCCTTGCACAGTTTGGACCAGTTCTTGCCATGCATCTCCCTCCCAGTGGCGCGTGTGTCTCCATGAATGGCGAAACGTCTAAAAGCCTCTTCCAGCGGTGTGAGCTCTACCGGCGTACTGGTACCGGTCGCTCCTTCGCTGCTCCCATTCGACTCTGTGGAGAGACGCTTGGCTCGTTCTCGGGAGTGATCGCTGGGAGTACGTATGGGTGTGCTGTTTGGCGTGAGGTGCTTCGCGCTCTGGACTTTAAACTCTTCCATGGTTCTGAAAGAAAAGTCGAAATAAAAATTCTTTAATGTTCTATATACAAACACGGTGAAAGTCTTCCTCTTTTTTAGAGCTGGGGTTAAAGCACAGGGTCTGTGAGGAGCCCTACCCCCTTTACATGTTAGTCAGATGCTGTATGTACCCCAAACCTTAGACATTTACAGCATTTGGCAGACGCCCTTATCCAGACTGACATCCTATAAATAAGGGCCTTGCCCAGGGGCCCAACAGTGGTGGAACTGGGAATTGAACCCACAATCTTCGGGTTGGTAGTCCAACACCTTAACTGTGAGCCACCACTTTCCATACAAAGACAAAGATTTAGCCTTCCTTTCCTTTTTTGGTCTACTGAACTGTAGTCTACACTTTATATGTTTTTACTGGTTGAAAGGAGAGAGTGACGCTATTCTTCCCACACAAAGATGGGACAATTGAAGCTCCATAGAAAGACTGTATGGGGATAACGATTTATTGTTCATTATGTCCTGTCATGCCCCTCTCCCCTCCCCTTCCCTGTCAAATCATCGTTCTTATGAAGGCTCTTGAGTTATTTTTGCACTTTTTCCTCCCATGAGCAGCCTCTCGAAGGTCATAAACTCTGGGATTCTGTATAACATTTGGTCAAAAAACATGACCAAAGAAAAAAAAAAAAAAAAAAAGTGAGACGGGCTATGCTGACCAAACGGAATGCTTCGGCACTGAGTTGAGCAGCTATTAATAGACTATTAATAATATGGAATAATCTGCGTAGTGATCTGAGCATGAGCTAATGGACACTGGAACCATGTAAAGCATTTTTTCCTCTCATGATTACAGAGATCGTTGTGAAATACATTGAGGAATTTATGATTTATATATTATCTCTAACGGCAAATAATATTTAATAATAATAACTATTGTTTGTATTAATTACTGCTGCTTTAGCATGAAATAAATAAATGGCATTACAGATAAAAAAAAAACAATGTATGTAAAGAACAAAGGCTCACCTTGGCCCCAGGTGCCCCCTTTCACCCTCTATCCTCCCCTCAGTGCGGCTCAGGTCGGCGTCTTGTCTCTCGTTCCTCGTGCAGCTGCAATGGCGAAAAAAATCTTGTTTTTGGATTGTGCCGGCTTAAAGAACAAAGTACGCTTGCGCAATCGAGTTTCGCTTTCATGTTCACTAAAACCGCAGCGACGTGCCAGGCTGATTTACGACGAGTGTAAATCATGCAGTTTAGAAAGCTTAACAATGCGACGAGTGCAAAAACAATTAGGATTTGCTGAGGCCCAATAAAACTTTTATTTAAGATGCAAGTAAAGGAAAAGGGCTTTTAGACGGCTTCACATCGGCAAACTGGCTTTTAACTTTTAACAAAAAGCAACCGCAAACAAATCAGTGTCTGTCTGGCAGTGTAAGAAAATGAGCGTTAAACAAATCGTTCTGGCTTAAGAAAATGAGCCACTGAGTACAGTGAACACACACAGTGGCACAAATCAGTGTTTAATTCATGCTCTAAACGTGACGCCACCTGTTACACTTTATTACAGTTACATTACACTGCCTGCTTATGTTAATGATAGATAGATAGATAGAAAGTATAAAGATTGGTACTATAGATAGATAGAGGATAGATGGATGGATGGTTAGATAGATAAAAGGATAGATGGATGGATGATTAGATAGATAAATAGACAGGTGGAGGAATAGATAGAGGATAGACGGGTGTATGGTTAGATGGATGAAAAGATGGATGAATAAATAGATGGATAGATACACAGATAGATGAATGAATGGATGGATAGATATATACATAAGAGGATGGTGGATGGATAGAGAAAAAAATTGTCTGGTTTCTGTTTCGTTTTTGTGTTATAAGAGAGAGACAGAGAGAGAGAGAGAGAGAGAGAGAGAGAGAGAGAGAGAGAGGCTGTTGAGGAAAACTTTAAAGCTGCTTAGTCACCACTTGTCTTCCTGTTTCATCACCTCCCAGGGCCTATTGCACTTAATAAGAAAGAAAGAAAGAAAGATAGATAGATAGATAGATAGATAGATGGATAGATGGATAGATAGTTTTTTTTGTTAGTGTAATAAACTAGTTCATATATTTAACACTGAGACCAACAATAAGACTCGCTCGGTTATTACTCTTGCGTTGGCAGAAGTCACACAATTGTCACTGATGACACAAGCGAACTGTCAGACTTTATTGCTGTTCGTGCTTCTGCCATAAAAGTGTCAAATTACCTGGCATCAGCCAAGGAAACAAAAAGCCACGACTAGCAATAAATCATCTTCTGATCTCTCAGCCACTTAAAGCAAGACATGGCTCACCTCAGGGTGGCTCCCATTGCACCCGACATCGCAACGTTCACAACCTCAGAGACGCCCCACTGTCATGGAAAAACAGGAAATAAAGATATTCGGCGCTGTTTTAGCGACTGTAGCAAACTAGCTCCGACCTAAACGTACTGGCACCCAAACATCTCACTCACGCTGTGTCACTCGAACTCCTTGTGCTCCCCACAGGCTGCCTCTGCTGCCTCACAAACTCAAATCTGCATTTGTCACTCAGCTCAACACACAGCTCGATGGACTGAAAGACAGCTCCATAAGTTCCATCAATGTACAAGGGGGACCCTCGAGGCCCACTTGAAGATGTCCCTATTCAAGAGCTTGGGGCAGTACGTCTCATTGTAGTAATAAACAAACCTTTATTAGTAGCTAACAAAACTAGCATTCAGTCTGACGGACACTGTGGGTCCATTGTGCACACAATACACTCACACACACACAAACAGAAACAGCGACATCACCGACTGTCAGAGGTGACAAAAGAGCAGTAGTCACAAGCAACACTTCATTTAACAATTCTGACTATTTTTAAAGGGATAATGAACCATGGATGGATGGAAAGATTAATAAGTAGATAGACTGATAAATAGATATATGATAGATATATAGATAGATACTGTAGACAGACAGACAGACAGACGGATAGATAATGGAGATGGATATATACGATAGATAGATAGATAGACAGACAGACAAACACTAGATAGATAAATAAATGGATGGATGGCTGGAAAGATAGATAGATAGATAGATAGATAGATAGATAGATGGACACTATGGATGGATAAATGGATGAATAGATAGATAGAAAGATAGTACAGGTAAACAGATAGATAGATAAATAGACAGACAGACAGACAGACATACACTGTAGATAGATAAATGAATGAATGGATAGATGGATGGATAGATAGATACTATAGATGGATGGATAGATAGATACTGTACATGGATGGATGGATAGATGGATGGATGGATAGATAGATACTATAGATGGATGGATGGATAGATAGATACTATAGATGGATGGATAGATAGATACTGTACATGGATGGATGGATAGATGGATGGATGGATAGATAGATATACTGTACATTGATGGAGGGTGGATGGATGGATGGATAGATAGATACTATAGATGGATGGATAGATAGATACTGTACATGGATGGATGGATAGATGGATGGATGGATAGATAGATACTGTACATGGATGGATGGATAGATAGATACTATAGATGGATGGATAGATAGATACTGTACATGGATGGACTATAGATGGGATGGATGGATAGATGGATGGATGGATAGATAGATACTATAGATGGATGGATAGATAGATACTGTACATGGATGGATGGATAGATGGATGGATGAATAGATAGATACTATAGATGGATGGATAGATAGATACTGTACATGGATGGATGGATAGATGGATAGATACTATGGATGGATAGATAGATACTGTACATGGATGGATGGATAGATTCTCATTACCATTTACTGTTATTATCAATAATATGTAATTACTATTATTTAGACACAAACAAGATATTTTGTTTAAATTGTGTGTAAAGTCTGGCAACCTTCCTGAAAAAACACCCACATGTGACTTTTCTTCTCTTCGCAGAAAGAATGAGGGATGAGGCGCAGTGAGAGAGAGAGCAGATCTCGGGGGAATGTCAGGAATCTGCGCGCCGATCGCTGCGCCCTTACATGCGTTTACCTTGTGGAGATGTTCCTCAGGGGTGAATGCTTACACAATCAATCGTCCTATTTAAAACATGGACTATTTTTAGCAGCGGTGGGAGCAGCGACGATCTCCTGCCCGAGCAACCGGCGGGAATCGGAGCAGTGGGGGTGGAGCTAAGCTGCTGAGGTAAGAGGTAAACAGGAAGAGAGGCAGGCGTGGGGGCAGTGTCTCATACTGGCATCTGTGATGGGGTAATGCCATCCTAACACACAAACACACACACACACTAGAGCATTACATCATCCTAGAGCTGTGATAGAAGAGGAATATGACACTTCATGACACTATAACGCCGCCACAGGACAATAATCAACGACCGTCTTTGTGTTGCCGTTTATTATTTTTCTATAACAGCACTTGATTCCGTGCGTGTTGTTCTTCACAATGACTTTAAGTGTATGAGACATATGATCTTCATCTTGAGAACAGGTGAGATACTACAGAGACCGCTTTGGCTCTGGTTCAAAAAGTCATAAGCTATATATATATTTGGTTTTCTTTCTCGCGCTCTCTCTCTCTCTCTTTCTTTGAGAAAGTGCAGGCCACAGTGCCCGTACATTAAGTGTCATTATTTCAGTTGAAGGAAGACTCCGGGTGTGAATGGAGACACACATTCTCCGCTTCTTACACTTAAAATATATCATTAAAAAAAATACAACTACACATTTATTCCATGCTGGAAAAAAAACAGTGGTGGAAAAAAAAAACCCACCAAAAAAGATCTGTTCATTCTAAGGAACTCATAAAGATTCAGGTGCAAGACATGCCAGAGCTGATAGATAGGTACTATAGATACAATACACAGACAGACACGCTAGATAGATAGACAGACAGACAGACAGACAGGAGGATAGACAGATGGATGGATGGATGGCTAGATGGATAAATACATAGATCGACAGATAGACAGAGAGAGAGATAGATAGACAGGCAGACTGGAAGATAGACAGATGGATGGATGGATGAACAGACAGACAGACAGACAGATAGATAGATAGAGAGACAGATAGATAGAGAGATAGATAGATAGATATGTAGATAAATTGATTGATGCATAGACGGACAGACAGACAGATAGATAGATAGATAGACTGGAAGATAGACGGATGGATGAATGGACAGACAGACATAGATAGATAGATAGATAGATAGATAGACAGGCAAACTGAAAGATGGATGGATAGATACGTAGATAATTGGATTGATGCATAGGTAGATAGATAGATAGATAGATAGATAGATAGATAGGATAGACAGACAGACAGACGATAGACAGACAGATGGACAGACAGACAGGCAAACTGAAAGATGGATGGATAGATAGATAGATAGATAGATAGATAGATAGATAGATAGACAGACAGATAGATAGACAGACAGAGAAAGACAGATAGACAGGCAAACTGAAAGATGATGATAGATAGATAGATAGATAGATAGATAGATAGATAGATAGATAGATAGATAGGTAGATAGATGGATAGATAGACTCTTAATGAGTCTAGTAAGACTGTAAAAAACTTAAAACCTAAAAGATATAAAAACCTCCTTGTGTTTGGTGTGAATGAAACGAAAAACCCCTTCTATTATCAATCTATAAATGTTATATAAGCCTTATAATAAACACATAGAGGGTGTAAAATATTAGTATAAAAGGTTATAGACATTCCAGTATTTTAGAACACACACACTTTACGAATTAGACTTGAGAACCAATTAGATTTAAAATACAACTAAGCCGTGTTTTTTTTTTTTTTTTATATAAAATGTGTAATTGTTTATGGAAAGTCCCTCGTATCCACAGTTGAGTACAGCTTGTGTTGTTTTGGAAACCCGAGTCCAAACCCGAGTGTTTTTTTTTGTTATTTTCCTCTCTCAGCGTCCAGATGTTCTTAGCAAGGATCTGGACGTCTCTGTGGACCAATGCGGGTTTTAGGATCTGCTCATGTTTTTAGATAAAGGAATCCGACTACAATATGATTCGGATTTATGGTTGAATGAATGCAATAAGTTACAGGGCACTAAAGCGGCGCATTTATCTGATCAGCAGCTTTAAATCCAATTACGCTTATCCGCGCCTGGGAGTTGGGGGGGTGGGGGGTTCAAATCTGTGGCCTTTTATTCTATCCCTGTCAATCCGAGTGATGCTAGTCACCCATGTGCACCTGTTAGCTTGTATACAGAATATTCTGGCACTTGACTGCAGCCAACGTATTTGTGGTTTGAGCAGTTTATAAAGATGCAGCGGCTGCCAGATGTGACTCAGTCCGAGAATGTGCTCGCTGTCTTAAATAAAAACAGAAGATTTAGTTCAACTCAAAAGAAAAGTTGGTAGAAATGCAAAACTTTTATAAGCTGTAGATGCAAGTAAAATTTTTTCAAGTGATTGTTGGTTGGCCCAAAATAGTAAAATTTACAAAAAAAAAACAAACTTAAAGTACTAGATGAAAGTTTTGCTGTTTAAATAAAAACAAAAAGATTTAGTTCAAATCATGAAAAAAAAGAAATGCAAAAAAATTTTATAAGCCCCCTTAAAAAAATGCCCCAAAGTAAAAAGCATTTTTTTCATGCTTTCTGATTGGTCCTGTTTTTTTTTGGCCCAAAATTTTAACCGTATGTGTTTACAAAATGTACTGATTGGTGTTATTTTAAGCGAATCAGATTTCACCTGTTGGTTTATTAGGTTAAAGGCCTCGCACAGGGGCCCAGTAGTGGCAATTTGGTGGTGCTGGGAATCAAACCCTGATCTTTCAATTAGCAATCCAACACCTTAACCACCTGTATAAGGTGAGGCTATACTGTCTCACTTTTACATTAGAATGTGCTATTATGTAATTAATACCGGGCCTGATCAGATAATGGCGCAGGTGTCGCCCAGACATGATGTCATGTTTTCCAAGTGATGCTGCGAAACAAGAAACAACTTCTGTTATCTTACCAACGACTTTTGGTTTCTGCGCAAATGTTGTCCCACTACTAGGGGACCTGCTTGACTGCCAACATTAAGCCAACAGGGACATGTGACCTATCGAAACACTCATCACATTGAGAAGACCTGCTTGATGGGTATTAGAGTGATGTCACAACAAAGACATGTGACGTATCAAAATGCTCACCACATTGAGAAGACCTGCTTGACTGGTACTACAGTGAATTCACAACAAGGAGTCCCAACATGAAACCAACAGGGACATGTGACCTATCAAAACGCTCATCACATTGAGAGGACTTGCTTGATGGGTAATATAGAGATGTTACAACAGGGACATGTGACGTATCAAAATGCTCAACACATTGAGAGGACCTGTTGACCGATATTAAAGGAATGTCACAACAGGGACATGTGACATATCAAAACGCTCTACACAGTGAGGGGACCTGTTCGATGAGTATTATAGTGATGTCACAACAAGGACATGCAACGTTCCAACATTTAAACAAACAGGGACATGTGACCCATCAAAACATTCAACACAATGAGGGGACCTGCTTGATGGGTATTATAGTGATGTCACTACAAGGACATGTGACATGTCAAAACGCAGATTAAAGACAAGGTTTGACTTTTGGCTCTGCAAGCACCAATCAGATTTTCTTTAGAAAATGTCTAATTGTTGTTATTGTTATTTTCCATCTCTGTGTATGAATATGCATGAATATGTAAATGATTAATTAAAGTTATGCATGTAAAAGCATGCATTATAAACGCACATGTTGAAACGCGGACAGGCGGTGCGGCGGCTCGGCAGTGTGTTACATAAGCGCGTGTCGACGGACAAAAAAAACCCCCCACGTCGTGCTTTGTTGTTGTTTATCATGCAAGGTAAACAAATGCATTCAACAAGCGCGCGAGCCTGGCTTTACACCCAACACAGACAGTCCAGATTTTCGCAAAGTAAGAAAATGAAAGCAATAGTAAAAAAAATAATATTAATAATAATAATAATGGCTTCTTGTAAACATTCTCGCTCGCAGTTATGCATTAAAAAAAACAGACCGGATGTTTATGTTCAAACGTGCATCACGAGATGCATCAAAGTGCACAAAATCGGTACAAATACATTCCAGCAGCTTCAACGCAAATATTTTACTGTCAAAATCGAAACGCATAGAAATTCACACCGACTTACGTTTGGGGTTTTTTCACGCCTCTTTTTCTTCCTCTATTATATTTCCTTGACTCATTTCCTAAGCTGAAACTGTCCGCGCTCCTGCTTGAGCCCTCGCGCTCTGATATCTCTGCTCGCTGTTCGAGAACGAACCGTCTGGGTGTGAACGACTCCTTTGAAGCGAATCGATTCACTAAGAAAAAGGCGTTTTTTTTTTTTTTTTTAACTTTACACTAAATTTACCAGTGCATTTGACTAAATATATATTTGTCCATAGGAATAACTGATACACACACACACACACACAGAGTTTAATTCATCTAAAGTGGTTTATTCAATTGAATCATTTAAAGATTCGTTATGGACAGCTAGGATGTTCTTCTCTAATCCTTACACAAACGGCTCATGCATTAAGTGCATTATGGGTATTTATATGCCTTTGGGACAGGTTTTTTTTTCAGCAGTACTGGCAGGTGGATCCACTAAACAATAACTGACTGGAACCTGGTATAGAAATGAACCGTCCATTTTATTAGGAACACTTGTACACCTGTGTAATTATGACTATGTAAATATCCAGTTATTTGGCAGCAATGAATGACACACCCTAATGCACATTTACATGTTTGGCAGATGTTCTCATCCAGAGCGACTTACATTTATCTCATTTATACAACTGAGCAATTAGGGGTTAAAGGTCTTTACTCAGCGGCCCAACAGTGGTGGCTTGGTGGAGCTGGGAATCGAACCTACAATCTTTGTCCAACACCCTAACCATGAGCCACCACTTCCCCACATCATCAGCTTTTAGGTAATGTTTGCGATAAACTTACACCGAGAACGTAATCTCTGTAATTGTTTTTCCAGTTTTACATTTACAGTATTTGGTAGACACCCTTATCCAGAGCGACAGTAATCTTATCCCCCAGTGGACATCGGCTCATTAATAAACTCATGCGATGTCTACCAAATGCTGTAAATGTAAGAACGTGGGAAACAGGATGATTCTTTAGCACATTCAGATACACATTAAATAACAAACGGCAAAAAAAGCCAACAGCTGTATTGTTCTTTAATAACCATTAACTGTAAACACAGAAATGGTTACTCAATAGCCCCATCATGTGGTCAGGATAAGAATGCAGGGTAAAGGCTTTTTTTAAAAAAAAAGAAGATTATTTTATTTTATTAAACATGGATTCAGAGTCTCTGGTTCCAAGGCTGAATTTGGGTGTCGATGCGCCGATACCGAGTACCGATTTCTTGTCGTGATCGGATGATACCGGTGCCAATTTTGATGCTTCATGCTTCATATAACTAATATGTAAGTTCTCTGATCAACATTAGGGCAAATAGCGAATTTACATTCATAGTAATTCTGCGTCAAAGAACATTTTGAACCCCGATGCATAATGTATGACCTTGTGCGTTGATGTCATCAAATTGCGATCGTTCGAGTCATAAAAATGTGATTATCGGGCCATACCGATCACCGGCCGATCTATCCAAGCATCCGTAGTTTCAAGTTTTCTTCATGTTTGTGTGGGTTTTCTTTTGTTCCTCGTCTTCTTCCACCACTGACAAAATACCAGAAGTTGGAATAGTAACATAAAAAGGGTGCTCGGTAACAGTGTTCCTGACGCATGATGATACTGCCCATGATAATGCACATACTGAAGAGTTTTTGTCTCTCATGCTTGTAAAAAAAAAAAAAAAAGGTTCTATGTTCTGTGCTTGTAAAAAACAATGTGTGCAAACTCGCCAAACAGACAAACAGTTCAGTTTGTTCAGTGCAGTCGCTGCTGATGAACCTCAGCGGCGTGTACGGTGGAGGTGCCAAGAGGACTTTGGGAAACAGGGTCTTCGCTTCGTATAGTTGACGGGCTCTCCATCCGTCTCATACTCACCATACAAGTTTCTGGAGCTGCACCTTAAAACCAGCACATTGAGAGAAATAACATGTTAAAGTAAAGGTTTAGTTTTAGTTATGGTGTTGAACAGAAGGTTTCAGATCAAAGTCATCATTTTAACACTTTTCCTGTAATTTGTAATTGTTTTGGCTGATTGATTTTTTTAAAAATTGTTTTATGTTAAATTTTATTACCTTTACAGGGTTTTTTTTTGCACTACGGCTATAAATAGTTTAGCTGAACGAAAACTACCTGGTATCACTTGTATTGCTGAATTTGAGCCATTGTTTGGACCGTTCTGTCCGTTCTCTCCAGACTGAGGTTTTTTCTGCAGAGAGAAAGAATAAGTTCCAGTGTCACATCTGTACACAGGGATACTGATCGAAATGTGCTTGGCTTGATAACGAACCTGTGCACAGATGGTTTTTGTCCTCTGTCCTCTGTCTTGGTACCTGAAGACACTAAAGAGAAGTAGGAAAGTAAAGAAATTGACAGTGAAAATTGATTTGCAAATGAATACCAGCTGTTTGCGAACTCGTATCAAGTCATCTATCAAGGAATTCTCGTTTATCTATTCAAAATGGACAGATTGCTAAATGAAACCTTATAAAATAACTAAAAAATTATTTATATGCAATTCTACATTTCAAAATGCAATATTTACTCGACTCTTTTTGCATACTGCAACATTGCTGGCGCTTATTTTTGTATAATGCGATTAACATTAATCGTCCCAAAAGGGACTTAAAGGGATATAAAAAAACCAATGCATTAAAATAAAAAAGATTTTCATAAATACTCTAAAATGTACCTTGAGTTGCCAGACGATAGTGCGTTACACCCAAAACATATCTTAAATAATCTGCAGTTCTGAAAAAAAGAAAAGAAAAGCGAATGTTATTCAACTGATTCAGAATGCATCTGCACGTGTTGCTTTTAATCTACCAAAGTTTTCACACACCACTCCACTGCTGCGCTCCATTGGCACCTTACTCTTTTCAACAGTTTTTTGTTTGAACTATTTGTGAACTATTGTATCGGTATTGAGCTGTTCAATCATGTGACTCAAAGCACTTCTTAAACGTCGCTCTGGACAAGAGCGTCTGCTAAATGATGTAAATGTAAGTTTAGTTTAAATTACAGTCTTTATCACTAAGGAATGGCCAGAGTGCACAAGAGTCCAGCGGTTTTTAAATTTTTTTTGTCTGATACCCCCTTTTTGGTCAATTTTGTGGAGGACGAATTACAAATTTGTCCATTTTTTGGTCAACCAGGGGATCATGGATAAAATTAGCTAACTCAATATGATCGTTCTTCTTAATGCTAACTGCTCAACACTTTTTAAAATAGAACACGACCCCCCAACAGAGCTCGCTGAGGCCCCCTCTTGGGTAGGGACCCCCCCTGTTGAGAACCGTCATGTCAATTTTTTTTTACACTGGGGCTGATATACAGTATATAGACACTAGGAAAGTCTGATATTTATCAGGTCAGATGAATTATCGGGCGATATGGGTGAAAATTGTTATTTTTATTGCTCCGATAAATGAATGAAATCTAATAACTAGATCCGTTGATGTAAGGTTTGCTGGTATGTCAATCAATCAGTCCAATTGATTTGAGATTAATCCGTTTTCAGAGTGCAATTGACTAGCCAGTGTTGCCAGATTGGGCAGATTAAGTCAGACAGAAATAATTGCATTAATCTGGTTGGTAATATTTGGGCTGCTTCTTAATACAACTGGCGAGTTTAGTTTTAACTACTAATTTGTGATTTTAATTAATTTTTGATTTAATTATTTATCGGTTATGAGAAGAATTTTTTGATTATTGGTATCAGTTAAAATAGTTTATATTTTGCATCCCTAATGGATACATATGACACAGACAAAGGGTTAAAATGGTAGCTGATCTGCCACTGCTGGGCCCCTAAGCAAGTTCCCTTGATCCTTAACTGCTCAGATGGATGAAAAATAAGATTAACGTAAATTGCTCTGGATAAGGGCGTCTACGATATTACAGAAATGTTACCTTTCTGTCGGAAGACGGTGTCTGCGTAGAGCCTTCCTCCAGCTTCCTGGAGCTCTGTAACTGTCGCTGCTTCATTACGTACTCATATGTACTCATGCCCTTATATACTGCAAGAAAAGAGAGAGAGAGAGAGAGAGAGAGAGAACCTTACATATATATTGCATTTCATTCTTTTAAGAAGATTATCTGGAGGTTATAGTTCAAATACCATTCACACATGTATCCAACTGAGCAGCTGAGGGTTAAGGGTCTTGATCAGGGGACCAGCAGTGGTGTTGGGAATTGAACCCACAATCTTCCGATCAGCAGTCAATAGTGGTAGCTTAACCATTGAGCTAATTTATTTAGTTAACATTATTACTAAAAGTAGAACATCTTATTTGGGATTCATTTTTATGATAGACAGATGAGGGCTAGTCACATGATCTCTAGTATCCCAAAGCAGACCCAGCATTTTTATATTCCTCTTGTCCGCTATGTACATCTTAGTCCCTTAGGTGTTTGTATATATATTTTTTTACCTTTAGAAATCATTACTATCCTTTTTTTTTTTATTCTTAGGGAGTCTTCTGTCGCTACGACCCTTTCAATCCTGACAGCCTTCATCTACTAGTTATTAAAATCCATAAAGCAGACCTATAAGCAGACATCTTTTTTTGAATAGAGGCTTGATAGTAATTTAAGCCAGAAGTTGGTATGAAACCACTAGATAAGGCGCGTCCCTTATATATCGCTGAATTGAAAAGCTTACTAAACTCCAGGTATGTTACCTTCTCTGTCATTGCTAGGCATTTTGCTTAAATTTAATTTATTAGATTTACAGCCTCTGGCAGACGTCCTTATCCAGAGCGACTCTTTTATCTCTTATATACAACTAAGCAATTAGGGGTTAGGGGCCTTGCTCAGAGGTCCAATGGTGGCAAATTAGTGGTGCTGGGAATCGACACCCGATCTTCCAATTTAGCAGTCCAACACCTTAACCACTAAGCTACCGCTTCCTGCACATTTCTTTCGATAAGCAGGACGTTTTTTACTCACTCAGATATATGTGGAAGTTAAGTAAATGGCAGAGCATCAGAAATGAGGTGCATGCGATGAGGACAGTAATGACGGCCAACACGAGGATACTGGCGGAACTGGTCTGTACCGGTGCGAACGGCAGGAAGACCAACCATGTTGTGCTGTCATTAATAGCTGTGTAGAAAAATGGAAAATGACACTCAATCACACCGGTTCTATCATAAAAGAACACGTAGAGCAAATTCTGATTAGCATAGTGCAAACCAGATGCGGTTCTAGACCCTAAAGCAATTGAGTTTTTTGTTGACTGTCATAAAATAATACATTTCTTAAATATAAAGTCTACATTTTTTGCATTTCGCAAGCTAGAAGTAATACTGGTTAATGATCATAATTAAATGGTGACAAACAGTAGCCAGGGATAAACCCCTCTAAGGATAAAATGGTAGAACCGCCTCTAGTGCAAACCCTGGTAGCCAATCTAGACACACCTTAGGGTTTTTTTTTATTAGTGTAGGGCATAATTTATATGTGCTTCTACAAGCGACGGCTTCTAATCATGTATTCACCTCGAAAAGCAGTTGCCGTCCTGAGAACTGCAGGATTCGCAAAGTGTTCGATGAAGACGAATGAAATGACCAGGATGAGAAGAAACACTCCGCAAACGGCCGTAAGCACGGTCAGAAAAAATAGCCTGGGATAGAAAATGCAGGATCTGTAAGAAACACTCCAAACTCCTTTACTAATGATTTTATTTTGGAAATTTACCAGTAGTTCCTCTTCCCCACGCAGTTGTTGAGCCAGTTGCAGTGGTGGTCAAAGTCGGCAATGCACTTGTTGCAGCTGCCGCAGTGTTTCACTTTGGATCCTCTGCGGAGAAACAGTAAACGAGCTGACTCAGACAGGATGCTGGGTTTTCTCTTTGTTGTAGCAACAGTCATAGTGAAAAAAACAGCAAACAGAGCTCCGAGTCTAAGGCGCTAATTAATACCTTACAGTCGGGTTACATTGGGTGTGTAAAGCAGCTGGAATATAAAAATGGACAACGTATGTTTTTTTTTTACTTTTGTAAACAGCTATTCAGAAACGTTTAAGATTCGTATGATATAGTGGTGTATTTTTGTGTGTTCTTGGTGCTCTGAACTCTGAGCTATTTGCAAGCTGATAAACATAAATGTTTTTTTTCTTATTTACATTTACAGCATTTGGCAGACGCCCTTTTCCAGAGCGACTAACATTTATCTCATTTATAGAACTGAGCAATTAAGGGCCTTGCTCAGGGGTCCAGCGGTGGTAGCTTGCTGTTGCTGGGAATCGAACCCACGATCTTAACCATGACCCACCACTTCTCTTATTTATTTTTAAACTGTGATATTTTTTTTTTACATGCAATATTTAAAGTTTATTATAATGATTGGACCGAACATTTTGATTGGTCGACCAAGTCCTTCCACAGAATATATAAATACATATAAATTCATTTGGCCCACTGTACCTAATGATTTGCTATCGGGGTGTGAAGAGACTTTCAACCAGCAGAACAAAAAAAATTTAACTACACATTCTTAAGACTACCATTCTAATAGGAATCTTCTGGGGTGGACACAGAAAAAGAAACAATATCCCCCTCTAAACTTAGTGCTTTAGTACATCAGCAATTCCAGTCTAGATTAAGTAGAGTTGTGTCTAGGCTACCTGTACTAGCTTGACCTTGGAGCAGTTGGAAGTTAAAAGACTTAGGAGGCCATGGGTGACCCTTTGGCAAGTCCTGCAAACTCCTATTATGTTATTCACTAGCTATGACTGGGGGGTACATACACATCGACATCACACAGGTTGCAGTGCTGATTGTATATAACATGTGGTTGCTTCCTCCTGTCGAACACGGGCATGGGGATGGAGTAATCCTTTTTCATACGCACAGCATAATCAGCAGGGTCGATGGTCTCCGCCGCCAGGTGAGTCAACAAGTGCAGGACGAACGCTGTGCCGATCACCTGGTTGGAACTATATTAAGGTTTATATGTACATACCGTATAGACACAACAGAACATCTGAGAGATAGCAAGTTGTTCTTTTATGAATGACATCAAAAAGAGAGCAGGATACGCCGTATGAGATGTAGTTCCACGGCGAAGGTAGGAGTGGGATATAAACTCCAAAGCCTACGATGGCCATGAAGCCGTATAAAAGCCACCCCACAGGTTGGAGGACATGAATCGGTAAGGACCATCCGTTCACTCGAGAATGAACTGGTGCTGAGACGAGTTCATTGTTGCTTTCTCTCCACGTTGGCACTGTGCGTCTGGAACGCCGATCCAAACGGCTCACCTGGAACACAGAAATTAATTTCAATTAATTTTAATACATTTTTCATGAGCATTTTGTATGTGGGAGCAGCATGGTGGATTAGTGGTTAGCACTGTTGCCTCACAGCAAGAAGGTCGTATCTCCTGCCGGGGTCTTTCTGTGTGGAGTTTTGCATGTTCTCCCCATGTTTGCATGGGTTTTCTGCAGTTACTTTGGGGTTTTTGTCCACAGTCCAAAAACATGATTAGAAATGAGTGGGTATAGATGATGGATGGATGGATGGATGGATGGATGGATGGATATTGTAAAGGGTACTCGGAGCAATACCCCTCCAGGCCACCAGAGGGCAACCCCGGGACTTTTTCTGCCAGGTGCCCTGTTTTTGTTAATGTAGTCTGTGTCATGTGTATAGTCTTGTGATTGGTTGATTGTTTCCAGGTGTTGCTTGTTTCCCTATTTACTTTGTGTATATAGACACCCCTGTGTTTCAGTCTATTTCTGTTGTGTGTTGTCTATGGTATGTCTTTTCCTTGGATGTTAAAACTTGGACCTTCTACATCCGACATGTAGACATTGTCACATGACATTCATCGTCACAACAATGCAAATTTAAAGTTCAATTATTTTCTATTTACTGAAACTTTCCGCCTCAAAGATCTCAGCGGTCATGCTTTATTCACTGAAACATTCTAATTAGAACTTCTGATAACTAGACAATAACTTGCTGGTCATGTGACGCTAACTTACCAGTGCAGAGATTTTATTCAGCGAATATCGCTAAGTTTGATCTGTTTAATTCTGAATGACTTGTTGTACGGATCTTCAATCTGATTTGCCTGTGAAGTAAACTAGCTCTGAAAATGATCTTCACTGCGGCTAATGCTAATGCACTGTTCAACACTCACTAACTTCATGTCCTCATTTATCTCACCCATATACCTCCTCTTTGGTCTTCCGCTTTACCTTCCGCCTGGTAGCTTCATTCCTAACATCCTCCTACTAATATATTAACTATCCCTCCTCTGTACATGTACAAACCACCTCAATCTGGCTTCCCTAACATTCTCCCACGCATGTCCTGTTAGAAACACGTCTTTTTTCGCTGATGGTGTTTTCAGAACACATTTCTACCCCATCCATGAGCACTTCGAATTTAAAAACTCGATTTTTCCTGAAGGGAATTGTAAATTAGATTGGTTGTATAAGCAGACTATAAGCAAGCAGATGAAACGGGCACCTGCTTAACGGTGAGGAGGAGCTCGTTGTGCAAATTGATGTGGAAAATCAGCAAAGTTAATTGAGTTGCCTAGCAAATACAACCACAGATCCACTCTGCCGTGTGGTTCACTCCTGAGGTGAGACCGGTGTCTATCTGTTACAGTCTTTCACCTGCATTTCACTCCTTCTCTGTTTAGATAAGGAGTTAACTTGGCTTTTATTCAACATTTTATAGTCGTGTTTAACTTTTTATATCGAACTTTATTCTGTATTTAATCAACTGTTACTGTATTTAACATTTATTGTGTTTTAGAATTGGACATAGTTCTATTTCTCTTTGTGTTACTTTACTTTATATAATCTCCTGCCTATTTTAGTCAACGGTGGTTAAAGTGTTAGACTGTTAGATGGAAGATTGCTGGTTCCATTCCCAGTACAAACAAATGATCACTTCTGGGCCCCTGAGCGATGCCCTTAAACCCCCACTAGCTCAGATGTATAAAAGAGATAAATGTCCACCCTTGGACACCCTTATCTATGGTGGGAGCTTAGCGGTTAAGGTGTTGGACTGCTAACTGAAAGATTGTGGGTTTGATTCCCTGTACAACTGATGGGCCCCTAGGCACGGCCCTTAATGCCTAATTGCTCAGTTGTATAAATGAAATAAATCTGAGGCCCTTTGGATAAGGACGTCTACCAAATGCTGTAAATGTAAGATTCAAGAGTTTATTGAATCTTACATTTACAGCATTTGGTAGACATCCTTATCCAAAGTGACTCAGATTCATTTCAAGAGTTTATTGTCATGTGTTTTATTGTAAAATAAAAGTCTTATTCTGTGATTCCACCCAGCAGTCTAATCACAAATTATAAGAAAAAGGCACAATTTATTGTGTTTTGTCCAACTTCTACTTCCTGGTAGATTATTTTTCTTCATCCAGTTTTTAATTTGATATTAATTTCTAATTCCTGCTTCATTTAATCTGCTATTTATCATAAAGATTAACTTTAATCTGGGTTTAGTTTCTTTACTTTTATTACTCTGTTCTAACTGTGCTGTTAAAAATAAATCTTCTTATTTTTGCCTTTATTATACCTTTACCCATGTTTAATATATATTTTACATATATATTAATCTAGATCAATTAAATAATTATATAAAATCTATATTTTATATAGATTTTTACGTTTCTAATCAACATTAAACCTGTTAAAGGCTATTTCTTTGCTACAATTTACAACAAGTAACTTAGTATTTAACTAATAATGGACAAAATGATGCCCGTTTCTTACCTCACCGGTCTTCATTTCATCTGTATGACTTTATATTCATCTGTAATCATCTTTATTTAATTCTCAGTCGTGTTTATTGTCTATTTCCAGAATTTCTGATTTATTTGCACTGCTTCGTCTGTTAATTGTGACGTGTCGCATATGCAAATGAGGCGCTGTGTCCTAGCAACGCTGTATAATGCGTCTCTTTATGAAAATAGAAAGATATCAGCTATTAAAAAGCAAACAGACCATAATACTCATCTGATCGTTAAAAAAATCACTTTTATTCTAACTTTTTTATTCATTATATAGAAATATTACTGTTTTGTGAACTAACCAAATGTTCAGTGGATAAAAGTGTTTTTTAATAAGAACTAAATTATAAAGTTATGTGCTATAAATACTTACATTCGTCATTTTATATGTTTAACAGCATCCTTGGATTTGAAGATGAAATCATACGTCGTTCACATCCAGTTTCCACAAATTCTGATTCCCCCGGTACATCCAGCGTTGGATTATTACTTAAAAAGCAAAAATGTGCTGGAATAAACATTGTACGCAATTCACACCTTATTAAATCATTAAATCTACTTGTTAAAAATAGCGCAATAACTTTTCATCCTTGTTGCAGGTCGAGTTGAAGAAGTTACCCAGGTTTGAATCTCTACAGGTGCCACACAACCACCTGGATACTAGCGATGTGTCGGTTGAGAACGAATCGAATCTTTGAGAGTCGACTCCCGTCTAAGAGACGTTTGTTCTCGCACCTTTTGTAAGTTTTTTCCCTCACATCCTTTTGCTACAAATTTGCGCTTAAAGTTTGTTAAGTAATCTTTAAAAATACCTGTAAAAAACAATAATATTTCATAAACGCCTGTTTGGGAAGCACACACGACGCATTAGGGTTGGTAAATGTATACAAACGTGCAATATAATCTTAATAAATAGGAAAAGTAGTATGTATAAGCGAATTTTAAAACTATTTTTGGTTTAGCTTTTCGTAAAAATGTGTGTTTTTACAGAGAAAAGTGTCGGTAAGGCGAAAGAGTCGGCTCTTTTTCAAAAGATCCGACTCATTTAGAGAGCCGGAATTCCCATCGATACCTTACATACGTTTCTTGCGCAAGCGCAGTCGCTGCATTGTGCGTCCTGTCAGCTCAAATTCATATAAAATACCTTATAAATAACCGACCTGCTAATAATTCTGTAAATAATAACAATCATAAACGGTAAATATAAATTAACTTTTAATTATTTACATAAAGGATTACATAATGACCTAATCCAGTGTGATAAAATCCTTATAGTATTAGTACATAGTACAAAGTACTTGTCTTTGTCATCCTACTTCATTACTTAAAAAAAAAAAAAAGACTAAAATAAAGAAATACACAGCAAAGATGAATGCAAAAGGAGCATTTATTGTACAAAAAAAAAAAACCTGATAACTGACCTAATCTGTACAGGTTCACAGACACAAACACACAATCACATCATCATTCAGAGAAACACTGCACACATCAGCTGGCACCTGGATCTGCTTCTGGAGACTGCAGAAATTCATAAGGGTCGTGAACCATCTCCGCCTGGTCCCCGACACCCAGGTGAGGTGAACTTCCTGCATGCATAACAAGAAAAAAAACAAGTATTACGTTTTTATTGGACCAAAAATAAGCAGCAACTATGAAGCCACAGTCAAACCGTAAACATTAATCAGTGGTTAAGGTGTTGGACTGCCAAGCTAAAGGCTGTGGGTTCGATTCCCAGCATCGCCAAGTTACCATTGTTAACTACTCAGTTGTGCCAAATGCCAGAAATGTAAATGTCTAATCGACTTTTTATGCTGGTTTTATATAAGAGAAGCAGTTACAAACATTCCAACAAACAGTTTGTGGAAAAAGTTGGAATTAAAGTCTGTAATCACTTTATGTAGCTTAAAAAAATCCAAAATATTTGGCAAAGTAGGTTTTTCTATATCACAGTATATTTTTATATTATATATTTTTATTTTATTTTATTTTTTTTGTCCCATTTCCACTGTATATAGATATTTTTACTTAATTTGATAACTTTAATCTTAAACTTTAATTAATTTAATAAAACTAAATTTGTTTTTAAATTTATTCTGTCTTTTAAACCCAAACAAAAACACCAATATCTCAATTCTTTGTCTATAATTTTTAATTTTAACACGACCCTAAGAAACGAAAGTGCTTAATAAACACAAGGAACCATCAACAAACACTTTCACTAAGCTGGAATTGTTTCAGGATCTTGTTGTGTGTTACCTAAATGGTGCTGGTCTCTCTCGGAGACATTGGAAAGAGAGGAGAGATTAGAGGAAGGTCTGGATCCGACCCTGTCCACCGCTGCGTCCTGGAATTCTTGTAGCAGCTTGGCCGTGTCGTCAAAATGCTGGTGTGAATCCTCATGCTCAGGTTCCTTCTTCACGTGTTTCCCGGCTAAATAAATAGATATATAAATAAATAAAAAGACGCATCAGCGCCGCTCAGTTGCATGACGAGAAAAGACTTACCCAGAGGATTGAGCATATCCAGGGTCATGTCTGGGTAATTCTTCAGACTCATGAAGTCTAGCACTGATCCAGTGTCCATCATGGCTTCATCTGCACTCTGAGATCACAAAAGCAGTAACCTAAATTTGCAAGCTTTGGTGTTGATCTTTGGTGGTTTGATCACGTACTAAAATCGTTATTTATTGGTAGGATTTAGACGCAGCTAATACACACACCTGCAAATATCTAAAACTACTACTACATCTTCTATAATTACAAGCCGTAGATTAAATGCTACAGCTGTTTCTTTTAGTGTAACAGTTTAGAAGGCTAACTGAAGAGATCTTCGTTTCATGATCTCACCTGCATATCACATAAAGCTGATTTGATGTCGTCTACCGGCAGGTTTCTTTTCTGAAAAAGCAAATCGGTATTTCTGTTACCGCTACCCGACTTGTATAACCACGCCCACTTTACAGCAAATAATATTAAAATACTTCAGACAGAAAAAGGTTTGCTTTAGGCTGTTCGTAAGAGACCTGTCGGATTTGGTAAATGGCCTTGGAGTGATCGTTGCCGGTCATTTTGTCTAACAGATCGTCGACGAGCCTCTTGGTGAAACTGCCGCAGTCTTTTACGAATTCCTGGAGGCTGAAGATGCACAGATAAAACATCACACATCTAATGAGAGATAACGGATATTTATGTATTTACAATTACGTAAAAATGGAACAGTTTGACCAATAAAAGACGTTAAATAGAACAGTACAAAATGTTTACTACAGTACAGGACGTTACACAATTGTACATGAGGAAGTGGTAGATGTGTCGGTCTGCTAATTGGAAGATCGGGGTTTAATTATCAGTACCACCAAGCTGCCACTGTTGGGCCCCTGAGAAAAGACCTTAACCCCTTATTGCTTAGTTGTATAAAAAAAAAATAACAGTAAGTCGCTCTGGATAAGGACGTCTGGAAATGTATTTAAATTGATAGGACAGATTGAGAGATGAAATGGGGGGGAGACAGAGAGAGGGGTGGGACCGAAAAGGACACGAGCAGGAATCGAACCCGGGTTAAAATACTTTCACTAAACATTTCTTGGCACTTAAATTATACAATTGAGCAATTAAGTGGTTAAGGGCCTTGCTCAGAGACCAAACAGTGGCAACTTGGTAGTGCTGGGGATTGAACCCTAATCTTTTGTCCAACACCTCAACCACCGAGATACCCCTTTTCTCCAGGAAAATGCACACCACAACCATCAACAATACTCATCAATGTTAAAAGCAAACCTGAGAGCGCACTGCACCCCAGTCTCGTCCCCATAAGCCGAGTACAGCATATCCATCTCTTCAGGAAGCAGGTCCGGGTAGACCGAGTTGTTCTGCAGGGTCTGAACGTGGTACGCGCTACTCAGGAACGTCACTGAACCCAAATAAAAAAGGAACAACAGTGGAGCAAAATGGTTACTGTTAAAGGGCGACATAAAACCGAGAGCTTTAGTCTAATTACCTTTGTGTCTCCGGTCATCTTTGAACCCTAACGTTGTAAGACCAGGTAAGAGCTTATTGGAGAGAGAGCTTAAATCTACCACATGGGTCTCTTCATCTGTAAAACATTAAATGTTAGAAACAGGAAGGACCGAGATTGAAGGATTCCACATGAAAAAAAACAAAAAAAACCCAAGATTGGACCAATCAGGAGCGTCGGGTCTATTTTTTTTTAACAGAATGACTAACAAAAGGATTTTGTAATATTTGTCTGGAAATTTAAAAATGACTATAATAAACAGACGACAGCAAACGTATTAGCAGCAAACTATGAGGCTACACTTAATATTATTAAACTTTAATTAAATACAAGCATTTTAATACATTTGTGTTGTGTTTTCTGTGTCTAATGTGTTACATCAATCAAAGACTTGCATTAAAAAAACATTCTTGGATGGAAAGTGGGAAATACACTATATGGGTCATAATATTGGGGCACCTGACATCCATGGGGGATGTGGTAGCGCAGTGGTTAAGTTGTTGGATTGCCATCTGGAAGATCTGGGAATTCTGCAATATCTGGGTTTGATTCACAGTACCACCAAGTTTCCACTGCCCCTGAGCAAGGCCCTTGACCACCAATTGCTCAGTTGTATAAAATATTTGTAAATTTGTGTATGTGTTTTTTTTTTAACATCCTTTACCAGATGTTAGTCTCACTCTCTTTTCTATAATGACCTCTACACCTCTGGATAAATCTTTCCACTCGATTGTGTCATGTGACTTTGTGTTCCTTCAGTACTGAGAGTATCAGTGAGATCAGACACTAATGTTGAGGTGAGGAGGTCTGGGGTTCAGTCAGAGTTCCAGTTCATCCCAAAGGTGTTTAAATTAAAGGGGTTGAGTCAGAATCAGGACTCTGTACAGGACATTAGAGTTCTTTTACTCCAATCAGAACACTTCATGGATTGTCTTAGTTCCAGTGAAGGACTAATGTAATGCTACAACATAGTAAGACAGTCTAGACAACAAGTTTGTGTAAGATACCCTTATGTGTGTGTTGGTAAAGAGTCCACAATCGTTTGGCTATGTGGTGTATATGTTCGTCTATAGTGGCGTGTACCTTCAGCCTCTGGATCTTGATTAACTACAGTATAAATCAGAGATCCGTCTGCTTCCTTTTTAATGTATCCGATCTGAATGAAGGAAACGGAAAGGAAACCCATCAGAAAACACATCAGCAGTTTGTCTTTCTGAACGATATTTTTTTTAGACACCGCGTACCTTCGAGTTTGGCATGTAGCGGTTGATTCGATCGCGGGCCTCGTCGGCTGCGTGTTCCACCAGAGCCAGGACGTGTTCCTCAGCCGTGCTGTCCGTCAGGCTACACGCGTTCCCTTCCGGCTCGTACAGATCACTGAGAGAAAAATATTTAAAAAATGTTTGCACTGTGTGTGAAGCACCAGACAAACAAGTGTGTATGTACAGAAAGCATGTGGTTTAAGAGTGAGCTCTGATTGGCTCTTATTTTTGTTGTAAGTGAATTAATATCATTATTCCTTTTCCCTTCTTTCCTTCCTCCCTCTAGTGGACAACATTAGTATTACAACCTTCGTCTGTAAATCCGATTGATATAAATGGCTGAATAAGTTGAGTCATTATCTTTATTACTGATAATAATAAACCAACAATACACTTAAATGAGCTAATTCATGATTCTTGCTTGTTGATACATCATCAGCATGGGATATTTATAGTCCTGCATTACTAACGGTTTGATTTTTCAGTTTGTCTCTGCCTCCCAACCTTTTTAGCGCTTGCTGCTACTGCTTGTAGCCTAAAGTGTTACAGCCTCTGTTTTAGAAAATTCTCTGTTTTAAAAAGCCAATTTAGCTCTATGACAAAAAATGGTGGTGCCGGTAGACGGGTTGTACTCAGTATTGCTGCTAAAAAAGGAACTATCCTACCCTTGTCTATTTTGTTGAGCTTCAACGTCAAACCACCAAATGAAGTCTGGGTAAGCAATGGCTGCTTGGACTTGCACTTAAAGAGTGTGGAGAAGAGAAGCTCACCAGCGAATTGGGACACCCTACAGATGTGCACCCCTCAGCGGGAGCTCGCAGTTAAGGGGCACAATTGCGGCTATTAGGATTCAGACCTGCCTAAATACTACAAATCCCACAAATAACATGATTGAAACATGACGACAATCTGTAAAATCTCTTTTATTGCTGTAAAATAGCAGGAGGGTGTGTATATTTATGTTTATAGTTACTGGAGTATAACTGTGCCGCAGAGGTCCCGGAAATCCTTTATTTACCTCAGCATGGGTTCCTTCACCGGCTGCTTTTTGGATTTTTTGGCTGACTCCGTATGGAAATGGGCGACCTCTGGAACAGGTTCCTCACCTACCACGTCCTCGTCGCCCAAAATGGCGGCCTGCTGAGAAAAATCCATGTCGTGCATGAAAGACATGCTGCGCTTCAGAGCTAACAGCCGCTCCTGCAAACAGAGCAGAAAAAGAGCCAGGCAGCCAAGTGTTTACTTCTCCATCATCTGGCCTTAGCGTGGGCCATGACCATGGGAGTGTGGGAAGGTACAAGACGATGGCGTGCAATGGGAGAAGGCTCCGGCGTGGGATTCAAAAATAAATAAACGGAAGCAATCGAGTCGGGTGCATGGCAAGCAACTTGTTGTCACTCATATTAGTATCGAAATACTAAGCGTTAATAGCGCATTTTAATACAAGGGTGCATGAAACTGAAAAAAAAAAATAAAATTTAAAAAAAAATATATATACATATACATATATATATATATATATATATATCGGACAAACCAATCGAAAGCAAATACAGATAGGTGGCAGGTTACTTTGCTCATCATCTTGAAGCCTGTGTGGAGAAGCTTCTTGGCAGCTTTATAGTAGACTGTCTCGGGTCTGTTATACACCATGGCGTTGTCACACATCAGCTTGAAGTCAGCCTAAACATCAGAAAGACAAGAACAGGGAACATTCAAATAAAGGAACTTGCATGGAGACATCTTGGATTTACTATGTTAGCAGAGTAGGAAAGATTTCGTCATCTATAACAAGTGTAAAATGTCCCAGTGTCTTCTAACACTACTATGGTCCAATCTGTAGACCTCCTGTAGGTCTAGGGGTCTTTGTACCTTTGTTTAAACCTGTCTTTAACCTTCCTTATCTGTCGGTGTAAATTTTTTTTGTTATTACATGTTTATAAATCAGTTATAAATCAGCCTAGTCTTTTTTTCCTGCTTAATCTTTGTAATCCTGTAGTTTGTAAATAAGTTAATTAAAATAATTTTTTTAGTGATATATTTTTAGCCATTTTGCCTTTATTGATAGGACAGATCGGGGATGAAATTGGGGGTAGAAAAGGGGGGTGGAACCGGGAGTCGAACCCGGATTGCCGGAGCGTGGCGGCGGATGAGTGCTGGCACTGTAACCCACTACAACAAAGTGCCGGCTGTTATGGTTATTTTGTACACCAAATTAATCTAGTCTTAATAACATTTTTTTCCAAATACCTTAAACTCTGTGACGGTTTTGTATTCGTTCATTGCGATTTTTTCCTTCATGGTGCTGAAGTCCATGGGGTGTTTGATGATGGAGGAATAACCTGGCGCGATGGCGTCCGTCACGGGGAAGGCGAAAAACCCGTGAGCGTCTTTCCTGAGCACCAAACCAAAAGCAGTGGATAAGTGAGGAAGGTAATCTCTCTAACTCTAACTGAACTTTTAATAGAAACAAAAAAAAAAACACTCGGTGTGATTAGTACCTCTGTAGAAGACGCAGGAAGTGCTCGAGGAGCTGCTGACGAGGCGTGCTCTCGCTTTCTGGAACAAGATACATCAAATGTAGTACGTCCGAATTTCATTCATACTCCCTGTAACTATACTATATAGAGCATACTTTCTTAAATCCAGTATATAAATTAATAGTATGTATTTTTGTATGGAGCCATTCGAGTAAATTGCTACCTTGCTGAGTGCGACAGGCTCGGACAGGACGGTCCACCTGCGTCTCCGGCTCCACCTTTACGCTGGGGAACTCATCAACCTCCATCTCAAACTTCTCCCTTTTTCTTTTCCTCTCTTCCACCACCACCACCACCTGCAGCACCAACCATCCAAAAAATGTATTATTAAAACGTATTAATAAATGTATTGTGTTATTACACAAATCTCGTGTGAAGCGTAGCAATGTATCTGTTGAGGCTTAAGGAGCAGCCTACCGGTTTGACCTCTACAGATTTAGGCAGGGTGAAGGGCTCAACCGGGACGCTGCTGGCTGTGTTTTCTAGCTGCTCTCTTTCACGTTTTTTCTTCTTCTCCTCCTGCGGAATGATAATTGAAGCTATAAGCTCTAATCATTTACATGCAAATGATGTGCTAATGGCTATTTATATACGATGCTTCGTTACATGTTATTATTTTATTAACCTTTCTTCTTCTTCTTTCTTCATCGTCCAAGTGCTTGTCCTTCTCTTTTTCCGATTTCTTTTTCTTCTTCTTTTTCTTTTCCTTGTGCCGCTCCCGTTCATGGTCAGAGCGATCGTCGTAATAACTCGAGTCGTGTCCCGAACCAGAGAGTTCGGTGACCTCGCTGCCTCCCACCTTTAACACTAATTTTAGTGGTTTATCCAAGGGCTGGTCTTCATAATCTGGGTGTTAAAAAAAAAAAAAAAGATTTAACAAGTCTGATGATGTTATAAATAAAAAACAAATACAGTTGCGGGTTTAAAACAAAGTGCAAATCTAATTAATGCCATGATGAAATTACACTTCTTGTTGGAAGACTGGATATTTTTATATTCTAACATTATATTCTACTATCATTTATTTTAAGATAGTTAAATTTTATTAAGCGTTAAAGTTTAACTATAAATCAATAAATAAATCCCTCCCCGTACCGCTCGACTCGTCCCACCATCCCTTAAGATGCAAAGTAGGTTTTATTCAAGACTTTTTTCTGTTCTGGCACCAACGTAGTGTAATAACCTTTCTATAACTGGTAATAACTGGATCAGAGCACTTGCAGAATGATGTTAATGTAACTGTATGGGGAAGTGGTGGCTTAGTGATTAAGGTGTTAGACTGATACCAAAAAGATTGGGGTTCGATTCCCAGCACCATCAAGCCACCACTGTTGGGCCCCTGAGCAAAGCCCTTAACCCCCGATTGCTCAGTTGTATAAAGGCGATAAATGGATAAGGGCGTCCGCCCTTGGATCTACCAGAGGAAAAGTCGTTTAAAATGACTGACAATATTTGCATCCAAAACAGTCTGGATTATTCAGCGCTGGTGGTGCTGGGAATCGAACCCCGATCTTCCAATTAGCACTACCACTTCCCCTATACCTTATTTATACCTTATACTTTAGGCAATATCATGCAAAATAAAGGTTTTACTCCCAATTTTGGGCATTTTACCCGAAAGATGCAGTTAAACTGCTTATTGAAGGACCGGGGTTTGATTCCCAGCACCACCAAGTTACCACGGCTGGGCCCCTGAACAAGGCCCTTAACCCCGAATTGCTCAGTTGTATATAAAAAAAGGAATTAAATGGTACAGCCTGTTACAGAAAATGAAACATTGAGTAAAATTTTTTTTAATTTAATTCATTATTAATAAATATATAGTCTGTTTAGATACTATTTAAATGTTATCTGATCACGTGACTGTTTATATAATTATTTTTAATTATGCGATGAATCTCGGTTAGCCGTTAGCTCATTCTTAAAACTATAAAAGAATAAACCTTTCACTCACCTCCGTCAACGGTTCTCCATTCCGGTTTATATTTTTTATGTTTCTTTCCCATGTTTTATGTCTTAATAAATCGAGCGTAAAAACAATAATGATAATAATAGCGATGATTAAAAACCCACCGTGTTCTTAACGATTAGCAACAACAACAATAACATCCACGGCTACAAAGGATTACTTCCGGTGGGAAAGCGGTTCTCTTCCGGGTGAGAATATTTGCGCGGGATTATGGTTTGTTAGTTATGGTTCCGTCCGGTTAGCCGTGTCTGAGGTAAGTTTGTTAGCTTCTCTTTAAAAGAAATAATGTTAACAAATAATTTAACAATATTACAACATTCTTTCTTTTTAATGTTGTTGTTTGTTTTGTTTAAAAATACCGACTTAGTTAAAATCACTGTCGGTGTTTTAGTTAAACTTTTGGAAGGAATCTGTGAAGCAGTAAAATGTCAGTAATGTAAATGTTTATATAAATGACGTGACCTCCATTATTAATTATATCAATATATTAGTTAATAATTAATATCATCGCAACAAAAACAGTTTAATTAATTAAATACATTAATATATGATCGAATAATATAATGAAGGCAAATGAAGGCATTTAATTTAATCTGACTTTAACCCTCTTATTGTCTACCAGTCAATTTTACAACATTTTTCCTAAGTCAGCTCTTCATAAGGCAAAAATTTTAATGTAATAAATATTATTTTAAAATGGTACCCAATTTTCTGTTAAACCCCATGATAATTTTAGGCAGTTGTGTAAAAATAAGTTTTAAGATAAAAAACTTTTACCCAAATACAAACATTCATTCATCCATCTTCCATTCCTGCTAATTCCCTAACTTATCGTTCATTTATTCATTCATTCATCAGCTTTTCCTGCTAATTCCCCCCAATTTAGCATTCATTCATTCATCAGCGTTTCCCGCTAATTCCCTAATTTAGAATTAATTCATTCATCAGCGTTTCCGCTTTCCGCTAATTCCCTAATTTAGCATTCATTCATTCATCAGTGTTTCCCTTTTTGCTAATTCCCTAATTTAGCATTCATTCATTCATCAGTGTTTCCCGCTAATTCCCTAATTTAGCATTTCAATTCATTCATCTTCTTTTCCTGCTAATTCCCTAATTTATCGTTTATTCATTCATTCATCAGCTTTTCCTGCTAATTCCCTAATTTATCATTCATTCATTCATCTGCTTTTCCTGCTAATTCCCTAATTTATCATTCATTCATTCATCAGCTTTTTCCCCGCTAATTCCCTAATTTAGCATTCAGCCTTCATTCATTCATCAGCTTTTCCCGCTAGTTCCCTAATTTAGCCCTTCATTCATTCATTCATCAGCTTTTCCTGCTAATTCCCTAATTTATCATTCATTCATTCATCAGCTTTTCCCGCTAATTCCCTAATTTATCATTCATTCATTCATCAGCTTTCCCCGCTAATTCCCTAATTTAGCATTCATTCATTCATCAGCTTTTCCAGCTAATTCCCTAATTTAGCATTCATTCATTCATTCATTCATCAGCTTTTCCTGCTAATTCCCTAATTTAGCATTCATTCATTCATTCATCAGCTTTTCCCGCTAATTCCATAATTTATCATTCATAAGTCATTCATCAGCTTTTCCAGCTATCTTCTTTTCCTGCTAATTCCCTAATTTATCATTCATTTATTCATCTTCTTTTCCCCGCTAATTTCCTAATTTTTCATTCATTCATCATCTTCTTTTTCCTGCTAATTTCCCTAACTTATCATTCATTTATTCCTCTTCCTTCCCGCTAATTCCCTAACTTATCATTCATTCATACGTTAATCTTCTATACTCTCTAATTCCCTAACTTATTATTATTATTATTATCATCATCCAATCATATTCTATAGCCGCTAATTTTCTAACTTTATTATTATTTATTCATCTTCTATACTATTAATTCCCTAATTTATTATCATTTATTCACTCATATTCTACACCCACTAATTCTTTAACATTCTCTAATATTATTTATTCATTCATCTTCTATACCAGTGAATTCCCTAAATTATTATTCATTTATTCATCTTCTATACCTGCATTAAACATGTCTTTACATACCATTTTTAGACACTGAAATTCCTCCTGCCGTTTAAAGGATGAACGGGGAGAGAATGGAGGTTGGTTGGAACCACCAGCAGCCCCGCGAGGACGCCGTCGCCGGCAGGGTCGAAGTTCACGTCGAGGTTCATGTCAAATCTCAGAGGTACTAAATCAAGTTAAAATGATGACTTTATTATAGATCGTCATGGGGAAAAAAACTTCCTATCATATATCTTATATGCTATAACCAGACATTTGTGGTCACAAGGACGTTACACTGTGTGTGTGTGTGTGTGTGTGTGTGTGTGTGTGTGTGTGTGTGTGTGTGTGTGTGTGTGTGTGTGTGTGTTGCGTTGCTGCCCCTAGATTGTGGATCATCCTGCACCTCTATATCAGATCTGCATCTTCGCTATCTGTTTTTATATCCATGTTAAATACTTAGCGTTCTAATTTTAGCTGTATCTTCCTTTTATTCTATTTTTCCTTATATTTTTTATTCTTTTTTTTAAATTAAATGTATTTTTTTTTTTCTTAACTACTTCTCTTTTGTCTCATTAAAATATTTTACTGTGCAGCACATTAGTCAACCTACGGGATGTGTTTAAATATTGCTATAAAAAGAAAAAAAACCAGACATTGACATTATTATAGACTGTCTTTGTCGGCGTTATAATTCTCCTTCACTGAAACTTTAAAGACCCAAACACTGTTTTAGCACAACGAATCCCCCCTGAGCTATTAAAGACTTCATGCTTAACCACAGCCGGTGTAGAAAAAACTCTAGTCACACACATTTTGCCTGTTATTATAGTAAATTATAATGACAATTGTAAGAAAAATTTTGTATAAATTTTACTGTATATGACTTTTATTTTATCTTTTTAGCACGGCGAAACGAGCTGAAATCAGGACACACGTTTTGGCTCTGCTCGACCGACACAGTCTCATTATGGGCTCCTTCAGGTGGACGGAGTTTGATGATGACTTCCTGATTAAAAACGTGGAGTCCGTCGCCGTGGTGGACGTTGAAACACAGGCAGGAAATGTTAATAGCTCTAAATTTCAGGGTTTTAAGGTGTCTAAATTCAATCGTTCTGAAGGGCGAAATGGACTGTTTAGGAAAGCAATATAACCCCCTAATTTGATATTATAACAAAGTTTAATTACATTTTTACATCGTTTTAATGTTAAAAGAAATGTAGTAATTGTGCCACTGGTATAAAGTTAAAGGGCAAAAATAGGCCAACAGTGACTTTTCTTTTTTAGCCTCTCGATCTGAAATTGAGCAATTTGTGCATGCACATCTTCTCTCTTAACGACGACGGCCCGAGCACGCTTAACCTCGAGGAGGAGGAGGAGCTATCTGCCGCCAATCACTGGCTCTTGCCAGCAGGTCAGGCTGCACAGCATTTTATCTAATTGTAATTTAATTGATCTCTTTGCTTTAATAAAACAGTTAAAATAGGACAATTGGCTTTAATCTGATTCTGTTTACATGGGCCACATGAATAATCTGATTACTGTCTACAAAAGCAGACGAAGAGACGATTAATCTGCACGGCGCGCACACAGTATTTTTGTCTTCTAACAAAATCTGTCCTAATAAATAAATATAATAAGTCTAAAGTTGAGTCGATGTTGTAAACATACAGGCATTATGTGTGTGTGTGTGTCTCAGAAATAAAAATCATTAATCTATTCATTTGATTTTATTAGGTAGTAAAGTATTTATTACAATAATAAAAATAATAATTCAGTCTATCGAGATAATCGATTCCGACTGTTTTAATTTAAAGCCGAGTTTCACGGGATCTGGGAAAGCCTGGTTTACGAGGAAGGAATCAAAACACAGGTATGAAACGGTTCGTTCTGTACACAACTTTCACCACCTGTCTTAAAACCATCACCCAGTCTGACATTTTTCTTACTTTGCCCTCCAGCTCTTGGATTATGTTTCGACAGCAATTTTTTTCTCTGACAAGAATGTTGACAGCAACCTGATTGCCTGGAATCGCGTCGTGTTGCTTCACGGTAAAAACTAATATTTGTTCGTTTATTAATATGTCTGCAGGGGTTGCAGCTAGTGGAGCATGTTCAAGTAGAAAATCTTCCCGTATGAGGATCTGCTAGCTCTGAGCGAATCAGCTGCCCTGTGTGATATACTGATTGACGGATTAATCGGTAGCTTAATGTATGTTTACACAGAGAGAGACAAATCGTTACTGATTTTCGGATAGGAACGGACATGTTATTAGAGTAAAGAGTGGAGGATTAATAGATAAATACATGGTCTGGATGGTGATGAACAACAAAGAACAAAAAGCCTTTTTGTATATGGATGGATTATATGCATATCTCAGGCATCGGAATAGAAAAGAATTGAAAGCAGTGAAGTAGTAGTGCGACAGAAGGCTGACTGAAGGGATAGACAGTGTGTTAATGTATGTATGTATGTATATGTATATGTGTATGTGTGTGTGTGTGTATGGAAAGCGCAGTGGTTAAGGTGTTGGCCTGCTAATTGGAAGATCAGGGTTCGATTCCCAGCACCACCAAGCTGCCATTGCTGGGCCCTTGAGCAAGACCCTTAATTTGTCATTTGTATAAAAGAGATACATCTAAGTCACCCTGGATAAAAACATATATGTTTGGTTGATTGGTGATTCTAAATTGGCCATAGGAGTGTGTGTGATTGTTTGTCGGTGTGTGATTGTTTGTCAGGGTGACCCCTACCTTTGACAGCTGGGATACTGATGGATGGATGGATGGATATATTGAAATTGTTTTAAATCCGGCAGGTCCTCCAGGGACGGGGAAGACATCATTGTGTAAAGCACTGGCACAGAAGCTCTCCATCAGACTATCAGGAAGGTCAGGAAGTTTACAGGAGCATTAATATAAACATTTACTCTTCTCTTTAGTCTTTGAATTCATGTGTGTGTGTGTGTGTTTTTTCTTTTTTCATATTTTATTTTTCCAGATATTCCTACGGTCAGTTTGTCGAAATCAACAGCCACAGTTTGTTCTCGAAATGGTTTTCAGAGGTACGATTCGTCTCTGGTTGATAAAAGAAAATATACAGGAATGAAGGAAAGAATTAAGTCAGCATTATGTCACAATGGCTTGCTTGGTGTTTTGTAGAGCGGGAAACTCGTCACAAAGATGTTCCAGAAGATTCAAGAGCTAATCGATGAAAAAGAAGCTCTTGTTTTTGTACTGATTGATGAGGTAATCATGGCTGTGGTCATCTTAAGGTTAGATAGGTTTGGCTAGTCAATTAAATATATTTTTTTTGTTTGTTTGGGTTTTTTTTTTGTTAGTAACGTCTCATTAAAGTAATAAAATGTAACTCCGACAGATGTGCCAGACAGCTGTGGTGTCTTTGTGCAGGTTGAGAGTCTAACAGCAGCAAGAAATGCCTCTCAGGCGGGAACTGAACCTTCAGATGCCATCCGAGTGGTCAACTCTGTCCTCACGCAGCTGGACCAGATTAAACGGTGTGTAAGGGTTGGGGAGGGTGGACGAGAATGAATGATGTACAGTAACAAAGGCATGCAGACACACAGTGAGACAAAAAGAGAGCTGGAAAGAGAGAGAGAAGCACAGAGTCAGGATGAGAGAAAAAGATAAAGACACCATGAAAGAGATCTATATGAGGAATGTGAGTTATAGGGGAGGGGAAAAAAAACAGAGTAAGAGAGAAAGATGGGTGTGGAGAGAGAAAGAGAGACATCGGAGTACGAGGTGCTGTCAAAAGGTTTCGAGACACACCAACAGATGGCAGCACAAGGCTGCACACAAGGTGACTGGAAGCACAGCCTTGCATGCAGCCTTGTGATGCGGTTTGTCGGTGTGTCTCGGAACTTTTTGATAGCACCTCATATACACATTTGAACACAGTAAATATTTATAACATAAATACTGTAATATTGTTTAAATAACAAAAAATAATTCTAGAACAGGAAATGGAATCCTCATCCCATATCAGTTGATGTGTCCGTACTCGCATATTAGATACAAAAAAAAAAGTACTATATTTGAGTTAGTATTTACTTCCTGACTCTTAAGAGTATGTTCTATATAGTATAATTATTAATAGTGTTAATAAAATTGTCACATGATTTACATAAGTTTAAACTTGCATACTGTTTTGTTTTGGGTTTTTTTTTTTAAAGCCAATTTAAGCAGGAAAAATCGGCTGCATTGCCGCTTTCCGCCATTTTGAAATATGACGAGTCGACTTTTCCTGAAACTCGCCGGATAGTAAAGTGTCCATCGTATGCATACTTTCGAATTCAGACTGAAGTAGTTGATTGTCCTCACGTTAATGAAAACCAAACGTCCACTACAGGGGACACAAGTCATTTGGTCAGTGTCTCTGTAGGATAATGTTATATTGCATACGTATTTAATTAAAAAATCTCTAAGCACTGCTGTAACTATTCTAATTTAAAAGGCACTTGACATATTACCACATAATTTCTCACAAATGATAAAACAAGGTGTTTATTGTCTTAAAGTAGCTGAAATAAAATAAATTTACGCATGATTATCTTTCCGATTTGCAGATATCCCAATGTGGTGATTCTAACTACCTCCAACGTAACAGAGAAGATCGACCTGGCCTTCGTGGACAGAGCAGATATAAAGCAGTATGTCGGCTTGCCAACCGCTCAAGCCGTCTTTAACATCTACCTGTCCTGTCTGGAGGAGCTCATGAAGGTGTGTGTGGTTTAAGTCTCCAGTGTAAAGTATCACCCAGCACTGAACTAAATGACTTTTCTATTATCTGCTGTACGTATCATTTGATTTCTTTCGTCCAGCGGCAGATCATTTACCCTCGGCAGCAGCTGTTGAAGCTGGAGGAGCTGGATACGTTGAACTATATCGAGAGCGAAGTGACCGAGCTCAGTCTGCATCTGCAGAAGATCGCTAAGTAAGTCCTCACCTGATTTTGTCTCAGTCTGGTTTTGTCTCACTCTTTGATGTTAAACATTATCCCACAGGTTTGGGCTACTTTAAGCCTTTGACTCGTATTGTAGGGATTAGATTTTCTCAGTGAAGACCTATAACTACGCCCTCTAGTGCTGACTTCATTAAAACCAACCCTTTTCCATATCACATGATCTCAGCACCAGTGTGACTCGGGTTAATTTCTTTCTTTGGATCTGAAATACGCCATATTGTCAAGTTTGTGGACATCTGACCATCGCCGACATATGCAATAATAAACATCTTATTAGGGCTGTCACGATTATCAAATTTGGATGACGATTGTCTAAGAAAAAATTGCAATTATGATGATTTATTGCCTGTTTTGGGGCTTTAACGATTAATTATTTGTTTTATGGCTTTGACAATTAATTGATTGTATATTTTAGATAATAGTATTTAATAAAATCCATATTTTGTGTCCTGTCTGTGTTGTTTATCTGTTTAGAAACATTTAAATTATTTCATGTTCTATGCGGCTGCATTATGGGTCGTTAGCATGAGTTGAGCTGAAAAAAAATAGCATGTTGCTAATAGGATCTTGCTAATTATTTACTTCTTCTTGTCCCTGATAGAAAGAGCGTCGGCCTCAGTGGACGAACCTTGAGGAAAATTCCCTTTTTGGCTCATGCGCTATACGCAAAGGTATTTTCACCTCACATTCGGTGCCCATCTGATCTCGTTTGCTTTACAAACCTGGATCCTCTGCTCTGTTTTTCCAGACGTCCATGATGACACTCGAGTGCTTTCTAAGTGCCATGGACAAAGCTGTGGCTCATCAGTTAAAAGAACGAGAAAAACTGGTTAATTGTGTATGAGACCATGCTAGCGGCTAAAAGCTACCGTCACCGCTCTGTCCATCACCGATTCTAACGTTTGTCGATTACCGAACTTGAAATCCGCGTTCACGGTTTCACATGTTGACTTTTTTTGAAGAGCACTTTACGAGCAAAATGTTTTTATAGAAGACAATCGTGTTCTTTTAACATGTTCTTCTTGACCCAGTTGTTGTTCATCTGTTCATCTGGTTTGTCTTCTTGTTGGTAAGTAACGTATTAACTAGAATGTAACTAAAGTACGACTCATTATACACCAAACTCAAGGTTGCTGTGCTTTTATATGTGTATAAAAATATTCTTGATTAAAAAGGTGCTGAAACAAATTATCGAGGAAAAGAATTTTCTAAGATATCCTGGAAATAATATATATATAAGAATTGCTGACTGGAGGTAGTTAACTTCCTGTTATAATTATGTGCCATTTAAAAGTTAAGTTTTACAGGTTCTATTATTTTCCTAATTTTTTTTTTATTTCTGATCTTTAAAGTTTTATATATAGTTTATAAACTATCGTAAACCTTTATTGCTGTTAAACTGTTTGCGGACCCGAATATCTTATGTATTATTATTAATTATTATGATCAAAAATAATCATATCGCCCAGTTCTAACTCACACTATGAGCTGCAGCAAATACAAGTTCAAAACTTGTAATGTTCTCCAAGAATTAAAGTTGAATAGAGGACCTAATACAAGATTAGTAATAATATATGATTTATAATGGAATAAATTGGTTCATAAATTGATTCCTGTAGAAAAGTGACCGAAATCACTATTAACGTTAGTTGACACATCAGGAGGGTTAAATATTAAATCTCCCACCGTGTAACATCAAACCCCGTCCAACAGCCACCCCTGATCAGTTCATACAGCTCAGAAAATATATTGTGCTTGTAAGTGTAGCACAGGCTTCAAAATATACTACAGCATTTCTAAAAACATTTTATTTCATACACTCCTTTATTATAGTAAATGTTACACCAGTGAGAAGACCTGTGTAAGTTTTCAGTGTAAGGCTGGGTTGGAAATGTCACTTGGTGCAACCGTGACAATTTCAGACAAAGCTATGATTGGAATTTTTGCCTTTTTTTACGCAATAACCTACTATTACTACCCAATGAATAAAGATGTGATGTTGAAGATTTCTTCGGCTAGTAGGACCATTAAAACCTCCGGTAAAGACAATGTAGCTGTCCTGCCCCCTTAGATTTGTGCAGTTGCAATATAATGTGCCTGTCGTACATTTATATTGTACTTATTTGGTTATAACGTGGTAATTTTACACGTAAAGACGAGTTGGTATTAATTGAAAAAGAACTTTTATTTTGTAGTTTTATCGTTAATGCATCTGGAATAAGTTGACGGAAAACTGTAGCATGTTGTTAATTACAGATGGGTCCCAATTGTAAATGAATGAATTTCTGATTGTTTAAGAAATCACATGCCTCCCTATACATTGGAGAAAAAACCCCCGCTATTACTACATAATTAATAGCTAGTTACTGCTAGCTAACTAAACTGAATGTTGTCATTGCGTTTCTAAAAATCAGTAATGTTTACCACGGCAAAAGCCTCAACAGAAGGAGAAACACAACTGTCAGAGCGATAAATATCCCCATAATCGAGACGTCTAGAGGCGTTTCTTAGCTCTTGACTTCACCCAAAAACATCAGGCAGCTGTTTAATCGCAACTGCTAAAGGAAGGGTGGGGGGGGGACGAATCAAAGGCCTTATTGTTGGAGGTTGGATCGCCTTGTGGTTTAAAATTGCCAGCAAAGTTTTAAACAAACACTATCATGTTTGTCTTCTCAACCGTTGCCCAGGTACGTAGCCTCGAGCGGTGAAGCGTCAATCTACCTGCCAATAGAGCACAAAACGCAGGTTAGTTAACTTGTGAATGTGGGGAAGAAGATCGAGGTTTGTTAAATAGGATTAAAATAAATTGACAATGAAGGCGTGTCTCGTGTATCAATTGCCTTTTATATTGACAACAGCACAAACATTTACATTTGCAGCATTTGGCAGACGCCCTTATTCAACGCGACTTACATTTATTTCATTTATATAACTCAGCAATTAAAGGTTAAGGGCCTTGCTCAGGGGCCCAGCAGCGGGAGCTTGGTGGCGCTGGGAATCAAACCCAGATCTTACAGTTAGCAGTCTAACGCTACGCTACAAACAATCAGGACTGAGTCTGGTCTCCCGGTTTGTTCCTTCTGGCTCGATTCCACCCACGAAATCTCTAAGTGTGGTGTAATATCCACAACATCAGAGCACCGACAACTGTGTAGCGACCTCAGGGGAGCCGCAACATCATAACCACAGCTGGATA